>OX328127.1:10599367-10729433 GCA_946811695.1 Gonocerus acuteangulatus | reverse complement strand
AATTTAATCCCACGATTCTAAGGACCTGAACTGAAGTAAGTTACAATATGTTTCCCCCCCATTTTTTAAAAAAAAAAAACAGTTACAGATGTCGCCTTTAAATAGTTTTATTCGTTTTTCAATGTCATAGTACCTATACAAGGAGTAACTGCAAGCATATAAACTCGAAAACGTAAGCGATACGATTTTTATCGCATGAATTTCACACTAATAACCATGTTCCGGTGGACGGATTCTGCTTGATAATGAACTCGGCATTTCAAATTAGACGAAAGATTTTTGGAACAAAGTTCATCAAAATCAGTCCATTTTTGAGCCTGTGAGAGAGCGAACAGACAAATATATATATATATATATATATATATATATATATATATATATATATATATATATATATATATATACAGGGTGTCCCGTAAATGTCTAGTCATATTGAGAGGGGTGATAGAAGACTCTTAGGGGAACAAAAAATGTTCTATGACGATTTCCCGAATTCCCGCCCATAAGGGAGAAAACGTCGTTTTATTGTTTTTTCGAGACAAACGTACTTTTTAGAAGAATAATCGTTGTAGCTCCGTCCCAGGTGGTACTACTAAAACGGGTGTGAAACCAATCGAAAGCTGAGTAAATTTACTATAAGACTAGTTGAGAGTAAACGTAAAAATGAATGAATGTAAGTATGTATGTCTTACCAAAGGAAGGCAATTCTAAATTTCCTGACATTTTATTGACATTTCTTTCCAGCGTTACTCCTCAATAAGGAGGATCTGAAATTTCCGGTTTCAGAAAAACTTCCTCATTTAACTAGCTTTCCATTCATGTATCACAACCCTGGGTTATTGAAGTATTTGAACGATTTAAGAACAAAAGTTTTTAAAAAAACATGGATCTGAGAAAAGAAAATTATATTTTTTTCTTCAATTTATTCAAAAAGCTGAAGGGAAATATTTTTTTTTATAAATGTTTACATAAATATTAAGTAAATATTTACTTAAAAGAATAAAAAAAATTACTTCCACGGATATAAAAAAAAATCTTAAAACATTAAATAAATAAAATACACATTTATTTTGAATTTATTAATTCAGGTAACTAATACTGGGTCCAGGAGGCGGCCATTAAGGAACCCCAACCATACATTAACCTCAAAAATTATTATTTTTACCTAGATCACACATTTGAACACATTTTTAATGGCCGCCTCCTGGACCCAGTATTAGTTACCTGAATTAACGAATTCAAAATAAATGTGTATTTTATTTATTTACTGTTTTAGGATTTTTTTTTATATTCGTGGAAGTAATTTTTTTGTTGTTTTAAGTAAATATTTACTTAATATTTATGTAAACATTTATAAAAATAAATATTTCCCTTCAGCTTTTTGAATAAACTGAAGAAAAAAATATAATTTTCTTTTCACAGATCCATGTTTTTTTTAAAAACTTTTGTACTTAAACCGTTCAAATACTTCAATAACACAGAGTTGTGACACATGAATGGAAAGCTGGTTAAATGAGGAAGTTTTTCTGAAACCCGGAAATCTCAGATCCTGCCCATTGAGGAGTAACGCTGGAAAGAAATATCAATAAAATGTCAGGAAATTTAGAATTTCCTTCTTTTTGTAAGATATACATACTTACATTTATTCATTTTTACGTTTACTCCCAACTAGTCTTATAGTAAATTTACTCAGCTTTCGATTGGTTTCACACCCGTTTTAGTAGTACCACCTGGGACGGAGCTACAACGATTATTCTTCTAAAAAGTACGTTTGTCTCGAAAAAACAATAAAACGACGTTTTCTCCCTTATGGGTGAGAATTCGGGAAATCGTCAGGGAACATTTTTTGTTCCTCTAAGGGTCCTCTATCACCCCTCTCAATATGACTAGACATTTACGGGACACCCTGTATATATAAATTTGAGCCACCGTTATTTTCGATATCTAGGGCTTGTGAAACGTAAAATTTTCTTGTCGGCATAAGGTCAACCTTATAAGCGGGGTTCCTCCCTATGGAGGGAGGGAGGAACCGCGCTAAAAGCGTATCTTTTTACAATTAAATTTGTTCCATTGGAAGAGTGTCCCCTCGCCTCTCTTCCTATTTGATAACCCAAGAAGCCAGAATTTTACAAAAACGCGCCGAAACCCCAAGAAACGGACTTTGTATGAACCCTACGAACCGCAATGCGCCAGAGGGTTGCAGACCCCAACTCCTACCTATACCCCACCCTCCACTTAAAGATTTCATCGCCTCCCACGTGTCATCGTCCTCACCTCCCACGCTCCTATCCAAGTCCTCGGGGCCTGGTATAAATGCATACCTTCAACGGGGGTACGGAGTAATATCAGTACAGATCCGGAGGGGGCGATGAAAATGTCCACGCCTCACTGCTCAAGGGTCACAAATATATATATATATATATATATATATATATATATATATATATATATATATATATATATATATATAAGAATACACTCTGTCATATAGAAAGCTAAGCTTAAAATTCTGTATCCTTCAAGTATAACAAAATAAATCGTGAAATAATAATTTTTTTTAAGGTATTTTTAATAATATATTTATACTGTAATTCATGCCAAGTATTTATACTGTAATTCATGCCAGGTATTTATACTGTAATTCATGCCAGGTATTTATACTGTAATTCATGCCAGGTATTTATTGGTTGTATGGCTCTATCTATTAATTAGAACAAGTTAAAATAAAAATTGTTATTTCTCTGCTTTTGTGTATCTTTGCCATTTTAACGCGGTTACTCCCTATCTCCATAGGGAGAACTCGCTTATAAGGTTGACCTCAAGACGCAATCCGGAAGTGACGTCAGGAAACTTTCACGTTTCAGACCCTGTAGATCACGAAAATATAGGTGGCCCAAATTTGTGTATATATATATATATATGTATATATATATATATATATATATATGCTTGTCTGTTCGCGCTCTAGCAAGCTCAAAAATGGTCCGATTTTCACGGAATTTGGTACAAAAATCTGACGCCTAATTTGAAAGGTCAAGTTCGTTAACCAGTAGAATCCGCCCACTAAAAGATAGTGTTTGGGGCAAAATTCGCGTGAAAAAAATCGTAACGCTTACGTTTTTGAGTTCATATGCTTCCAGGTACTTTTTTTATAGGTTTCTTAACATAAGAAAACGAATGAAACCATTTATAAGGCGATATCGGTAACAGTTTTTGAGAAAAGTGGAATCAATGGTTTCGCATGTCATTATTTTTTGTGAGTACTTAGAATCGCGGGATTGAATTGAAATATTTTCTACAACTTGGAAATTAATCCCAACTAAGATGTTTAAATTTTGGCTATATTTGGAGTTAAGGAAGTATGCGAAAAAAATTATTTTATTAATAGACATGAAAAGTTTTCGGATCTTCATACATTTTTTGATAACGGTTGCGAAATCGTGGTAAGTGGAAGGTGACCATTCGAATGCTTACTAAATTCTCTACAAAAAATGTTCTGAAGCAATATTCGATGGGACAACGTCAATCAGAGATATAAGCGCTTAAAACTTAAAAAGTGTTTGTTTTGAAAGGGTTTTTCCTGTGATTTGTGATGCTAATCTATTCCATTTCTTCGAGATGTACGTAACCGCGCTAAGATGACGCAGTTCCTACGAGTCGGACTTTTTTATTTGGGTTCTCTGTTAATGTTTTTACTTACTATTAACTAACAAGGGAAGTATACAGTGGTGGGGTCACCAATCTGGTCCATTTTTTTCTTTTTTTTTTTTTTTTTTGTTTATTCTGCATCCAAAAATAGTCTACAATGAAAAGTTTTAGGTTTTTAGAATATTTTCTAAAATATCTCAAAAACGTTTGGGAAATCGTGGTAAGTGAAAGAGGTACATTCGACAGCTTACTAAATAATATACTAAAAAGATTCTAATGTATTTTGGATTTCAATCGGATAAATAAGTGCTTGAAACTTTAAAATTTTTAGTTTTGCTTTTTTGAACGGGTTTTGTATGTGATTACCTAATGTTTTAATTTTCATTTAACAGTAAAATGAATATTTTAGGAAAACAAGATAAGAAAATGTGAAACAGTGTTACATTCTTTTCAAGAGCGAACGTTGTTACAGAGGATTGAGTAATTTCCGGTTAAGATACTCTAAGTTTCCTGTTGTGGCGCCTTAAATCTTTCTTCTTTGATTTGATTTTCTATTTTTGACGAGCGATCAAAACCTACTAATAACTGATTCTCTCGCTTCACTAATCAATGCTTGGGCTGTAGCTAATAAGCTTTCCCTGAATCCAGACAAATCCAAAGCCATTGTTATAGGCTCCCAATCCCTCATAAGTTCTACTTCCCCTTTTCCAGCCCTTTACCTTAACAGCATCCCTATAAAATATTGTAAATCAGTTAAAAATCTTGGGATCATATTTGATCAGAACCTTTCCTGGAAAAATCATATTTCCCAAATTTCCCGTCGGTCCATATTTATCCTGAGACAGCTCAACCTCTCCCGCCATCTCCTGCCAACAAAGACCCGTCAACTCCTCGTAACTTCCCTATTATTCCCCCAGTTTGACTATGGTTGTTTGGTGTACGGTGGACTTTCTGGCGATCTCGAGGCAAAACTCAAACGCCTCATGAACTGTTTCATTCGTTTTATCCTCGGGATCCCCAGAGACTCCCACATATCACATTTCTACCAGGAGCTAAATTGGCTATTCCCTCTTTATCGTCGTCAGTACTTCCTCGGCTCAGTCCTTTACCAAGTAATTCAATCCCGAAGACCTTCTTATATTTTTCAACTTCTTAAATTTAAATCCTCGGTTCACTCCCGTAACACCCGATCTCGTCCTTCCGATCTTTATATTCCTTCCCACCGAACAGCAATATTCGAAAAATCATTCGTCACCCGTGCCACCTCGCTATGGAATTCCTTACCTCTGTCTGTCCGCCATTCTACCAACCTTGAAACCTTTAAATCCCGACTCTTCCACCACCTTCTATCCCTCCAAGTTTTACCCAATCCCTAGTCTATATTGAAGCTGTACACTATATACTGATACTGATAGCATTTATAAGTTTTTAAGTTTATACGTAAAATTCAAAATTATTTTGTAATTTCAAAATTATTCCTATGGGACTTCTGTCCCGGAATAAGAATAAAACTTTTCATTCATTCATTCATTAATGGCAGTAGGGATAAACGGAATCGCGCTAAGATGACGACGGTCCTGCGAGCCAGATTTTCTTTAATAGTTTTATGTAATTCTGTTACGGAATGCTTTTAGTAACAAGCATATCCAAATTATAGTTTTTTCCATAAAACCGACTGTTTTTCTTAGCCAAAATCCAATTTCTTTGCACCTCGTCGACAATCTTTATACTGAACGCTACTAATGTCTGAAGATGGGATAGAAACTAGTGAGTATAGCTGGAAAACACAGCCTACTACAGCTCCTGATGACAGGAGATGAAAGAGGCCGACAAAGTGCCGCCTTACAAGCTATCAAAGGGTGGCTGCTCCTTCTCGTTAGGTCTTGTTATACCATTATAGGCTCTATCTTCTTTCTTATTTCTTTACTAGCCTTCTTTAGCAAATTCTTGTTCACTTCAATCCTTTACACGATTACATCTTAAATACACGATTAGTACAAATTATTTGAATAATCGAGATTAGATATTTACAGATATACGTAAAAAAAAAAAAAAAAAAAAAAATAACATTAAAATATCAGTTGTCCCAGTGACTAACAACTTCCATTCTCATACTGGAGATTCGGGTTCAAGCCTCGCAAGCAGCAGGTTGATTTTTTCCATGACAGAGTCCATTAAAAAAATCGTTGCTGTACCGTGGGTGTTTAGGAAAGATGGCGACCTGTACATAGCCCGTTGCTAATGGCTTATATGCATAAGCGCCGTAAAAAAATCTAAACGAAAGTCGAACAATCTGCAATAATAGCCACTCGCTAGATATTGGAAACGATTAAAAGAAATATAGCAAACCCTCACATTTATGCATGAATTCAGAAGAATTAAAATATTGTAGCAATAGGAAAGCGAAGGCGTTGTCTATAGAGTTGGAGAAGAAAGACAGCGAGAGAGAGAGAGAGAGAGAGAGAGAGAGAGAGAGAGTGAGAGAGAGAAAGACAGACAGAGACAGGGGGGGTAGCAATAGGAAAGCGAAGGCGTTGTGTATAGAGTTGGAGAAAAAAGAAAGCGAGAGTGAGAGAGAGAGCGTCAGTGGGGGGGGGGACAGGAGAGTGAAGGCGTTGTATATGTGAAAAAAGAGATAGATAGATACATATATATTGAGATCGAGAGAGAAAGAGTGAGAGAGTGAGAGAGAGGGGGAGAGAGAGAGAGAGAGAGAGAGAGAGAAAAAATAAGAGAAAAATAAAGAAGAAGGCTATGCAAATGCAGAAATTACTTCCTCCCAGCTATCCAATTCTCCAATATTTTTATTTATAAAGGCAATATTATCTCTCTTATATTTCACTGATTTACTTATTCACTATTCCCAGGGAAGAGCTATGTGTAAATAATATACACATTAGGAGTGATGTATGTGTTCGTGTATATATACACATTAAGAGTGATGTATGTGTTCGTGTATGTATATACACATTATGAGCCAGACATATACTTTTTAGAAGGTTTTTCTCCAATAAAGAGAGCGTGGTTGTATTTTTCAAAATTGAAACGGCTGATTGAATTGAAACGCTTTGAAGTTCGCTCGATATGCAAATCTCATATATTTTATTTTTTCTATTATTTTATATTGACGCGCGAGTCATTATTTGCTGAAATATAACAACCCTAATGATAAACATGGCGTTTTAAAAAAAGTGGTTATTTGTTCTTGGGTTGTATTATAATCTATTTGAATGAAACCGCCATGCTATGGATATGGGCCCCACCAGAAGAGCTTCCTTATGCTTCTGAAAAGCTGTATCCTGTTTTGCCATGGTTGTTCTATCTTTGATGTTTACTATTTGGTATTTAGTTATTATTTAGTTCACATTATTGCATAATGGCCGAGATGTCGAAGCATCGGAAAAAAAGTATAGAATACAATTTCAATGGTCGTAAAACGTGTGGGTGAACCACATAATGTTATACAGTTTAATAACACAGACACATACAAAAAAAAACCATCTATTTTAAATCACCATACATTCAGGTATTTCGACACGCTGAATCCGAGTCCGTTTCACTCCATCGCGTCAGGTTTAAGAGCATATGAAGGTCACATTTCGTATGAAGTCGTTTAAAAAGAAATAATTAGAGCTTCCATTGTTTTGAGGGCCGCTGAATTCGAATCCGGGATCAGTTTCGCCACATCGGCGCAAAATCAAGGTAATTTCAAGGCAAAATATGTTTATTTTGCAAAAATTGAATTTTTGACAGCAGATTCTGAAAGAACGGAACATTTTACGTTAAAATGTGTGTTTTATTTATTTTTTCTATTCTATAAGGTCACTTTATGTTCCAGTACAAAATGCAAAAATACGATTATATGGCTTCATAGAACGTTAAAGTTCTCGGGGTCGCTGACTTAAATCCGGGGTCATGTACAAGGTCAAATTTGTTTGTTTGCGAATTTCTGAGTGCAGATCCTGAATTAATGGAAAATATGTATTTTATGTTATTTTATTGGCGCCACAAATGTCACTACAAAATCTCATTATGTTGTTATATAACAAGAACGAGAATTTATATCGGAATCTTTTGTCCAATGCTAAAAACGAAAAGATCTGTCATTGAACTGAGGTTGTGAGTCTCAAAGTACATCCAGAGCCAAGAAGCTAATAGGATGGAGGGCTCAATGACTCTCCGTAATAAACATATAGGCTCACTTGCGAGTCGTTATGTATTTCAATTTAATATTTTAAGTGCATTTAAATATGAGGTTAGCTAAGTGGTAGAGCACTGAACTAATAAGCTCAAGGACTTGAGGTCCTACAGCATATTAGTTCAGTGCTCTACCATTGAACTAACCTCACCCCTACTTCAGGAAAACTCAATTCCCGCCAAAATAATATAAACAATGTTCATAAATAATATAAAATTACATCACAATCAGTGAAAATGTAATAAATTATGCAATAGTTCGTATTATTTTATGCGTTTTGTTAACGTTTCCTAGATTACCTGTCTTCGACAGAACGCTTCCTTCCAGCAATGTTCACTCCTACCTGAAACATAAAGAAAAAATTAATATAAAACTCCTAATTACTAATCGAGAAATATAATACTCAAAAAATGTATAACAAGGAAATACACTTTCCGTCAAAAAAGTAGAAAACAGATTTTTTTGACGAGAATTGTAGTTGAACCGAACTGCCACAAATGTTTCAAATTGTTAATAACTATGAAAATGGGTAGTCAATTTAATCAAATCTATCTACATGTAGCTATCCTTCGCGAGAAATACTTTCAGCCACACGGCCCACGTCATAATCATATATATCATCATATAATAATATTATCAGTCAGCTTTTATCGATAGAGAACAAACATTAATTTCAGTTATTCAAAAGAAGTCACTGAATTACATAACATTTATTTTATGTTAACCTTTTGCTTACTAAGGGTAGTGCGGGCTGACCGACCCTGTAGTACGGCGATCTCTCTACCTGGCCGGGCCCTAGTTAGCCATCGGGGTGATAAGCAATCGGGAGTTAGTCGGGATTCGGCTAAGAAAACATCAATACGATTTGTGTATATAATCTGTATTAAACCTTAGCTTACGACGGGTAGTGCGGGCTGACCGACCCTGTAGTACAGCGATCTCTCTACCTGGCCGGGCCCTAGTTAGCCATCGGGGTGATAAGCAATCGGGAGTTAGTCGGGATTCGGCTAAGAAAACATCAATACGATTTGTGTATATAATCTGTATTAACCCTTAGCTTACTAGGGGTAGTGCGGGCTGACCGACCCTGTAGTACGGCGATCTCTCTACCTGGCCGGGCCCTAGTTAGCCATCGGGGTGATAAGCAATCGGGAGTTAGTCGGGATTCGGCTAAGAAAACATCAATACGATTTGTGTATATAATCTGTATTAACCCTTAGCTTACTAGGGGTAGTGCGGGCTGACCGACCCTGTAGTACGGCGATCTCTCTACCTGGCCGGGCCCTAGTTAGCCATCGAGGTGATAAGCAATCGGGAGTTAGTCGGAAATCGGCTAAGAAAACATCAATACGATTTGTGTATATAATCTGTATTAACCCTTAGCTTACTAGGGGTAGTGCGGGCTGACCGACCCTGTAGTACGGCGATCTCTCTACCTGGCCGGGCCCTAGTTACGGAGCTATTCTCGCCCTCCTCTCGACGTCCGTAAAAACCTTCATATAATTTCCTCCCTTAACATTTCTAATCGTGGGAAAACTGTATTTTATTGTTCATTTACGTTTACTTCTAGCTCTAAATATTTAGGTTGAATTATATAATTAGATGCTTCATTAAATATTTTTTGTAGTCTATACTCTTTAGTACTAAAAATATTATTTTTTTATACAGGTACTAATCAAAGAAGCTAAACAAATAAATAGCCTCTTTTTTATTAAAAACAAGAAATATACATCATCCTTTTCGATTGGAATCGAGTTGGATCTAACACTGGCGATGTTAATTTTTACGATCCCGACCCATGTATCCATAATCCGTAGGTCTCTCGACACAAATAGTTAATTTTTCCGGCGACAAGTGGTAAAAGAAATAGCTAAAGCTTCTCTAAATCCTTGCTTAATAGCCCCAAGGTCTAACTCCTGGAAAAGTTAGCCGTAGGGAGCTGGTAAGCGAGAGAGAAGGGTCGGACTGCTGTACAAGTCCTTCGTTCCAGGGGCACGGCAGCTCTCGACTGCTGTACAAGTCCTTCGTTCCAGGGGCACGGCAAACTTCGACTTCTACAGAAGTCTTTAGTAAGGAAAGAGTTAATAATTTCTTATATTTTTGCAGACTATATTAGACCCAACAATTCGCACTGCATGGCAATAAGAAAAAAGTTATGAGCACTGCATCCCATGCCTTTATTAGATATACAAGTTTAATATATAATGTAATTATATATACACAATGTAAACATGCAGACAATAATGTAATATATACAAAATTTGTACATCGCCATTAAACTTTAACACCAAAAATAAGAAAAGAAAAAGATATACAAGTTAAAAAAAGTGAAGAAGGAGCTGCATAATTACGTACATTCCTCAGGAAGTAGGAAGTCTGCGTGGAATTCCTGATTAATTTATATAAAATAACTTATATAAATCAGGGATCGAAACAGTTTTTTTTTGTTTTGTTTTTTATTCGAAAAAGTTAAAATTTAACTGTTAAAAAAACTTTTATTTTATAAGTTAAAAAAAAAAACTTTTATTTAAAAGTTTTAAGAGTGAAAGTTATTTAGGATCTCCTAAAATTAGGAGGAAATTATGTAATACTTTTATTTATTTTAATGTGAAATGAAAGTTTTGAGTATTTTAATCAAGAATTTTACTCTAGGGAGAGGGCAGATCAATAAGGCTAGGAATGACAGCCGTTTTTTTTTTTTGGGGGGGGGGGGGATTTGACGAGTCTTATAAAACGAATAACGCCTAAGTTATCAATTTTCCATAAACAAAATAAGTAAAAAGTTTATCCCTCATCCTGATGGAAGAGCTTTTTGGAAGAAATACTCGAGATAGGGGTCATCAAGGATATCACGAGCGCATTAAGAGCTAGGAATATCGATACTGTGTTGAGTAGAGATACTATCGATTCTAGCTGTAGTAGCAAACATCCTTCTGAATGGGAGAGTGTAGCCATCGGCTAGAGACGGGACGAGGTGCGGTTTTTATCGGTTATCTGCTCCGGCTACAGCCGTTTGTAGAATGTCTTCATGGTCGGGTTTAATCCTATATTCTAACGGAAGTAACCACCCAGAACATTGGTGGCCTTTATATACTATAGTCGGAGAGCTGGTAACGCACTTTCCATGAAGTGTTTTATGCACCTTGAAATTTTGCTATAACGTACCTCATGGATAGATAAGAAGGTAAGTATGTGTTTCCTGGAGATACCTTGGAACACCAGGTACTGCGCACAGGGGAAAGGTGCAAAACAATATTGTCCCAAAATAGTGTTTTATTCAGAAGCCAACTATCAGTAATGTAAACAAATTGCAAATTAAGGCAATTTTACAATGAATAATAAAGATGGCAGACACTTTTAAGGGGGTTAAAATGTAAATAAAAAAAAAAACAAAAACCAAAGTGCTTAGTTTTTATTTTTAATATTAAATGAAGTGCTTTATTCACACTGCGATTTAAACAGTGTCTTCAATAAACATATTTGAAAATAATTACAAAAGGGCAGACACTTTTGTGGGGTTTAATTATCAGGAAACATAAAAATAAATTTTGGCTATGATAGACTGCAATACACTGCGTGTAACCGTAAGAGTGAATGAGAGCACCGCGCAGTTGTGGTTATTCTCTGTGGTCTCATTGGTTCTTGCTCACATGATCTTGAACAGCTGTTCCGGTTTAAATGGCAGCCTGAATAAAACTCTCATTTAATATTAGAATATTTTTTTTTTTTTTTTTTTTTTTTTTTTTTTACATCATATAACCCTTAAAAGTGTCTGCCTTAATTATTATTCATTGTAAAATAGTCTTAATTTTACATTAAAGATTGTTGGCTTCTGAATAAAAGTTTATTTTTGGGAAATATTTTTTTGCACCTTTTCCACATTAGGTATAGCAAAATTTCAAGGTACATAAAACACTTCATGAAACGTGCGGTTACTGGCTCTCGGACTCAAAAGGGTGCGTTTACGTCTGATAGTTATTGCAGGATATTTATGTCAGACAGAAAGTTTAGTTAATGTAAACTCAAATAATTTACATCTGAGATATATATTTCTATGACGGGCAATAACTGACACTTCTCGCAGGAAATATATCTCAGGTGTAGGATATAATAATTATCTATACGACACCTGAGATATATTTCCTTCGATAAGTGTCAGATGTAGTCGCACCCTAAGACTTAAACAAAACTGTACTTAAAATTGGTTATATTTAATTAATTAAGGGTGGTAACCAATAGATAACCCGTCCCAAAATTCTTAGTTAATAATAATGGAAGTTCGAATTTGAATAAATATTTAAATAGTTCATTATTTATGCATTTGTAGGACCACTATAATGGTGATTAATCATAAACAATAACACAGGTAAATATCTGATCTAAAAAACACTCGGAGCGGTATCGTCCTTATGGGGTTTTTGCGGTCGCTGATTACGATGAGTGGGTTGGTTTAAACTTAATCACAGCAGATTTAAGGTCATTTGAAGGTCAAATAGAGAAAAAAAACGTAGGAATAATCTGAAAAAAATCATGCATATGTTTTTGAGGCCCCTGAGTCCGAACCAATAGTCTGTTTGACTTGCACTGCCTCCTGCGAAATGAGTTTTTGAATGACTTTTTCTACGTTTTTTTTCTTCTGTTTGACCTTGAAATGACCTCTAGAAAAAGGCGTAAAGGTAAATAAAAAAATAAAAAACTACGGATTCGGACTGAGTGACCCCAAAGCCCCTATAAGGATCAAGCCACTGTTTTTTTGTTTTTTTTTTAGATTAAATGTAGACTTGTGTAATAGGGTAAGAGTTAGATTATTTAAATTTCTACATTAACATAGTTCCAAGCTTTTATTCGACTTCAGTCAGTCTAAATTTCGATGACTAAAATTCCCAACAGTGTAGAAACCAAAAACAAAATTTACAAATTACCCAATTTAAGTACCTATTTCTCCAAATAAGATCGTTCTATCAAAACTTGCATAATAACCTTATATGCAAGAAATTCAATAAGCTTTGGAATGGATACTATACATTTATTACGATTTCCCAAACGGTTTCGAGATATATAATAATATATACAAAATTCCCAAGAAATATCTATTTTTTTTTTTTCATTTTCCTGCACAAAGGTTATAGACATAGCCTTAGAAATATTTTCATTGGTTTTCCACGTCCAATTAATTGTAATATGTATGCCTGGAAGCTTAGTAACGCAAAAACGTAAGCATTACGGTTTTATCCCCCCCCCCCACGAATTATGCCCAAACTACTGGATTCTACTGATTACCGAACCAACAAAGTATTTTTTGTACTATAGATTGGACAGACATATATATATATATATATATATATATATATATATATATATATATATATATATATACGTTTAGGTCGTGGTTCGCATTCACATTTACAAGGATTCGGCGCGAGTTAGGTCTATTATGGTACATTTCTGCCTGTATAGAGGAAAACAGGCCACGAAAAAATTTAATCCCTAAGGCCTCGAGGAACGAGAGAAAGAGCGGTGCACAGCCCTGGAAATGATTAGCAGTTTACGCGGCAGTCTAGATAAATTGCATAATTTACGCGGGAAAGGCGATAAAGAGAAGATGGGTTATCTAGGAAGAAGGTTACCTTGCACCTCTTATCGACGGCACGTGCTTCAAACGAAGCACTAAACCCAGTTCTTGCTTTATAGTCAACACCATCCTTAGCTTTCAGCATAAAACCCGCTCCAATGACGACGAGCCGACTAGTGGAGGGAGAGGGGGGTAACCGCTTTACTGCCCCTAGTCTTAGTAATGGCCGACCGCATAACCTCTCCCATTCCTATAACCTCCCTCATTGGTATAACCTTCCTCTGCTCTTTCTGTCATATTCCAGCACCTTTGCGCCTATAACTCCGAGCAGCGGCCGAATATAATGAAAGCACACATGGAATACAGAATGAGGCTTAAACTACCTTCCGTCTAAAGGCCTTGAAAAACCCTCTCCAACTTCCAACAAGGTGGTTAGTCTAGAACACTGGTACTCAACGGCATTTTCATAGGGGTCAAGAAACTGAGTGGCGGTCCGCAAAAAAAAAAAAAAAAAAAAAAATGTAGGAAATGATTTCTGATCTTTTAGAATTAAATTAAAAACTATGAACGGATCCATTGCGTATATTTTACGGATTAAAAAACTCCCCCTTTTCCTAGTTTTACTCATAACTCCGTCCAAAAAATTTATAACAATTAGGGAAAAATATATTTGACATAAATACATTCGACAATAATAATGTAGCAATAAACATGTTTTATAATATTTTGTTATTCGGCAAACTCGAACGGCTTTACCACTGAGCCCAACTCACCCAAAATTTATTTATCCATATATATATAAATCACGTGTATGTCTGTTTTTCTGTTTGTTTGTTCCTTATACAAATCCACACCGTGTGACCGATTTTGACCAAACTTGGAATAATGGTAGGTCTTGGTACGAGAAATCTCCTAGGCTAGGTCAAAAAAATCTACCAGCTGTCTGTCTGTATGTTCGTCCTTTATACAAATCCACACCGTTCGTCCGATTTTGACTAAACTCGCTACACTTGTGGATCTTAATCTGAGGAGTGTCGTAGGCTAAGTCAAAAACGTCTACCAGCTGTCTGTATGTAGGTTTGGCCCTTATACAAATCCACACCGTTCGTCCGATTTTGACCAAACTGGGCACACAGGTTGGTCTTGATCAGGGGAGTGTCATAGGCCAGGTCAAAAACGTCTACCAGCTGCCGTCTGTACGTGCTTTTTTTTTTTTTTTTTTTAAATAAAAATCCACACTGTTAGACCGATTTTTACCAAACTTGGCATACATGTATGTCTTGATACGGGGGGGGGGGAGGTGTTATATTTTATTATTTTATGTTTTTAGGTCGTCTAGGGCTCCCAGTTGGGAGGTCGCGGGTTCGAAACAGTTACAGATTCGTGTTATTTGATTTTAATAATACTTATTTGGTTTCTAATTTATTTAGGCTTTTCTATATGCAGAAAGTAGGTGTAGCATGGCACCCCGGGTAACAGCTAGTTATATATATAAATATGTGTGTGTGTGTACTGTAAAATGGGACCACATTAGTACAGTGTGTAGGCCTTTATTAATTATAATGTTTATTTTTGTTAAAAAATAAACATGATATTAGTATTTTTTTATTAGTTGTTTCTTTCCTCTTTCATTCAAATTACATTATGAAATTGAGACGTAATATTAATTCTGAGTATGCTATTAGAGAGCTGATTAAATTTTTACAACTTTTGTGAGATTCGGTAGCCTGGAGTGTTGTTTTTGAAAGAGTAGTGATTCTCGAAAAGTTCTCGCTAATCAAAAGCTTTTATTTGAGAAGATATGGTCGACCGTTCGAGAAGTAGGAAGCGTTGATCGTCGGGGTTTCGGTCAGTGTTCTTATTCAATAAAACACATTTTATTTGCTAAAATGTATATTTATTGCCGCCAACGTTTCGGCTTGCTATACAAGCCATCTTCAGGGCTGTAAAAACATATATGGTATAACAATCATAAGGACAGAAACAATAACAAAAAACAACAAAAAAAAGGCTAGAAACATTAACATAAATATGAGTACCTATATGCTTGAAAATATAAATATAAATATATATATATATATATATATATATATATATATATATATATACATGTATATATATATATATATATGACCATATATATATATATATATATATATATATATATATATATAAAGTATAATAATAGCAATATGCATAAATATACCTGTATAGTGACATACCTATTGCTAGAAACATTAACATAAATATGAGTACCTATATGCTTGAAAATATAAATATAAATATATATGTATGTATATATATATATATATATATATATATATATATATATATATAGTATAATAATAGCAATATAAATAAATATACATGTATTTGGCATTTTTGTTGTTTTTTGTTATTGTTTCTGTCCTTATGATTGTTATACCATATATGTTTTTACAGCCCTGAAGATGGCTTGTATAGCAAGCCGAAACGTTGGCGGCAATAAATATACATTTTAGCAAATAAAATGTGTTTTATTGAATAAGAACACTGACCGAAACCCCGACGATCAACGCTTCCAAAAGCTTTTATTAATTTCCACTATTTGAATTGATATTGCGGTTGATAAAGAGATACGTTTGAGCATAGGATGTGCATTAGCCTTTAAAAAAATGTAATTAAATGTTAAAAAGAAACGTAAACATGCAGAGATAATTGGAGTTGTACTACAAAAACATGTTTTTCCCCCAAAGAAAGTTTAGAACGGTATATGCCTGGAACGGAGTGAAGTAGAAATGTTTTTGGTTGGTGGTTTTGAAATATTTAAATAAATAAATTTTAAAAAACATTTAGGCGTAATACTGACAAATCATCTGAGATAAACTTCATTAATTTATATTTTAACACCTACTTATACATACCTCAGATTTTAGGGACGAGTTATCTACAGGTTACCACCATTTCTAGGAATTATAGGGCTGATGCCTTTTCTTTTTTCTAAAGAAAATCCATTACCCCTAGTAGGAATTGAACCCACGACCTTAGGAAGTGAGTGCTCACGTGAGAGCCTCTTCTGTGCTAATAATTTTTTTTTTTTTTTTTTTTTTTATAATACGTTTATTTAACATCTGTAAATTTTTTAAGTACATTAGTTAAGTTTGCTCACATATATAATTAATAATACATACAGAAATTGATTAATACAAATGACAAAGTTAACAAAAAAAAATATCAAATAATTTAAATATGAATAAATGAATAAATAATAATAATAATAAAATAAATGAAAATAACTCAATGCTATTAGAGAGCTGATTAAATTTTACAACTTTTGTGAGATTCGGTAGCCTGGAGTGTTGTTCTTGAAAGAGTAGTGATTTTCGAAAAGTTCTCGCTAATCAAAAGCTTTTATTAATTTCCACTATTTGAATTGATATTGCGGTTGATAAAGAGATACGTTTGATTATAGGATGTGCATTAGCCTTTAAAAAAATGTAATGAAATGTTAAAAAGAAACGTAAACATGCTGAGATAATTGGAGTTGTACTACAAAAACATGTTTTTCCCCCAAAGAAAGTTTAGAACGGTATATGCCTGGAACGGAGTGAAGTAGAAATGTTTTTGGTTGGTGGTTTTGAATTATTTTATTTTTTATATTTTTCCATATATAAGCATATATTAGCAGTACAGGTTTGTAGTAATTTCACCACACTGTACTATTGTGACCCCATTTTACAGTGTATATATATATATATATATATATATATATATATATATATATGAATGCATGAATGAATGAATGAATGAAAACCTTTTATTTATGCTAAACAACTTACATTAGTTAAACAATTTACAATATAGATATATACATTTATTTATTTATTTATTTTATTTATTTATTTTTTATTTTTTTATTATTTTTTTTTCTTAACATTAAATCATAATTGGACTTCTTTTTCTTAAAATTAATTGTCACTCAATTTAAGCATAAAATCAGCTAATGCTGAGGTTTGAGTCCGGTTTGTGTTGTTATAGGTCTTGTAGCCAGACTAGATAGTGGACGTTGCCAAGTCTCTTCCATTCCTTCCTTTCCTCTGCAACTCTTCTCCAGGTTACCCCACCACAGGTCTTCCTCATCTCTGCATCCCATGGGGTTTCTGGCCTTCCTGGTCGTCTTTTCTTATCCCTTGGGTACCATTCAAACACTTTTTGGGCCCATGTGTTGGGTGTTTTCCTCATTATATGCCCTGCCCAAGACCACTTCCTGTAGTGAATTCTCTCTATTATGTCTGGGAATCCTGTGCTTCTCCTAATCCATTTCCTTGTCTTCCTGTCTCTCCTCCAGGAAAGACAGGAAGATATATATATATATATCTTGTTTTTTCCAATATAAAGATGTTATCTACAAACAAAAGGATGGAGTGGCGATGGGGAGCCCTCTATCACCAGTGGTAGCAGACATCTTTATGGAGGAATTTGAGAAGCAAGCGATAAATACGGCAACTATCGAGCCGAAATTGTGGCTCAAATACGGAGACGAAGTATTAGTAGTCTGGAAGCATGGTCCTGAAGAATTAAAAAATTCCTAAGCTTTCTGAATGCTTCCCACCCATCAATCTATTTTACAATGGAAGAAGAGAAGGATGGAAAGCTTCCATTTTTGGATCTTCTGATCATCAAGGAACCAGGCGGCGGATTGGGACATATAGTCTACAGGAAACCTACTGCTACCGGACGATATCTGCATGCTGAATCCAACCACCACCCAGCGCAGAAGAGAGGAGTTGTGCAGCCTCTGACTCACAGGGCTTTCGAATTATGTAGCAACGAACTCATCTACCTAGATAAAGAACTGTATGTATATATGTATATATATATATATATATATATATATATATATATATATATATATATATTGCATCCAGAATGGCTACATTCCCTCCTGATGTGGGAAAATCAGGAGTACGCTGTTGCCGCAAATTCATTCCTAACTTTTAACTCAGCAAAGTCAAAACTACCCACACTTCTTACATTTTTTTCTTCACAATTTTATCTCTCTTCTTCACTCGCTCTTAGAAAGAAACGCCGAAAGTCGTAGAAGCGAAACCACTAATATCAGCTAGAAAGTGAAGAACTTGAAGGAGTCTTGAGTAAGTTTGTCGAACTCCTGGGAATTTGGTGGCCCCTAAAGCCCAAGACATTGCCAAGAAGTGTCACGCGGAGCGGGGTAAAGCCCGCAGAAAACTTTGCAAACACATAAGCCCTTGAAGAGGGCCAAGTTAAGGCAGTAAGCCCTTCCAACTTTATTATACTACCGCAGACGGAGTGGTTTTTTGGTGGAGTTCTTCCATAATGAGTCGTTTAGTCTCCTTCCAGAGAAATGGACTGGTTAACCCTTTGCCTCCTCGGTACTAATGCTTCTAGCTCTCTCAGCATTACTGCTAGAAAATTCTGAATAGACGTAGCATAGTGGTGCAGAGAGGGAAAACCCCTCAAAATCGAAGGTGTTCAATCGTGTTTGAACTAACATATTTTTATACCTGCCTAATTAGTTGTAGAATACTGCTCTAATATTACTTTTTTATTCTATTCATAGTTTTGATCAGAAAACACCTTTTTGTTGACCGTTTTCTCAACGAGTAAATATCTCACAATTTTTGATGAAAAGAGAAACAATATTTTATACCACTTATTTTATACCTGAAAATAGGTATTACTCATATAAAAGAATTTTCTTTTTTGCCAAAATGTACCATTGACTTGGTGCGTTTAGGTTTTAAAGATATCTGTAATTAAACTAAAAAACTTACTTATAACCTCGACGGCTAACAATCTAATCATCATGACTGATAAAATGATGATGTCGATTAGCGATGCTATTATTTTGTCGCCTTGCTCGGCTGTATGTGTGCCCAACCTAATAAAATGATGATGCCGATTAGCGAAGCTATTATTTTGTTGCCTTGCTCGGCTGTATGTGTGCCCAACCTAATAAAATGATGATGTCGATTAGCGATGCTATTAATTTATTGCCTTGCTCGGCTGTATGTGTGCCCAACCTAATAAAATGATGATGTCGATTAGCGATGCTATTAATTTATTGACTTGCTCGGCTGTATGTGTGCCCAACCTAATAAAATGATGATGCCGATTAGCGATGCTATTATTTTGTTGCTTTGCTCGGCTGTATGTGTGCCCAACCTAATAAAATGATGATGTCGATTAGCGATGCTATTAATTTATTGCCTTGCTCGGCTGTATGTGTGCCCAACCTAATAAAATGATGATGTCGATTAGCGATGCTATTAATTTATTGCCTTGCTCGGCTGTATGTGTGCCCAACCTAATAAAATGATGATGCCGATTAGCGATGCTATTATTTTGTTGCTTTGCTCGGCTGTATGTGTGCCCAACCTAATAAAATGATGATGTCGATTAGCGATGCTATTAATTTATTGCCTTGCTCGGCTGTATGTGAGCCCAACCTAATAAAATGATAATGTGGATTAGCGATGCTATTATTTTGTTGCTTTGCTCGGCTGTATGTGTGCCCAACCTAATAAAATGATGATGTCGATTAGCGATGCTATTATTTTGTCGCCTTGCTCGGCTGTATGTGTGCCCAACCTAATAAAATGATGATGCCGATTAGCGATGCTATTAATTTATTGCCTTGCTCGGCTGTATGTGTGCCCAACCTAATAAAATGATGATGCCGATTAGCGATGCTATTAATTTATTGCCTTGCTCGGCTGTATGTGTGCCCAACCTAATAAAATGATGATGTCGATTAGCGATGCTATTAATTTATTGCCTTGCTCGGCTGTATGTGTGCCAAACCTACTAAAATGATGATGCCGATTAGCGATGCTATTATTTTGTTGCTTTGCTCGGCTGTATGTGTGCCCAACCTAATAAAATAATGATGTTGATTAGCGATGCTATTATTTTGTCGCCTTGCTGGGCTGTATGTGTGCCCAACCTAATAAAATGATGATGTCGATTAGCGATGCTATTATTTTGTCGCCTTGCTGGGCTGTATGTGTGCCCAACCTAATAAAATGATGATGCCGATTAGCGAAGCTATTATTTTGTTGCCTTGCTCGGCTGTTTGTGTGCCCAACCTAATAAAATGATGATGTCGATTAGCGATGCTATTAATTTATTGCCTTGCTCGGCTGTATGTGTGCCCAACCTAATAAAATGATGATGTGGATTAGCGATGCTCTTATTTTGTCGCCTTGCTCGGCTGTATGTGTGCCCAACCTAATAAAATGATGATGTCGATTAGCGATGCTATTTTTTTATCGCCTTGCTCGGTTGTATGTGTGCCCAACCTAATAAAATGATGATGTGGATTAGCGATGCTATTATTTTATCGCCTTGCTCGGCTGTATGTGTGCCCAACCTAATAAAATGATGATGCCGATTAGCGATGCTATTTTTTTATCGCCTTGCTCGGCTGTATGTGTGCCCAACCTAATAAAATGATGATGTGGATTAGCGATGCTCTTATTTTGTCGCCTTGCTCGGCTGTATGTGTGCCCAACCTAATAAAATGATGATGTCGATTAGCGATGCTATTATTTTATGATAAACGAGTTTACCATTATTGTTTTTTGCAGAGACTTGTTGAAAAGTTTGTAATAGCAAGTAAACAGTCAAATTTTATTCGTTATAAGTGAAAAATGTAATAAAGAAGAACATAGAGAGAACAGCTAACAGTATTACATGTTTCGTCTTTTCTCTTCTATCTTTTAACAGATATTTTCCAATTAATATTTTTACGAAATGTATACTTATCCCTTTCCTAAATAAATTTACATTCAGACGTCACTCCAAATTGTCCTACCATCCTAATCCTGAAGGATTATCCTTATCTTCCCAGACAATCCTCCCAGGCGGCTTAAGAGACAGTGGCCCCGAGATAATTTACTTATCTGATCATATAGGGATCATTAGGGGCTCACTGTGCAACTATCCGAAGGAACTGGCAGGACCCAATCCTCTGCATGCCATCGGACTTTCAGGACCAACACTCCTTCACCTCGAACTTCACAACTGTGATTAAGCAGCGCTGGAGCACAAGTTAACACCAAGCCGGGTGGATCGGTTCTGTTACACAGACGGCTCAAAAACTGAATCTGGCACAGGAGCTGGCGTCTGGATTCAGGGGTCCACACATAATGTTGCCCTGCCTCTAGGGAGGTTTGCTACAGTTTCACTATATTTTCCGACAGCCAAGCGGCCATAAGAGCTCTATCCACGAATAGGATCAGGTCAAAGGTGGTACAGCAATGCAAGGAGAGCTTAAACATACTGGGGCTACGTAACAAAGTCGGACTAGAGTGGGTTCCAGGCCACTCTGGTGTCCAAGGTAATGAAAGAGCTGACGAGTTGGCCAGTATCGGTGCAGCGACAATCCCCCTATCACCAGAACAATGTGGGATTGCACCAGCTGTGGCCAGATTAAGTATTAGATGGTGGGCGGAAGCTGAGTACAGGAGGAAGTGATGTAGCAGCTCCACCCAGAGACAGGCGAAGTTGTTCCTTTCCTTTGTAGACAAGAAGAGGACGGAGACTCTCCTCAATCTGTACAGGTCCAAGGTAAGACTAGAAACAGCTCTTCTTACAGGTCACTGTAGAATGCACCGGCACCTCTACTCCATGGGGCTGACTAGGACTACATGGTGCAGACTGTGCCTTGAAGACGATGAGACGCCGTACCATATCATATGCAGATGTCCAGCAAGAGATACCTGCATTTTGGTGCAGACTTCGTAGATGACCCTAGAAGGCTACCTGAATTGAACCTTAATAGAGCCAAGGCTGGCTTGTCGGGTGGCAAAATAGGCCTTGTAGTTCTCGTTGCAGCTCTCTCTCTCTCTGGGTACCCGCTTTAATAATAATAATAATAATAATAATAATGTAGGGATCATTATAATATTTACTTGCACAGCTCTGGAAGTGCCAACAATGGTTGGCTTCGTTCAAATTGTTTATTGATTTTATTATACTTTTCTCGTTATTGTCAATTTGTTCGTAGCATATCTGTATCATCAGACTTGATAATTTTACTTTTAAATTTGTACAGATTTCAAATAAATAAATTTTAAAAAACATTTAGGCGTAATACTGACAAATCATCTGAGATAAACTTAATTAATTTATATTTTAACACCTACTTATACATACCTCAGATTTTAGGGACGAGTTATCTACAGGTTACCACCATTTCTAGGAATTATAGGGCTGATGCCTTTTCTTTTTTCTAAAGAAAATCCATTACCCCTAGTAGGAATTGAACCCACGACCTTAGGAAGTGAGTGCTCACGCGAGAGCCTCTTCTGTGCTAATATTTTTTTTTTTTTATTAATACGTTTATTTAACATCTGAAAATTTTTTAAGTACATTAGTTAAGTTTGCTCACAAATATAATTAATAATACATACAGAAATTGATTAATACAAATGACAAAGTTAACAAAAAAAAAACATCAAAATAATTTAAATATAAATAAATGAATAAATAATAATAATAATAAAATAAATGAAAATAACTCAATAAAAAATAATAAATAAGTAGGTAAATACGAAAAAATAAAATAATGTGCTAATAAATATGGTTATATTTTATCGATTCTTTTAGCTGTATTAATGCCATTTATTATCGGTAATTTTTAATGAGGTTTTATTAATAATACTATAATATATATATATATATATATATATATATATATATATATATATATATATATATATATATATATATATATATATATATAGCTTCAATCGCTAAATTCTTCTGGCAAATACACTTTGTAGAGCCCATTATGAGCTGCTCCCTAATATGCGAGATATGCTAGGATACAATGCTATCATTACCCAGAACAGCAAAGAGAATAAAGGATGGTGTTGTAGCTTTGTGCATCTTGATGAATGCAGAATCTCATCTCACTGATGGCTGTTCCATTAGCAACATCTAGGCTATTCATCTAGTCGACAATTAGCCGCGCTGTGCTCGGCTTATGTCGACATAAAGATCCATCATGTTAGGGAGGGGTAGACTAGGGATGCCACATTTCTCGAAGAGGTTTGGCCTCTTTGAGGTTATGTGAAGCCTTGAGATCGGCCAATAAAACCAATTATGCAGCAACTGCACAATCACTTCAGACGCTGTGCAGTGTACTGTGCAGTCTTGATTTTATTGTTTGAAATGACCTAACTAATTACAAAGTAAGCAAGGAAACCTGAACGTAACACACGAAAGGAATGATCAGTTTACGTGTGGTAGCTTGTTGGACGCGGTGATCACGTTCATACGATGTTTTAACATCCATACACACCGTATCTTCCGCTATGACAAAGGAGTTTTGACTATAGGTCGGAGGGCTAAAACGAGAAACCGTCCTAATGCGTGTATTTAATTCTAACATGCTTGGCAGTTTTCATGTTGATTCGATATGCTTATCAAAGTTAAACTTAACGTTGTAACTTTAATGAATGTTGAAAGCCAAAATATGTCGGCTCATCCAAGCGAGCTGAGCTTACTTAGTTATTTTAGCGGGACTAAGTCATTTTAAAGTCCTTTAAGTAAGTTCTAAGCTCCCATTCATATTCATTATTTGGAAGGGCCGTGTCATAGCAGAACTTCTTGTCTGCTCAAAGCTAAATCAAGAAGCTATCTAGTTCCTTATCAACTGGATTCGTTTATCTTCTTGTTTACAATAAAACTGATATTAGGATTTCTTGATATCAGGGATTTTTTCAGCATGGGTCTTGACCTTACTTCCCGAAATATCATAAAGGACATAAACTAAAATACCACTCGAAACTAGCGCGCTTGCGTGATTAGACGTTATTCTACTGATGGGAGGTATTTCAGGGGTCTCCCCGTGGTCTAGTGGCTAACGCCTTAGCTTCTCATGCGGGAGATGGTTGGTTCGAGTCCCACCGGCGGGAGCAATTTTCTAATCTCACGTCTCCTCGCTGCACCATGGATGTCGGCGCTTGTAGCCCAGATGTCGGTGTGCCATAATAATAATAATAATAAAAATATGTTATATATATTATATTAATAGTAGTATATGGCCAACCTATTATGATGTGCTCAATTTTGAAAAAATAGTACAGGTATTCTGGCTAGAAAAGTGTAATCCGCATGTTATCCGTTTCTTATCCTTAGAAAACGATTATACTATTTTTAAGGCGACATCCTTAACCGTTTTATCAAAAAAGTAGAAAAATAGTTTTTAAATCAAGTTTTTGATTTGGGTACTTAGAATCATGTTAAAATATGTTTTGCATGATTAAAATTCATATAAACGTTCCGAGTTAAGAAATTATGAAAATAAAACATTTTATTAATAGGCATGAAAAGTTTTGGGTACTTCGTATATTTTCCTTAAAATATCGAATACGGTTAGGAAATCCTGGTTATCATTCAAAAGCTTACTAAATTTTCTACAAAAAATATCGCCCTTTTGTAGACAAATTCCTATTTATCACTGAAAGTTTACTAAATTTTATACAAAAAATATCGCCCTTTTGTAGACAAATTCCTATTTATCACTGAAAGCTTACTAAATTTTCTACAAAAAATATCGCCCTTTTGTAGACAAATTCCTATTTATCACTGAAAGCTTACTAAATTTTCTACAAAAAATATCGCCCTTTTGTAGACAAATTCCTATTTATCACTGAAAGTTTACTAAATTTTCTACAAAAAATATCGCCCTTTTGTAGACAAATTCCTATTTATCACTGAAAGTTTACTAAATTTTCTACAAAAAATATCGCCCTTTTGTAGACAAATTCCTATTTATCACTGAAAGCTTACTAAATTTTCTACAAAAATTATCGCCCTTTTGTAGACAAATTCCTATTTATCACTGAAAGCTTACTAAATTTTCTACAAAAAATATCGCCCTTTTGTAGACAAATTCCTATTTATCACTGAAAGCTTACTAAATTTTCTACAAAAAATATCGCCCTTTTGTAGACAAATTCCTATTTATCACTGAAAGCTTACTAAATTTTCTACAAAAAAATATCGCCCTTTTGTAGACAAATTCCTATTTATCACTGAAAGCTTACTAAATTTTCTACAAAAAATATCGCCCTTTTGTAGACAAATTCCTATTTATCACTGAAAGCTTACTAAATTTTCTACAAAAAAAAATCGCCCTTTTGTAGACAAATTCCTATTTATCACTGAAAGCTTACTAAATTTTCTACAAAAAATATCGCCCTATTGTAGACAAATTCCTATTTATCACTGAAAGCTTACTAAATTTTCTACAAAAAATATCGCCCTTTTGTAGACAAATTCCTATTTATCACTGAAAGCTTACTAAATTTTCTACAAAAAATATCGCCCTTTTGTAGACCAATTCCTATTTATCACTGAAAGCTTACTAAATCTACAAAAAATATCGCCCTTTTGTAGACAAATTCCTATTTATCACTGAAAGCTTACTAAATTTTCTACAAAAAATATCGCCCTTTTGTAGACAAATTCCTATTTATCACTGAAAGCTTACTAAATCTACAAAAAATATCGCCCTTTTGTAGACAAATTCCTATTTATCACTGAAAGCTTACTAAATTTTCTACAAAAAATATCGCCCTTTTGTAGACAAATTCCTATTTATCACTGAAAGCTTACTAAATCTACAAAAAATATCGCCCTTTTGTAGACAAATTCCTATTTATCACTGAAAGCTTACTAAATTTTCTACAAAAAATATCGCCCTTTTGTAGACAAATTCCTATTTATCACTGAAAGCTTACTAAATTTTCTACAAAAAATATCGCCCTTTTGTAGACAAATTCCTATTTATCACTGAAAGCTTACTAAATTTTCTACAAAAAATATCGCCCTTTTGTAGACAAATTCCTATTTATCACTGAAATCTTACTAAATTTTCTACAAAAAATATCGCCCTTTTGTAGACCAATTCCTATTTATCACTGAAAGCTTACTAAATCTACAAAAAATATCGCCCTTTTGTAGACAAATTCCTATTTATCACTGAAAGCTTACTAAATTTTCTACAAAAAATATCGCCCTTTTGTAGACAAATTCCTATTTATCACTGAAAGCTTACTAAATCTACAAAAAATATCGCCCTTTTGTAGACAAATTCCTATTTATCACTGAAAGCTTACTAAATTTTCTACAAAAAATATCGCCCTTTTGTAGACAAATTCCTATTTATCACTGAAAGCTTACTAAATCTACAAAAAATATCGCCCTTTTGTAGACAAATTCCTATTTATCACTGAAAGCTTACTAAATTTTCTACAAAAAATATCGCCCTTTTGTAGACAAATTCCTATTTATCACTGAAAGCTTACTAAATTTTCTACAAAAAATATCGCCCTTTTGTAGACAAATTCCTATTTATCACTGAAAGCTTACTAAATTTTCTACAAAAAATATCGCCCTTTTGTAGACAAATTCCTATTTATCACTGAAAGCTTACTAAATTTTCTACAAAAAATATCGCCCTTTTGTAGACAAATTCCTATTTATCACTGAAAGCTTACTAAATCTACAAAAAATATCGCCCTTTTGTAGACAAATTCCTATTTATCACTGAAAGCTTACTAAATTTTCTACAAAAAATATCGCCCTTTTGTAGACAAATTCCTATTTATCACTGAAAGCTTACTAAATTTTCTACAAAAAAGGTTTTTAAGTAATTTTCGATTAGGCGATGTCAATCGGAGAAATAAGTGCTTAAAACTCCAAATGTGTTTGTCCCGTTCTACAAGTTGGTAGTTGGTGTTTTTTTTGTTTTAAATTGCATTTATTTGTAGAAATAGTATTATATTAGAAGTAGAAAAGAAAATAAGAAAAATTTTGATTTTTTTCAATGCATTGAACTGCGAAATAAGTATTTCTTGTTTTATTACCGTGGTTGGTGGGGGCTGCCCGACAATTCTGTAGGGTGTATTTCCAGGAAGGGGTCATTTTTTACGTATCTGGGTCTATAAAAGCATTTCACGAAAGGAAGAACCAAAATAATAACTGTTTCTATTTCAATCATTCCAAAGGAAACTAGGAATAAGAATATGAATATAATATGATATTATTATTATCCTAGAAGAAAGTTTTGGTAACCAGGGGTTTTATGGTTGGGATTACAAATAAGGATAATGTTTGTTATTTTCATGAAAATTAATTATGATTAGAATTGATATTAATTTGTGAAAGGCATTCAAATAAAGTTCAAAGTTTATTTTTCTTCTACTTACAAGGTTTTTAATAATCAAAATATAAACCATTGTGTTCTATGGTTTGTGGCCTTCTGGAAGCCAGCATTTGAAATCCTTGATGGTACCATTCTTTGGGTTTAGAATCGAAGAACTCACGAACGCCATTTTCAACTTCATTCAAGTTGGTGAATGTTTTTCCTTAACCCTCGGGAGCGCGCGCTAATTTCCTAACACGGGAACGCGCAATGTATCTGAGAGGTACAAGAGGAGTTAATGCCCAATAAATACGTACTAATCCATTAAAATCGTTTATATTGTTCTAATATTGTTAACGCTCAGCACCAAACTGCTAATGAAATGTATATATATATATATATATATATATATATATATATATATATATATATAGAAGAGGTTGATGAGGAAATAGTGCTGAACATATAGGTGCCTATTATTGAGGCTAAATGATCGACAATATAGAGTGAGAGAAAAAAAAATTGAATTATTTATTTTTGAAAACATAAGAAAAAAAATATCTCCTTGTGGAGGAGGCGCTGGTTAGTATGTTAGCTTGAATTAAAACAAAAAAACATTAACTTCTGTGCGAATGAAAATAATGAAAAATACAAGCATGTACAGTTGATGGTCGGGCGAATAGTGGCCGCTGAGGGTTAAAAAAAAGGTTATAGTCTCGCTTATCTGGTTGATGCTGCGTCTTCCCTGTAGCCGCTGACGCCGGGTTGAAAATTGACGGGGCTTAGAAGAAGGTGTACTCCAGAGGATGGATGCAGCAAGCGAAATAAATGCTCCTAAGGGCCTCAAGCCTGTGCTGTTCCTGAGGGGCTCAAGGCTGAACTGACTTAGGGGGGCAGCTCGCAAATCGGCGCTTTTTCTGTGCTGAGCCCGTAAGGTGCTGCCCTCATCAGAAGATTGCACCGGGAGGTGGCGAACTCTGTAGGCTCGAGGGTAAACCAGCCGTCCTATAGCAGAGATAGTGGTGATCCGCAAGAGGATTAAGGGTTGACTGATAACCGCCTCCGGACTTGTATCTCAGCTGCCAGACTATTCCCCTATACCTAGACGCTACAAGGCTTCATTTTAATAATTAAATGTTAGGAAATAAATATTAGCTACTTTTAACCAACGTGGTCTCTAACAAATATAATATTTTTTTTCAACTTTAATAATGCAATATATCGCATTGGATGAATTATAAAAGTTTAATTTAGCTAAATTATTAAAATATTCTTATGATTATTGTAAGGATAACCAATGAAGTCTTCTTGTATTTAATTTATAATTAAGAAACATACAATAAGATAATAAACAATCTCTTTAATTGAATTAAATTATTACATATTTGGAAAACATACTGCTATATAAAAACATACTGCTATATAAAAACAGACTGATATAAAAAATGATGAAACTTTTATGGTGAGTACACTAAAAATAAGTCAAATCAGTAAAACATACAAAGATTAAAAGAATAATAGAACTATATACAAATAATAATTCAAAAGAAGATTTTCTGAAATAAAAAAAAAAAAAAAAAATTGATAGTATGAAGCTGAAGGAACACGGGGACGCGCGATATCTGAGAGATAATACTGTAATTTTAATCCTCTAATGGATATTTCAGACATAGTCATGCATTACCTAACATGCAAAGGACCAAATAGAACATAATAGAGACACATTTTTTTTTTAAAATCGTAAATAAGAATTAATTACCTGGGAACGCGCGATGTATCTAAGAAGCACAAATAGGGCAAAATCAGGCTTAACCTCATCCGACGAGCAACAATTAAAAACTGAAGTAACGGTAACAAAGAAAAACGCAGCTAGAAGTGACGGGAGCTGCCGCACTCTATCCTATCATAGCGGATTCCCCTAAGACGTTGCGCCTATGTATCTACTGGATACCGCGCGTTCCCGAGGGTTAAGGGAAATGAGCCATTGATCTGAACAGGTGCTAGTCTGATGGAGCTAGGTCTGGACTATATGCTGGGAGAGGATGATGCTCGATTCCATCGAAATCGGGTAGTTTTTGGCTTGTCAGGCGAGACGTGTGGAGTCTGGCATTATCTTGTAGAAACAAGAATTGATGGAGAGGAAGAAGCTCGATTCCATCGAAATCGGGTAGTTTTTGGCTTGTCAGGCGAGACGTGTGGAGTCTGGCATTATCTTGTAGAAACAAGAATTGATGGAGAGGAAGAAGCTCGATTCCATCGAAATCGGGTAGTTTTTGGCTTGTCAGGCGAGACGTGTGGAGTCTGGCATTATCTTGTAGAAACAAGAATTGATGGAGAGGAAGAAGCTCGATTCCATCGAAATCGGGTAGTTTTTGGCTTGTCAGGCGAGACGTGTGGAGTCTGGCATTATCTTGTAGAAACAAGACTTGCTTCCTCTTGACTAAACCTGGATACCGCTGAACCAAAAAAATCTTAAATTCTCAGCAGTAGTACTCAATATAACATCTTAGAATTGCTTTTTTTATGATCGGCTTCAATAGCAGTGCGCAGAGCATTCTGCTTGACTACTGAAACACGCCCTGATACAGATTTCTTTTTAAGGCTCAAATCACCTCTATTAAATTTTTGGAACCAACTTCTCATCGTCCTTTCATTCAAAGAGTCTTCATCCTAAAATTAAACCACTAAACGAATGGCTTCAATTGCTGAAAACTTCCGTTTCCAAAAATAAAAAAAAATTATGATAATTCCGTACTGTAGTGTCATTGTGGACAAAGGGGAACTATAGAAGTACTGAGCCCGGATAGAGAGCATGCTGGTTACTAAATGATTCACAAGGAATCAAACATGAACTTCTTATCACAATTCTTAGCTCCCAAATGTGAACAAGAGAGGAATTACGATGCAAAGTTCAAACACATTTTAATTTTTTTGCGACACTCATTATACGCGTCGCGTGTATTTTCATCTAAGAACCACCGGTCCTCTAATGTACGAGGGACCTCTTCCATTCGGTGATTCTTATGCCAGTAGCTTCCCTCACGGTCTATGGTAATCCGCTGTCCTTGGAGTTATCAAATTGTCTTTTTCGGAGCATATTCTATGCCCAGTTCCAGCTTTTATTCTGCAGGCTGTCCTCTCGGCGATTTTCCTATAATTCCCTCAATTCTCTCCTTAAACCTCTTCCTTTCTTCTCACCCTTCAATGCCGTGTACCTGGAGGCGAATGTCCTAAAGGTAAGGCTGATTTTTCTATTTACTAAATATATGGGTTGTACCCATAGTCCATTTTTTCGCCCTCTGCTTTTATTTCAGCTCACGAGGGCAAATATTTTTTTTTCATGTTCTACTTTCATTAAAACTAATATGTTGAAATTTTGGTTACGTTTGGAGTTAAGGAAGGGTTAGAATAAAATATTTTATTAACAGACATAAAAAGTTTTGGTAACTTTGTATATTTTCCTTAATATCTCGAAAAAGGTTAAGAATTTGGTAAACGAAAGAATACCATTAGAAAGCGTACTAAATGCTCTACAAAAAAGGTTCTAATGAAAGTTTTGATTAGGCGATGTCAATCGGAGAAATAAGTGCTTAAAACATTAAAGTAATTGAAGCAAGGTAGGGATTGTCGGGGTTCGGTCACTGTTGCTTAATAAAGCTACATTTTTTCATAAAAATGGTTTTATTGTGCCGACGTTTCGGCTTGAACTTCAAGCCTTCATCAGGGCTGTAAAAAACAAGTAGGACGGATGTAGTACTGAAATATACACACATATATATATATATATATATATAAATATTTAATAAAACTACATTTTTTCATAAAAATGGTTTTAAAACCATTTTTATGAAAAAATGTAGTTTTATTAAAAAACCATTTTTATGAAAAAATGTAGTTTTATTAAGCAACAGTGACCGAACCCCGACAATCCCTACCTTGCATCATCAACGGTCAACGATCTCCTCTCAATTAAAGTAATTGATTTTGCTTATTTGAACTGTTCTTTTTGTCTGTTTTTATTCCTTGTTATTTTTTAATTGCTTATAGTTGGATAATGTATTTTACAATAAAACAGATTAGGCAAAATAAGAAAAACAATTCATTGTTAGAAATATAGCTTGCCAAGAGAAAAAGATTCGTTGACGTCTTTTGAATATTTTCAATTGCCTTTATGCTGTTAGTTTTTTTATTTTATTTTTTAATTGATTTTATCTGTAGAATTATTACTATAGTAAAAGAACACAGGAATGTGTGAAAATATTTGATATTTTCCAATTCATTGAAACGTATGAAATGAAGTATCGGTAGAAGAGGATTCTAGGGTCTTGCGGACCTGACCCCAGGTATAGCCAGCCATAAAACCCTTTGAACAAAGGCCGAGGAAAATATTATCTGTTTCTATTCTATGCTTTTCAAATGAGAATAGGGATATGAACAGGAACCGGGGTCTCCCGTGGTCTAATGGCTAGCGCCTTGGATTCATAAGCGGGAGATGGTGGGTTCGATTCCCAACCTCCGGCAGGAATTTTATCATCCCACGGCTCGCTGGTGAAATTCCTCGCTACACCCTGGATGTCGGCGCTAATGACCTAGATGTAGATGTGCCGTAAAAAAAAAAAAAAAAAAAAAAAAAAAAAAAAAAAAAAAAAAAATAAAAAAAATAAAAAAAAAAAACTGGAACCGCGCTAAGATGACGCAGTTCCTGCGAGTCGGACTTTTTATCCTACACCTACACAAGGGATAGATTCTATGCAAACCTCGGGCAAGAATGAGCGTTCGTCCAATTGTAATGCAAAAGTATACCTGATACACGATACCTACAAAATTAAAAGATCATGGACGTGGAAAATAAATATTAAGAAGCCTCGCAATTAATTCTCATAAAAAGTCAACAGGTTAGTTGAATATTGCCCGATTAGTTACATGCGTTCAAGGATTGTTGAAGGAGATAAAAAGCTAAACCTCCTGACTAATTGAGGAGAGGTAAAGTCAGAGCGGCCGTTTAATTAAGCGGAAAGGATGGAAAAGTAAAACAGAAAAAAAAACTAAGCCGATGAAAGCGATATGAATTAAACAGAGGAACCTTTTGGGGCCGGCAGTAACACTGAGGAATTCTACTGCTCGGAAAAACTCTCAGAGTTTCCCGGACTCAGCTTTTCATCCGTCCGAACGCTTTTCAACAGTTTAATATTGACAACTTTCCAATCTACCTTTACGAGTTTTTTCGTCCCCCTGAATTAAGTTAAAGCGAGTAGAAGTTCATAAGATCAAGCGGCCTGTTGACGAGTTTTAGTAACAAACATCCTGCCTGTCTGATGAATGCAATCAAAGAATTACCTTTCACCTGTTAAAATAATGCAAAATCTACAATAAACACAGAAGGGAAGCGCGGAGGCCAGAAGCAATTAACGAAATACAATGGAGTCTCACTTATACGAAACATTCAGTTATACGAAGAATTTCTCGTTCCCCGGCGAAACTCCATTTAATCCTGTGTAATTAACTATTCACTTATGCGATATTCAGTTATACGCATTATTCATACTATTATCGGTAAGAGGAAAGGGATCGAGAAGAATTTAGTGATTCGAAACTTGAAAATATAATAACGTTTAACGTTAGCTAACAACAAAATATGTACAAACAATAAAATTGTGACTTTTCTTTATGAAGAATTTATCTTATTTTAAAGTAGCCACGAAAACTAGTGCTATTCAGTTATACGAAATATTCACTTATGCGAAACATTTTCCGTTCCCCCCCCAAATTTGTATAAGTGAGACTCCACTGTATTAGCAGATCATACTTTCTTAGCTCTTAAAGTCACATATCGTCGATACAAATGCAAAGTATCGAATGTGAAAATCACCACTTTCAAGAGTGAAAATACTTTTATTTATTACTTTGCTTTTGGACAGTCAAATAGTCGGCAGATTGGACCTTTTGATAGCAGTTACATCCCCCTTTCACAGAGTGAACTTAGATTCGAGAGTTTGCCATCCATCAGTCCAACAGAAATCAGCAAAGATTGAAAATGAAAAAGGCGTTTTTTCACATTCGATACTTTGCATTTGCATGTACGATACAATGCTTGTAACTATTGTTAGGATAAAATATAAGATCCTTTAATTTTATCCTGGTAGACTCGTTCCGATGGCAAATAACTTTGACGATAGGTTTTAGATATAGTTTTGTGCCAATTTTCATAAAATTGTATATTTTAGCGCGGTTCCTCCCTCCCTCCATAGGGAGTAAACCTGCTTATGAGTTTGACCTCATGACACAATCAAACGAAAATAACGGTGGCACTAATTTGTATATATATATATATATATATATGGGGGCGAGGTTAGCTCAGTGTTAGAGCACTGGACTAATAAGTTGTAGGACCTGAGTTCAAATCCCGAGCAAGCACTAAAGATTTTTTCTTCTAGTGTCTTCGTTCACGGGTTGAATTCGGCCTCCCTGACCGTCCCTAGGCCAACCCAGCCTTTAATAAATTTATCAATGGGTACCTTGGGTGATAATGACTCTAGCAGTCGAAGCGGCCAAGGGGAAAATCAGGCGGCCGGAGCATAGTACTGACCACACTATCTCCCTAGTGTGCCGTATGGTCATGAATCAGATACCTCTATAGTATCTCCCCCTCAGGGCCCTCGTGGCCTGTTATGGGACTGGTTTTTTTTATATATATATACACACAAAGAAACCATGTTCCGGTGGACGGATTCGGCCGGTTAATGAACTTGACCTTTCAAATTAGAGAAAGATTTTTGTACCAAATTTCATCGAAAGCGGACCACTTTTGAGCCTTTTGAGCGCGAACAGACATATATATATATATATATATATATATATATATATATATATAAGAGGGCCCTGAGGAGCAGATACTATAGAGGTATCTGATTCAAGACCATACGGCACACTAGGGAGATCAGTACTATGCTCCGGCCGCCTGATTTTCCCCTTTGCTGCTTCGACTGATACGGTCATCAGCGCCAAGGTACCCATTGTCAAATTAATTAAAGGCTGGGATGGCCTAGAGATGGTCAAAATCCATGAAAGAAGACACTAGAAGATAAAAATCTTTAGTGTTTTCTCGGGATTTTAACTCCGGTCCTTCAGCATCTTAGTCCAGCGCTCTACAACTGAGCTAACCTCGCCCTCATGTATATAAATACAATTCGAATTATGCCAATTTTTCTCCAATATGAACATTTAATGAGGTGCTATTATATAAATTTTACAAATTTAATTATATTACTTTGGCAATTTTATTTTTTTATTAATTGAAGCCTTAACATAGCAAGGGATGTTTTCGAAGGAGAAAGTGGTGTTTGATATATTCTATATTACTGTTGCAGCAATTATACTAGCAAATAATGCAGATGAAGTTGAAGTTCTGCAAGAGTATTCAAGATGGAAACCTCTAGAGTTACTAATCTACGGAGTGGTGGAAGGGGGAGGGGAGGGGGTGAGTGTGGGAGGGGGGTGGGAGGGGGGTTTAGAATTCCTCATAAGAGGATGCCGCCCTGAGATCGGCACTTTAAAGGGATTTAACGGGTCCGGGTCACTTTACAGTAGCCCTTCGTCCTCTAGTTAGGAGTTATTAGGGAGTGCCGGAGGTTTTATTGGTGCCCCCTAGGGGGCCTTGGGAGTTAGTGCCCCCGTAAGGCTGGATAATAAACCCCGTGGAGGAGGGAGGACGAAGAGAGGGGGAGGGGGAGACTCCATTATTTCGGGTAATCCGGGGGACAATGAGACAGATAATATCTTAATTAAAAAAGTCCATTTCGCTTTATCGAAGGGACATTCTTAGATACTCCTGTTCATGTAGGTATCGGAGGGCACAGGCAGGTAATATCCGTGTCTTAGGTAGTATCGAAGACCAGGAGAAATGGAATATCCCTGTTCAGATAAGTATCCAATAGCAGAGAAAATAATTACCATATAGAAGTGAGTATCGAATAGCTGAGAATATATGTATATATATATACATAAGCACACAAATATCATCCTTTGACTATCCTTGTCTATACCCACTTGGTATTCCTGGTGTGTCCAGAAGCAAACAATCAATCGCCGCCCAATGCTTTAAGATCAAATCCTGATTTCATTACTGCTTCGGGCTTCGGCATGAAGGTCTGAATCACTACGCAAGTTGCAAGTTATTAGTTTGGAATTTTATAACAACTATAATTGGTGCTCATGGCCTAAGCAGTCGATGCACAAAAAAAAAAAAAAAAAAAAAAAAAAAAAAAAAAAAAAAAAAAAAAAAAAAAAAAAAAAAAAAATATAAATACTACTGACACCATTTGAGCCAATTTCGAAATCCTTCTTTATCCAAAAATTATATATCTACAGACTTGCACATCTAGTCCTCCGTTACAGAAGCAGACTCAAATATGTAAAATAATATGTAATAATTAATATCATCTATGAAATAATACAGACATGAACCATACAATTTTATAAAAAATGAAATTTCCTCATGAAATTAAATAATATCAAATTTACATGCACATAACCTGAAGATATAATGTATATATAAAAAAATAATGCAAAATCATACAGACAATTTGATTGAAAATGGCCTTATAGCCGAAACGTTTCCACAACAAAAATGTAATTAAAATACAAAACTATTGAAGATTTAATAATCTCCATCTTCTTCAGCTAGGTACTTGTTTCTTCCTCGGTGGTAGCCAAGGGAATGACCTCGGTGGTAGCCATTCCCTTGGCTACCACCGAGGAAGAAACAAGTACCTGGCTGAAGAAGATGGAGATGAATCCATCGAAATATTCCAGGAAGAAGTGAGGAGGAGTACCACCGCTGGAGAAAAATGCCGTTCCATCCATAAATGCTATCCCAGCGACGAAAAATAACATCAAACATATAATACCTTACGGCGAGGAAAATAGAAGCAGGAAAAAAAAGAGTAAGATACGGTAGGGGTTCCAGGACAAGAAGGCGGTCTCATAGTCTAGTTCTTGGAGTCTAGGAGTTCTGCAAAGTGGTGAGTTGAGCTTCCTCCCTTCCAGGGGTTGTAGTTACATACACCATCCTGTCGTTTTATCCTAGAATTCCCTCCCACCATCTTCATTTTTCAATCAGTTATAAATCAGTCAGCGCCTGTTGTATTGTTAGTACCTTGAATTTCCGGTATAACGTGCAGTTCTGTCAGTTGTTGATTTAAGATGTCGAAGCCTAGAAGTTAAAAAAGTTTAACGTTGCCAGAGAAAATAGCTGCGATTAAAGAAGTTGAAAAAGGAGTAAAGAAAAAATCTGAAATTGCCAAGGACTTTGGAATTCCTCCTAACACTTTATGAAAAAATTCTTCTCCATGAAAATGACTTTTTTTCAAAATAATAGACTTTTATTTTTACTTTATTGATTAACTATTTATCACTTATGTACGCAATCATCAATTTATGAAATGTTTGTTTTTCTTTATATAAAATATATTTTTTTCAAATTAAAAAAATATGAAAATATGGAGTTCGATTTTTAACCCTTAATTTTCAAAAACTTTTGTAATTCGAAGTTTGGATAATTCGAACTTTTTTATCGGTCCCTAGGGGCTCGAATTATCCAAGTTCTACTATACTATTGTCCTCATAGAGTTTACGCTATACCTGGTGATGGTCCATCCGAAGTAATAATATCCCTCCTCACCCAAAAGCATCCCCAGTCAGAACTCGCTAATATAATTGGTGTTTCCAAATGACAACTTGGAAACATAAATTTTTAAATTTTAACGTCAATTTTTTATTGACAGCGACTTTCAACCTGTACTGGTTAAATAGATAACGGGTTATCTCTAGGTTATCTGTTTTTTGACACTGGTCCGGAGCGCCCCAGAGTCAAGGAACATTATACTTTGATTAATTATCAATTTAAATAACTACTTATCTGCTAGTATAAAAAAATGTTTAACTATTGTTATCCTTTATTTCATTTCTCAGTCCTGTCTAATTCTTTGATCTAATATCTGTCTTCTATTATAATTTTGATAAGACAAAAGGAAATCAAGAGCCTAATTAAAAAAACAAACAAAGGGTTCCTTTCAACAGGGATACTTGAAGATAATGAACTTTTATTGACAACTGTGACTATGAACTGGGGCGAAAATTAAAATAGGTATTTTTTCAATATATTTTTCAACTATCCGCATTGTTTGAACTTTTAAGATTTTAGCGCGGTTCCTCTTTCTCTCCATAGGGAGGAAACCCGCTATCTCCCTAGTGTGCCTTATTTTTATGAATCAGATACCTCTACAGTATCTGCCATTCAGGGCCCTTGTGGCCTGTTACGAGACTGATTTTAGCGCGGTTCCTCCCTCCGTGGGGATTCATAAAAAATAGGTAGATTTTACTGAAATTAGGTATTATTCCTTTACTAATGACACTCGGGAACCGCACTAAGATTACGCATTTCCTGCGAGTCGGACTTATATATATATATATATATATATATATATATATATATATATATATATATATATATATATATATATATATATAGGGGAAGGTGTTGTACCTCTGACCGTCTTGTACCTTTGACCACCGAGGCTGTGGCGGCTTGTAGCAGCATTTTATAAATTTTGGTGTAATTAGTGTTTAGCTCCTTCACTAGAGGGCTTGTGTAACCTACTTTGGATTATTGAAGTCAAAGAGGATTCTTGCAAAAAATACTTATCCATTTCTATCATAAAAATGTAAGTTATTTATTGATGACGTTTTGCCTCATAATATTTTTTGTATTAACTCTTTTTAGATGGAAATCATTTGGCAAAGTAGCTATTACAATAAGAAATATGTTGCAGCTTCTGAAATTGATGTATCTTAACCCTAACATTTTTTGCATGCTTTATACTTGGCACTACCAGGGTGTTGTACTTCTGACCACGACTAGGTGTTGTACCTTGACTGTCGGAAGAAAAACAAACACATGCGTCTTAATGGAGGTGCCTACATTGGTCCCGACCCGATCCAATCCGGTCCAATCTAGCGGACACCGATTCATGGCCATTCAAACTTGTTTGCCTCTTGACCAATTTCGGATCAACGAAGCAAAATGGCACCAACCCACATAATGCGTTTCAAAAAGGTCTACAAGTTCTAAATCTTAACCAATTTCGATTCATTGTTTTTTATATCAAAGGAAATAACATTTAGAACAACTTTGACATTTCACATTTTTGTTTTTTTTTTTGTTTCCATTGTTTATTATTAGAAAGATGTTTAAAACCATTCAATGTTCATAACCTTCCTATGTTTAAAAACCTTCTAGCTACCTTTGTTATAAAAAATTCTAAAATATGAATTTTCATGCTTCTCTTATCGTTGTGTAGAAGTTAAAAATTAAATGTAACACTAAGATTTATTTTTTCGGGACTGATATACTTCCAGAAGATTGATTGGCCCTTCAATTCCTCCTTCATGCCTCCAACATTCAACCTAAGCGAAGGTTTCTATGCTTATTAGGTGGTATTTCTTAAATCAATCACTCATTTTCAATACACTATGAGGTCATTGCTGCCGAGCTGTGACTAAATCGGATCAGATCGGGTTGAGACCAATGCAGGTACTCACTTCGACCACTGTAGAGAGTGAGAGAGCGAGGAGGGTGGTAGAGAGTGAGAGAGAGAGAGGGGGTGGTAGAGAGGGGGATAGAGAGAGAGAGAGAGAGAGAGAGAGAGAGAGAGTATATATTTAATGAAAAGTGAAGTTGATTGAAAGGGACACGAGACGGCTGACGTATCGAACGGACTTAGAAAGAAGATTGAGGTAACCACTTAGGGGCAACTCCAATTCCTCTCCATCCTACAGCACTCTCCAAGACTATCCTAAACAGATACTATAGCATCAGCTTTGATATCCACAGCTGGGATGCTGATACCACCGCTTGGATCCTCCAGCACTCTCCAAGACTATCCTAAACAGATACTATAGCATCAGCTTTGATATCCACAGCTGGGATGCTGATACCACCGCTTGGATCCTCCAGCACTCTCCAAGACTATCCTAAACAGATACTATAGCATCAGCTTTGATATCCACAGCTGGGATGCTGATACCACCGCTTGGATCCTACAGCACTCTCCAAGACTATCCTAAACAGATACTATAGCATCAGCTTGGATATCCACAGCTGGGATGCTGATACCACCGCTTGGATCCTACAGCACTCTCCAACACTATCCTAAACAGATACTATAGCATCAGCTTGGATATCCACAGCTGGGATGCTGATACCACCGCTTGGATCCTCCAGCACTCTCCAAGACTATACTAAACAGATACTATAGTATCGGCTTGGATATCCACAGCTTGGAAGCTGATACCACCGCTTGGATCCTCCAGCACTCTCCAAGACTATCCCAAACAGATACTATAGTATCGGCATGGATATCCACAGATAGGAAGGATGCTGATACCACAGCTAGGATGCTGATACCACAGCTTGGATCATATAGCACTCTCCAAGACTATCCTAACCAGATACTATAGTATCGTAATGGATATCTACAGATACGAAGGATGCTGATACCACCGCTTGGATCCTACAGCACTCTCCAAGGCTATCCTAACCAGATACTATAGTATCAGCATGGATATCCGCAGCATGGATGCTGATACCACATCATGGATCCGACAGCACTCTCCAAGGCTATCCTAAACAGATACTATAGCATCAGCTTGGATATCCACAGCTGGGATGCTGATACCACCGCTTGGATCCTCCAGCACTCTCCAAGACTATCCTAAACAGATACTATAGTATCGGCTTGGATATCCACAGCTTGGATGCTGATACCACCGCTTGGATCCTACAGCACTCTCCAAGACTATCCTAAACAGATACTATAGTATCGGCTTGGATATCCACAGCTGGGATGCTGATACCACCGCTTGGATCCTACAGCACTCTCCAAGACTATCCCAAACAGATACTATAGTATCAGCTTGGATATCCACAGCTGGGATGCTGATACCACCGCTTGGATCCTACAGCACTCTCCAAGACTATCCTAAACAGATACTATAGTATCAGCTTGGATATCCACAGCTTGGATGCTGATACCACCGCTTGGATCCTACAGCACTCTCCAAGACTATCCCAAACAGATACTATAGTATCGGCATGGATATCCACGGATAGGAAGGATGCTGATACCACAGCTTGGATCCTACAGCACTCTCCAAGACTATCCTAAACAGATACTATAGTATCAGCTTGGATATCCACAGCTTGGATGCTGATACCACCGCTTGGATCCTCCAGCACCCTCCAAGACAATCCTAAACAGATACTATAGCATCAGCTTGGATATCCACAGCTGGGATGCTGATACCACCGCTTGGATCCTCCAGCACTCTCCAAGACTATCCTAAACAGATACTATAGCATCAGCTTGGATATCCACAGCTGGGATGCTGATACCACCGCTTGGATCCTCCAGCACTCTCCAAGACTATCCTAAACAGATACTATAGCATCAGCTTGGATATCCACAGCTTGGATGCTGATACCACAGCTTGGATCATATAGCACTCTCCAAGACTATCCTAAACAGATACTATAGCATCAGCTTGGATATCCACAGCTGGGATGCTGATACCACCGCTTGGATCCTCCAGCACTCTCCAAGACTATCCCAAACAGATACTATAGTATCAGCATGGATACCAACAGCTAGGATGCGGCAATGGGGTTTACAAGGCATGGGCGTAAATAGAAAATTATTTCGGGGGCTGGGAGCATTCAGGGGGTATGGAATACTATCAATCTGGAACTTGGAATAGTTAGCCAACTAAAACGCTATTATACCCCCCAAAAAATATAGGTTTTTGACATACTAGCTGTTACTCGGCGTGATATGCTACACATACTTTCTGCATATATAGATACGAAAATAATAGATAATTTAAACTAGCCTATGGTTCTCCCCGTATCAAGACCCACCTGTGTGCCAAGTTTGGTCAAAATCGGTCGAATGGTGTGGATTTTTATAAAGAGCAAACGTACAGACAGAGAGCTGGTAGATATTTTTGACCTCGCTTAAGAGACTTCCCGGATCAAGACCTACCTGTGTGCCAAGTTTGGTCAAAATCGGTCAAATGGTGTGGATTTGTATAAGAAAACAGAACAAAAACAACAAACAGACAGACAGATATATATATATATATATATATATATATATATGTATAAATTTATTCCCACTTATACCTACAGCTACAGCACATATACCAATGCTAAACCCCATAATATGAATTATACGTAAAGTTCTACATACATATATTGCCATTTAATTTTCAGAAAACGTTCACATTTTTCCAATTTCTCTCTCTTCAGTACCAAGGCCCTACCAAAACCAGTTTGCCTATAACAGTTATGATTTCATAGTATTAGGCTTAGTTTTAGACCCTTGATACATCGTTAAGAACCTAATAATACCCTCTCACTTATTTGTGCAATTCCAACTTTTCCAGTTTTGCTTAAGTGATGATTATTTTAACTTACATAGAGGTCATACCACCCCGATCGTTTTAAGTCATCAGAGAGTTCAAAATAAGGCTTAAATCTTAAAATGCCAGAAAATTTATAATAAATCCGATCGTCACGGTGGCCATCTATTAACGAAAATTTTTCAAAAAATCCGTCATGACTACAACCTCAATAGCTACATTCCTTCGGAGGAAAGTGCTAAAGGCACCTTGACTATTTACCGCAAGACAGTTCAAGCATGGAATATCAAATGAAACACTTTGTCACTATGAAACACTTCCAAGCTGAAAACAATGTTTCAATATTCTACTCGTGCCGGCATGAGAAATTCGACAGACAGTCTACTATGTTACACCTGAAGCAAGTGAGGGCCTCAAGTGTGCCAATGTGAGTTATGTCCCTCAAGTGATCAACGTCTGAACCACGGAACAGAACCAACCCTGAGTTCTTGAGGATTGAGTTCCATGGAACTCCCTGGGGCTTTAGGGGTGGACGATTGATTAACTCGCTTTATCTCACGCAGAACATTCCTTCAAGAACCAATAAACCTCACATCTCTTAAGAAGGATCTTCTTCTTTATGTGTTTTCTTTTGAAAGACGTCCACAATATTGAATCAGATCGTCGATACAAAAGCAAACTAACGAATATGAAAATCACCACTTTTCAGAGTGGAAAAGTATTTATTCATAACTTTTTTTTTGACAGTCAAATATTCGGCAGATTTGACCTTTTGATAGTGGAATACTTTCCCTTTAATAGAGTAAAGTCAGATTGAAGAATTTGCCGTAAATAAGTCCAGCAGAAATTATTAAAGATGGACAATGAAAGATGCATTTTTTCATATTCGTTAGTTTGCATTTGCATCGACGATATATCAAATTTCAGAACCATACGATTATTATGGAGATGGAGATAGCCGTTGTGGTGATACGAAGTCAAGGGATGGTTGGGACTCGGCTAGGAGACAAAAACGCCAGATATTCCAAAAAAAATCTATATTGGACGTTTCGGTTGCACGTTGGCAGCCTTCTTCAGCACTAGAGAATGCCTAGGGGGGGAGGGAGGAAGACCAAGAAGACAGATAGATGACCATGGTTAAACATTTAATATATAGATTTCTGCCTGAAGATCTGAAGTTTTTTTCTCCTAACCCCATCCCAACCATCCCTTGATTTCATTTTGCCATTCTGTGTTGACCACAATATCATCCTCAAGCCTTGACGAAAAGGAGCAACGAACCTTATTTTACGTACAAGATCCAACAGCACTATAGTAGTAGGAAATAAACAAATTCTTCGAATTCCGCTCGGAAAGCACAATCTTCTAAAAACAAAACATTGTTTCTAATTTTATGTATCCTGTTTTACTGACAAAAATATAACAAGCAATATAAAACTAAGGGAAAATATACAAAAAGTGCCGTTCCAATAAAACAAACTAACAACATCAACGTTTTAAGCACTTATTTCTCTAAAAGTGACCTTTCCATCGAACATCACTTCAGAATTTTTTTGTAGGACATTTATTAACCTTTCGAATGGTTACTGTCGATTTACCACGATTTACTAACCGCATTAGTGATATTTATTTAAATATACGAAAATTCTAAAACATTTTCATGCCTATTAATAAGAATATTTCTTTGCTGACTAGTTTCTTAACTCAAAAGGTAACCAAAATTTAAATACAGTGGAACATGGATAATTCGAACTTCGAAATCGTCTTTAATTCGAATATTTCTTTCGGTCCCTAGAATTTAGGGCATAAACAATGTAAAAATATAGTGGTTAATTCGACTAAAATTTTGGATAATTCGAATTTTTTACGAGTCTGTGCCTCCACTGGGAAGTGGACAGAGAGGCGGTAGATTTTAATTCTTGCGAAAATATTCTCCCCTCGGGTAAGGTTGAGAGTAAGATACGGATGTAGGGGTTCCGGGACAAGAAGCGCGGCGGTCTCATAGTCTAGTTCTTGGACTCTAGGAGTTCTGCAAAGTGGTGGGTCGCGCTTCCTCCCTTCCAGGGGCTGTAGTTACATACACCATCCTGTCGTTTTATCCTAGAATTCCCTCCCATCTTCATTTCTTATTCAGTTATAAGTCAGTCAGAAGCCTAGATCTGTTGTATTGTTTGTACCTTGAATTTCTGGTAAACCTTTAATGTTGTCAGAGAAAATAGCTGCGATTAAAGAAGTTGAAAAAGGAATAAAGAAAAAATCTGAAATTGCCATAGACTTTGGAATTCCTCCTAACACTTTATCAACTTACATGAAAAATAAAGAAAAAATTCTTGCCCATGAAAATGACTTTTTTTCAAAATAATATACTTTTATTTTTCCTTTTTTGATAAATTATTTATTACTTAAGTACGTAATCATCAATTCATGAATTTTTTTTTCTTTAAATTTTTTTAAAATTAAAAAATGTGAAAATATGAAGTTCGATTCTTAAACCTTTATTTTCAATAGCTTTTGTAATTCGAATTTTGGATAATTCGAACTTTCATATCGGTCCCTAGCGGTTCGAATTATCCAAATTCTACTGTATCTAATTTTATATGAATTTAAAACGACGAGCCGTAAGCGCAACGAATTTCTTCGCACGACAATCGCCTAGACATATATGACTTTCGTCCTGTATGTATATAAAATGTAGGGAGCGAATTATTTCTAAGAACAAGTTCTCCTGAAGTTCTCCAGGTATATGTGGAAGGTTTTTGGCCGAAACCCCAAGGGACTTTCCCTAATCTGTTCCACCTATCTTCTTCCTGCCAGCTCTCAGGGATGTTTCTCTTCTTCCATTCCATAAATACAGGATCAATGTTCTGGAAATACTACTAGTTCAATCCTTTATATTTATTCCGTATTTATATAGATTACTTTAAGAAAAATGTTCAGAAATAAATTTTATACTACCAACTTTCTGCGAAGTGTGCTTAGTAATGAAGTTCCTGCGTGATGGGCTTCCTATTCCTATTCTCCACATCCGACAACGTTTTTGCGTGTTATTTGACGGTATCTCTTTTAGTTCGTTTCCTCCCTCCCTCCAAAAGAGGGCACACTCACAAATATGTGGATATATATGTCTGTTTTCTCTCTGACGTCCTTTGTCTTAATTGAATGGTCAAGTTCGTTAACCAGCAAAATGCGTTCGTCGGAACATGGTTTTTTTCGAGTTCATATGCTTACAGGTACTCGTTTTATAGCTCCCTTGGCATGGGAAAACGAATGAAACCTTTTTTAAGGCGATATCTGTGACCATCCTTGAGAAGAGTGTGAAAAAAATGTTTACCTAATTTTCGGTTTGGGTACTTATAATAGTGGGATTCAATCGAGACATTTTCTGCATGTTTGAAATTCATCTAAACTAAGATGTTTACATTTTGGTTACATATGTATTTAAGGAAGTATTGTTGAAAACAAATATGTTATAAATATTCATGTAAAGTTTTGGGATCTCACAATTTCACAAATATCTCACAAACGGTTGGTAAATCGTTGTAAATGGAAGTAACCATTCAAAAGTTGCTAAATTCTCTACAGAAATGGTTGTATAGTAATTTTTGATGGGGCGATGTCAATCGGAGAAATAAGTGCTTTTTGAAATGGTTTTTGTCTTTGTTTAACTCACTTTTTAATTGTTTTTTTTTTTTTTTAAATTGCATTTATCAGTAAAATTAGTGCTTTATTAAAATAAGGCAAGAAATTGAGAAACGTATTGGTAGTATAGTGTTTTCCAAGAGCGAACGTTGAGAAGGCGGGGAGTCATTTCCGTTTAGTGTACTGTCAGTTTCCAGTTTTGGTGCCTTAAACATCAAATATAAAATAAAACCTCAAAGAGAAGAGTTTTTTTTTTTAAATTTTACATGAACTATCAAACCCTACTAATAACTCCTTCTTCTCCTTTACTTTTTCATTTATATGTAATTCCAATGAAAAAATAAATAAATAAAAAAAATAAAAAATAAATAAAAAAATATATATATATAATAAATAAAAATAATAATAAACATAATAATAAAAAAATATAAAAAAAAAATAAAAAAAAATAAATAAGTAAAAAAAATTAAAAAAAAAATAAAAAAATAAATAAATTAAAAAAAATAGATAAATTTTGTAGGGTTAGATTTAATGTAAGGAATACCTGTAAATAAGTATATTTAGGTGTAAGAGTATAAGTATATATATGCATATATATATGTGTGTGTGTGTGTGTGTGTGTGTGTGTATGAGTGTGCGTGTTTAGAAAGTACATTTCATGCAACGATTTTTAAGATTCTTCATTTTTTCACTATTGATTGTACAAGTCTTAACTAGAACAGTGCCTCTTGTCAGCTGGCTAGGTAGCGGTGGGTTTGGCTTCGGTGGCGTTGCGAACTTCGGAAAAATATGAAAATGTGAAACGATTTTAAGATTCATGAAATTTTTTGGAGAAACACCTTTCATTATACAATAATCATTGGCACTTGTCAGCTGGCCGGCCAGCGGTGGACTGCTTGTCAGCTGGGGGTCTAAACTTGGCAAAAATACGAAATTCTGAAACGATTTTAAGATTGCTGAAATTTTGGTGGTTACTAGTATTTGTAGTGAGATTAACGAAAAACATTGTCAGCTGCTCATATCTTGGTGGAAAACTTGTCAGCTGGGGGGTATAAGCGCTGAGCGTATGGCGCGCGCTCCGCTTTATACCGCCAGCTGACAACTTTTCCACCCACATATAAGCAGCTGACAATTTGTTATCAACGTTAAAATATATTATGTATTTGCATTAAGGTAAGATGAAAAAATATATCATTTATTTGTATAAAATACATAGAACATAAAACATTTTCGCCTGTGAATGCGTGAAAATCAGGCAACGCTTGGCACAGTGTTTCGCCTAGTGTTAAAAATAACTTATTATTATCTAAATAGTTTGGTTTATTCACGTTCCCATATTCATCCAAATTTTAACATCTAATAATAACAGGAATAAAATGTACACATGTAAATGGTTTGATGGCGAACAATTACCTCCAGTAGTAGAAATGATTGTTCGAGATCAGTAATTCACTCAAGATAATAAAATTATTCATTTTCTTTGCTTTATTAATGTTTCATAATTTTTTCAATACCAATAATTAGTATTTTTTCATGAGAGACAGCAGGATGACCTCACAAACACTACAAATATCGAAAGTAATGATTCTGAAGGTGAAGAGTCAGACATTCTTTTTATTAAAAAGTTTTATTAGGTAACTATTATTATTATAAATAAATTATATAATAATTTTTACAGTATTTTATAAAAATAAATAATATATTTTTTCATCATACCTTAATACAAATCTATACAAATAATACAATTCTAACGGATCGCTGTCTGTATCTGGAAGATGGGGAAAAATACTATTGGGGACCTTACCAATGCAATAGTACCCAAAACAATGATTTTCAAAAACATTTTTCCCGGCTTGTCTGTTTATCTGTGCGCGCTAGTCTCAGAAACGGCTTATCCGATTTAGTTGCAGTATTCACTAATATATTGTGGTACGTTTCACTTAATATTTAGTGTTTGTTTCATGCGAATCGGTACATAAATAAAAAAGTTATGCCATTGTAAAAAATCACGTCCAACATTTCATGAACTATCGTTAATACGATACACACCAGAGGTTTTTTTTTTTCACGAAACAAGTATTCTCTTAGCAAATGATTTAACGAGTTCCTTAACCAGAAAAATTGGTTCATCTGGAGGAGGGGTTTACTCCGGACCCAAAGTCGCTCGGACGAAACTCGATATTCGTTTGTGGAAATATTAATAGAAAAATATGTTGTAAAAATAAAGTAAATCGGTTTATTAGGAGGGGGGTTTATTCTGGACCCGATTTACCAACTTACCACTACTAGCCGTAATCTATCTTAACATATAATAAAATACTAACAGATCGCTGTTTGTATAGCAAGATATATGAGTAAAAATACTATTGGGGGCCTTTATCAACGCAATTGTACCCAAAACAATGATTTATAGAATTGTTGTCTGTTTGTCTGTATGTCTGCGGGGTCAGACACTCTATACACACTACATTTAAACAATCCTTAAGAGGTGTAGAGCTTCTTCACGTTTTAGCAATCCTAGCAGCCTGTATGGTTGATCCCCGATGGCTATACCTCTAATATCGAGTAGGCATAAATCTACTGTAAAGTAGATTGAAAAAAAAAATACCTATACGACGATGTTTAAAATCTAAAATACACAAACAAGAACTCCTCTGGATTACGGATGGGATATTGAAGATAATATATAAACCTGTAAATGGTTTGACGGCGAACAATTCCGTGGAGTAGTTGATATGATTGTTCGAGATCAGCAATTCACTGAAGATATTAAAACTATTTATTTTCTATGCTTTATTAATGTTTAATCATTTTATCAATAACAATAATTAGTATTTTCAGCTGAAAGACACCAAGAAGAGGATGACCGTACAATTACAGCGAGGGGGGGGGGGGGTTGATGATTCTGAAGGTGCAGAGTCAGAATCAGAAAACGATTGACTTTCTTTTTATTATTATATTATTAAGTGTCTTAAGTATACTATTATTATTATTATGATTAATTGTATAATACTTTTTTATTACCAATACAGTATTTTATACAAATAATTGACATATTTTTTCATCTTACCTTAATGTAAATACATAATATATTTTAACGTTGATAATAAAAATATTCATTTACAATCAGCATTCATATATTCAGAAATTGTAATCAATATAAGCATGCTTTCGCTATTAAATAGTCAAAAACTATATTAAGATTCCTGAAATTTTGTTAGTAGGTAGTATTCGTAATAAGATTGACGAAACAAATTGTCAGCTGCTTGTGGAAAAGTTGTCAGCTGGCGGTATTAAGCGGAGCGCGCGCCATACGCTCCGCGCTTATACCCCCCAGCTGACAAGTTTTCCACCAAGATATGAGCAGCTGACAATGTTTTTCGTTAATCTCACTACAAATACTAGTAACCACCAAAATTTCAGCAATCTTAAAATCGTTTCAGAATTTCGTATTTTTGCCAAGTTTAGACCCCCAGCTGACAAGAGCAGTCATGATGAAAGGTGTTTCTCCAAAAAATTTCATGAATCTTAAAATCGTTATAAGTTGTGTACAGTTATATGTTATTGTTATAAAAAAAAAAAAAAAAAAAAAAAAAAAAAAAAAAAAATCCTAAGTTTAATTTAAAAAAAAAAGGTTCATAGGACGATTAAAACAGTATGTTGTTCGTCCTTTAATTCATTCTATTCTCCTTTACTAATGACACTAGGGATATGAACGGAACCGCGCTAAGATGAAGCAAATCCTGCGTGTCGCACGTTTTTTTATAGCATCGCCTACCAAAGTGGTTTATTTCTCATACTTGTCGAGGTTTTCAGCGTGTGGCTTGACGTTTTATCTTTTTTCAAAGTTGACCTGATTATCTTACAAACAGCCTTTCTTAAATTGGGAAATCTATTTCAAAATTAATAATGGTAAAAACGTTCATCGGAGAGAAATATTCGTCCGACAAGATTCATACGATTTGAAAAAATATTAGCTTTGACTAAAAAGCATCGAGTGGTAAAACGTTAAATGCATGGCTTAATGAACGTTAAGCTGGTTATGTTGGTCAATGGTCAGAACGTCATGTGGATGCTCAGAACGTAGCTTTGATGAGAAGGACATCTCTGGCTACTCCAATATTCGGACTTGGTCCTCTGAATTTTTAAATACCATCAGCCAATATTTACTGATAGCAATAATTAACTACCAACTCCATTAGTTCAGTTAATTACCAAAACAGCTCCTGTAATTTAATTAGCATACTAATGAATCTTCCCTATATGTCCCTTTTTCCAGCTATGTTGATGAAATCCTTAAAATTTCTCGTTTGTTCCAAATAGTAATCTGTACTCTGTTAATGCTTCTGTCGGACTAAATATGTTTATAAAATTACTATCTGAATACCCGTGCTTCGTCGCCGATAGGTAGTTATTTTATTGCGTTAAATAAAGTATCAACAAAATAAGCACTACTACAAAATTTTGTGCAGTTTATTATAGCACAGTTCCCGTCATATTACATGTTATTCATCAATTGATAAGTAATCAAAGTATAATGTTTTTTGACACTGGGGCGCTCCGGACAATTATAATCAAAATAGATAACCTAGAGATAACCCATTATCTATACGTTACCAGTAAGGCCGGCCATACACGTTCCGGTATACCGGAGAGGTTTACCTGTACAGGTAACCTGCGCAGGTAAACCTGAGCGTGTGTGCCAGCCCTTCCGGTATACCTGTGCAGGCGTAGCGACCTGTACAGGTATACCGGAGAGGTTTACCTGTACAGGTATACCGGAGAGGTTTACCTGTACAGGTGATCTGCGCAGGTAAACCGGAGCGTGTGTGCCAGCCCTTCCGGTATACCTGTGTAGGCGTAGCGACCTGTACAGGTATACCGGAGAAGAATTGAAATTCAATTCTTTTTACCTACGCGGGCGAGTAGACCGGAGCGTGTGTGTGGGTCATCCGGTATACCTGCGCAGGTGTGAGATTAGTTTAGGCGAATTCTCGGACTAAAGAGCTTCGTTTTGTGCTTAATTCACTGTCTATTCTCTGTATTCGCGTGCCATATGCCTTTAAGCCTAAAGCTATGTTGCTTAGCTCTGTTAAGGACTATTGCTACCTTGTGTCATAGGCCTTTAAGCCTAAAGCTATGTTGTTTAGCTCTGTTAAGGACTATTGCTACCTTGTGTCATAGGCCTTTAAGCCTAAAGCTATGTTGTTTAGCTCTGTTAAGGACTATTGCTGCCTTGTGTCATAGGCCTTTAAGCCTAAAGCTATGTTGCTTAGCTCTGTTAAGGACTATTGCTGCCTTGTGTCATAGGCCTTTAAGCCTAAAGCTATGTTGCTTAGCTCTGTTAAGGACTATTGCTACCTTGTGTCATAGGCCTTTAAGCCTAAAGCTATGTTGTTTAGCTCTGTTAAGGACTATTGCTACCTTGTGTCATAGGCCTTTAAGCCTAAAGCTATGTTGCTTAGCTCTGTTAAGGACTATTGCTACCTTGTGTCATAGGCCTTTAAGCCTAAAGCTATGTTGCTTAGCTCTGTTAAGGACTATTGCTACCTTGTGTCATAGGCCTTTAAGCCTAAAGCTATGTTGTTTAGCTCTGTTAAGGACTATTGCTACCTTGTGTCATAGGCCTTTAAGCCTAAAGCTATGTTGCTTAGCTCTGTTAAGGACTATTGCTACCTTGTGTCATAGGCCTTTAAGCCTAAAGCTATGTTGCTTAGCTCTGTTAAGGACTATTGCTACCTTGTGTCATAGGCCTTTAAGCCTAAAGCTATGTTGCTTAGCTTTGTTAAGGACTATTGCTACCTTGTGTCATAGGCCTTTAAGCCTAAAGCTATGTTGTTTAGCTCTGTTAAGGACTATTGCTACCTTGTGTCATAGGCCTTTAAGCCTAAAGCTATGTTGTTTAGCTCTGTTAAGGACTATTGCTACCTTGTGTCATAGGCCTTTAAGCCTAAAGCTATGTTGTTTAGCTCTATTAAGGACTATTGCTACCTTGTGTCATAGGCCTTTAAGCCTAAAGCTATGTTGTTTAGCTCTGTTAAGGACTATTGCTACCTTGTGTCATAGGCCTTTAAGCCTAAAGCTATGTTGCTTAGCTCTGTTAAGGACTATTGCTGCCTTGTGTCATAGGCCTTTAAGCCTAAAGCTATGTTGCTTAGCTCTGTTAAGGACTATTGCTACCTTGTGTCATAGGCCTTTAAGCCTAAAGCTATGTTGTTTAGCTCTGTTAAGGACTATTGCTACCTTGTGTCATAGGCCTTTAAGCCTAAAGCTATGTTGCTTAGCTCTGTTAAGGACTATTGCTACCTTGTGTCATAGGCCTTTAAGCCTAAAGCTATGTTGCTTAGCTCTGTTAAGGACTATTGCTACCTTGTGTCATAGGCCTTTAAGCCTAAAGCTATGTTGCTTAGCTCTGTTAAGGACTATTGCTACCTTGTGTCATAGGCCTTTAAGCCTAAAGCTATGTTGCTTAGCTCTGTTAAGGACTATTGCTACCTTGTGTCATAGGCCTTTAAGCCTAAAGCTATGTTGCTTAGCTCTGTTAAGGACTATTGCTACCTTGTGTCATAGGCCTTTAAGCCTAAAGCTATGTTGCTTAGCTCTGTTAAGGACTATTGCTACCTTGTGTCATAGGCCTTTAAGCCTAAAGCTATGTTGTTTAGCTCTGTTAAGGACTATTGCTACCTTGTGTCATAGGCCTTTAAGCCTAAAGCTATGTTGCTTAGCTCTGTTAAGGACTATTGCTACCTTGTGTCATAGGCCTTTAAGCCTAAAGCTATGTTGCTTAGCTCTGTTAAGGACTATTGCTACCTTGTGTCATAGGCCTTTAAGCCTAAAGCTATGTTGTTTAGCTCTGTTAAGGACTATTGCTACCTTGTGTCATAGGCCTTTAAGCCTAAAGCTATGTTGTTTAGCTCTGTTAAGGACTATTGCTACCTTGTGTCATAGGCCTTTAAGCCTAAAGCTATGTTGTTTAGCTCTGTTAAGGACTATTGCTACCTTGTGTCATAGGCCTTTAAGCCTAAAGCTATGTTGCTTAGCTCTGTTAAGGACTATTGCTACCTTGTGTCATAGGCCTTTAAGCCTAAAGCTATGTTGTTTAGCTCTGTTAAGGACTATTGCTACCTTGTGTCATAGGCCTTTAAGCATAAAGCTATGTTGTTTAGCTCTTTTAAGGACTATTGCTACCTTGTGTCATAGGCCTTTAAGCCTAAAGCTATGTTGTTTAGCTCTGTTAAGGACTATTGCTACCTTGTGTCATAGGCCTTTAAGCCTAAAGCTATGTTGCTTAGCTCTGTTAAGGACTATTGCTACCTTGTGTCATAGGCCTTTAAGCCTAAAGCTATGTTGTTTAGCTCTGTTAAGGACTATTGCTACCTTGTGTCATAGGCCTTTAAGCCTAAAGCTATGTTGTTTAGTTCGTTTAAGGACTATTGCTACCTTGTGTCATAGGCCTTTAAGCCTAAAGCTATGTTGTTTAGCTCTGTTAAGGACTATTGCTACCTTGTGTCATAGGCCTTTAAGCCTAAAGCTATGTTGTTTAGCTCTGTTAAGGACTATTGCTACCTTGTGTCATAGGCCTTTAAGCCTAAAGCTATGTTGTTTAGCTCTGTTAAGGACTATTGCTACCTTGTGTCATAGGCCTTTAAGCCTAAAGCTATGTTGTTTAGCTCTGTTAAGGACTATTGCTACCTTGTGTCATAGGCCTTTAAGCCTAAAGCTATGTTGTTTAGCTCTGTTAAGGACTATTGCTACCTTGTGTCATAGGCCTTTAAGCCTAAAGCTATGTTGTTTAGCTCTGTTAAGGACTATTGCTACCTTGTGTCATAGGCCTTTAAGCCTAAAGCTATGTTGTTTAGCTCTGTTAAGGACTATTGCTACCTTGTGTCATAGGCCTTTAAGCCTAAAGCTATGTTGTTTAGCTCTGTTAAGGACTATTGCTACCTTGTGTCATAGGCCTTTAAGCCTAAAGCTATGTTGCTTAGCTCTGTTAAGGACTATTGCTACCTTGTGTCATAGGCCTTTAAGCCTAAAGCTATGTTGTTTAGCTCTGTTAAGGACTATTGCTACCTTGTGTCATAGGCCTTTAAGCATAAAGCTATGTTGTTTAGCTCTTTTAAGGACTATTGCTACCTTGTGTCATAGGCCTTTAAGCCTAAAGCTATGTTGTTTAGCTCTGTTAAGGACTATTGCTACCTTGTGTCATAGGCCTTTAAGCCTAAAGCTATGTTGCTTAGCTCTGTTAAGGACTATTGCTACCTTGTGTCATAGGCCTTTAAGCCTAAAGCTATGTTGTTTAGCTCTGTTAAGGACTATTGCTACCTTGTGTCATAGGCCTTTAAGCCTAAAGCTATGTTGTTTAGTTCGTTTAAGGACTATTGCTACCTTGTGTCATAGGCCTTTAAGCCTAAAGCTATGTTGTTTAGCTCTGTTAAGGACTATTGCTACCTTGTGTCATAGGCCTTTAAGCCTAAAGCTATGTTGTTTAGCTCTGTTAAGGACTATTGCTACCTTGTGTCATAGGCCTTTAAGCCTAAAGCTATGTTGTTTAGCTCTGTTAAGGACTATTGCTACCTTGTGTCATAGGCCTTTAAGCCTAAAGCTATGTTGTTTAGCTCTGTTAAGGACTATTGCTACCTTGTGTCATAGGCCTTTAAGCCTAAAGCTATGTTGTTTAGCTCTGTTAAGGACTATTGCTACCTTGTGTCATAGGCCTTTAAGCCTAAAGCTATGTTGTTTAGCTCTGTTAAGGACTATTGCTACCTTGTGTCATAGGCCTTTAAGCCTAAAGCTATGTTGTTTAGCTCTGTTAAGGACTATTGCTACCTTGTGTCATAGGCCTTTAAGCCTAAAGCTATGTTGTTTAGCTCTGTTAAGGACTATTGCTACCTTGTGTCATAGGCCTTTAAGCCTAAAGCTATGTTGCTTAGCTCTGTTAAGGACTATTGCTACCTTGTGTCATAGGCCTTTAAGCCTAAAGCTATGTTGCTTAGCTCTGTTAAGGACTATTGCTACCTTGTGTCATAGGCCTTTAAGCCTAAAGCTATGTTGCTTAGCTCTGTTAAGGACTATTGCTACCTTGTGTCATAGGCCTTTAAGCCTAAAGCTATGTTGCTTAGCTCTGTTAAGGACTATTGCTACCTTGTGTCATAGGCCTTTAAGCCTAAAGCTATGTTGCTTAGCTCTGTTAAGGACTATTGCTACCTTGTGTCATAGGCCTTTAAGCCTAAAGCTATGTTGCTTAGCTCTGTTAAGGACTATTGCTACCTTGTGTCATAGGCCTTTAAGCCTAAAGCTATGTTGCTTAGCTCTGTTAAGGACTATTGCTACCTTGTGTCATAGGCCTTTAAGCCTAAAGCTATGTTGCTTAGCTCTGTTAAGGACTATTGCTACCTTGTGTCATAGGCCTTTAAGCCTAAAGCTATGTTGCTTAGCTCTGTTAAGGACTATTGCTACCTTGTGTCATAGGCCTTTAAGCCTAAAGCTATGTTGTTTAGCTCTGTTAAGGACTATTGCTACCTTGTGTCATAGGCCTTTAAGCCTAAAGCTATGTTGTTTAGCTCTGTTAAGGACTATTGCTACCTTGTGTCATAGGCCTTTAAGCCTAAAGCTATGTTGTTTAGCTCTGTTAAGGACTATTGCTACCTTGTGTCATAGGCCTTTAAGCCTAAAGCTATGTTGCTTAGCTCTGTTAAGGACTATTGCTGCCTTGTGTCATAGGCCTTTAAGCCTAAAGCTATGTTGTTTAGCTCTGTTAAGGACTATTGCTGCCTTGTGTCATAGGCCTTTAAGCCTAAAGCTATGTTGTTTAGCTCTGTTAAGGACTATTGCTACCTTGTGTCATAGGCCTTTAAGCCTAAAGCTATGTTGTTTAGCTCTGTTAAGGACTATTGCTACCTTGTGTCATAGGCCTTTAAGCCTAAAGCTATGTTGCTTAGCTCTGTTAAGGACTATTGCTACCTTGTGTCATAGGCCTTTAAGCCTAAAGCTATGTTGCTTAGCTCTGTTAAGGACTATTGCTACCTTGTGTCATAGGCCTTTAAGCCTAAAGCTATGTTGCTTAGCTCTGTTAAGGACTATTGCTACCTTGTGTCATAGGCCTTTAAGCCTAAAGCTATGTTGTTTAGCTCTGTTAAGGACTATTGCTACCTTGTGTCATAGGCCTTTAAGCCTAAAGCTATGTTGCTTAGCTCTGTTAAGGACTATTGCTACCTTGTGTCATAGGCCTTTAAGCCTAAAGCTATGTTGCTTAGCTCTGTTAAGGACTATTGCTACCTTGTGTCATAGGCCTTTAAGCCTAAAGCTATGTTGTTTAGCTCTGTTAAGGACTATTGCTACCTTGTGTCATAGGCCTTTAAGCCTAAAGCTATGTTGCTTAGCTCTGTTAAGGACTATTGCTACCTTGTGTCATAGGCCTTTAAGCCTAAAGCTATGTTGTTTAGCTCTGTTAAGGACTATTGCTACCTTGTGTCATAGGCCTTTAAGCCTAAAGCTATGTTGTTTAGCTCTGTTAAGGACTATTGCTACCTTGTGTCATAGGCCTTTAAGCCTAAAGCTATGTTGCTTAGCTCTGTTAAGGACTATTGCTACCTTGTGTCATAGGCCTTTAAGCCTAAAGCTATGTTGCTTAGCTCTGTTAAGGACTATTGCTACCTTGTGTCATAGGCCTTTAAGCCTAAAGCTATGTTGCTTAGCTCTGTTAAGGACTATTGCTACCTTGTGTCATAGGCCTTTAAGCCTAAAGCTATGTTGCTTAGCTCTGTTAAGGACTATTGCTACCTTGTGTCATAGGCCTTTAAGCCTAAAGCTATGTTGCTTAGCTCTGTTAAGGACTATTGCTACCTTGTGTCATAGGCCTTTAAGCCTAAAGCTATGTTGCTTAGCTCTGTTAAGGACTATTGCTACCTTGTGTCATAGGCCTTTAAGCCTAAAGCTATGTTGCTTAGCTCTGTTAAGGACTATTGCTACCTTGTGTCATAGGCCTTTAAGCCTAAAGCTATGTTGCTTAGCTCTGTTAAGGACTATTGCTACCTTGTGTCATAGGCCTTTAAGCCTAAAGCTATGTTGTTTAGCTCTGTTAAGGACTATTGCTACCTTGTGTCATAGGCCTTTAAGCCTAAAGCTATGTTGTTTAGCTCTGTTAAGGACTATTGCTACCTTGTGTCATAGGCCTTTAAGCCTAAAGCTATGTTGTTTAGCTCTGTTAAGGACTATTGCTACCTTGTGTCATAGGCCTTTAAGCCTAAAGCTATGTTGTTTAGCTCTGTTAAGGACTATTGCTACCTTGTGTCATAGGCCTTTAAGCCTAAAGCTATGTTGTTTAGCTCTGTTAAGGACTATTGCTACCTTGTGTCATAGGCCTTTAAGCCTAAAGCTATGTTGTTTAGCTCTGTTAAGGACTATTGCTACCTTGTGTCATCAAAATCAAGGTCATTTTCTATAATTTATGGATTGCGAATTAATCAATATTAAAATTTGAAGTTGATCGAGAATTTCATTCAAATTTACAGATCAAACACTTCTTGGTGGCGAGTGAAGAGCAAGGAATACTAAAACCGTGCGTTTCGTATTTTTTTTTTTTTTTTTTTTTTTTTGCTGTTTATAGCCACTAACAAACCCACCAAAGCAATCTTTTTGGCTCGCCATTTCTTGACCGTAGAAACCCTTCACCCGTCCGGTTTACCGGAGCGTGTGTGGGCTCTCGCCTCTCCGGTATACTTGCGCAGGTAAACCTCTCCGGTATACCTGCCCAGGTAAACCTCTCCGGTATACCTGCGCAGGTAAACCTCTCCGGTATACCTGCGCAGGTAAACCTCTCCGGTATACCTGAACGTGTATGGCCGGCCTAAGAGGAGTTTAACCAGTACATGTTAAAGTTCGTTGCCAATAATAAATGTGGGTTAAAATTTTAATAAATTATGTTAAGAAGATGTCATTTTGAAACACTCATTATATTTGCGAGCATTACCAAGAAGTGTTCTAACTGGGGATGCTGAAGGGTTCGGGATATTATTACCTCGAATGGGCCGTCACAAGGCATAGCGTAAGCTCTACGGATGACAAAATTAGAGTTTATTTTTAGTAACTATAAGTCTGCCATTACAGTTGAAATGAATCACGAAACAAAAAAAATTATATTATGAAATAGATTCAATAGGGTAAAAGCTGACCTGTTGTCCTAGCAAAACATGCTGCCTAGGCTTGCCTGCTCTCAATTCAAACCCCTCTAAAACACTTAAAAATTTGAATATAAAAAAAATTCTTAGCGAGTGTTTACGGAGTCCAGTCTTACTATTAAACAAATACTTATTATTTAAAAAGTCCGTCACGCAGATGCTGCATAACTAAGCACTTTCCTCAGAATTTGGGTAGTGTAGACTGCTTTCCAGAACAATTGGCTTAAAATATCCTACATAAATAAAATAAAAACATGAATAGTTCTCTTTTAATTTTGTAATGAGTAACTGTTCAATTATTAATTTTGTAATTATTTTGCTTCCAGAGTTATGTTTACATATGGTAACTACTACACTACTTAATAAATACAAAAAACTTCATATTTTCGACTTTTGATCTGACGCAGGGACGCAGGGACAGTCCCTCTAGTTGTAGAGAGCGTTCCTTGCGGCGGCCTTGCGAACCTAATTCTATTGAAATATATTACAAAGTAAACCCCCCTTTCCGATTGATCGATTTAGCTCATTTTTACATCACTTCTTTCCCATGAGTTACCCACGAGGTATACCGCGTTTCGTTACAATACAGCAGAAATTACGACCGTTATAAGCATATCAGTAATTTGGGTCCAGAGTAACCCCCCCCCCCCCCCCCCCCTCCTAATGAACCGATTTAGTTTATTTTTACAACACATTTTACCTGTAGATTACCACTACGAATACTGAGTTTCATCGAAACATAACAAAAATCACGGCTGGTAGTGGCGAATTGGTATTGTGGTTCAATCGTTTGCTTATTGAACGCTATATACCAAGTTTCGTGACGAAAAAACAAAAACTCTGGCCGCTATCGTGTTAACAGACACATATATATATATATAGATATATATAAATTTTAACGGTGGTCATTTTCGGTGTCTACTAGGTAGGATCGATAAAGATTTGAAGAAATTTTTCAAAAATTCCGTCATGAGTGCAACCTCAATAGCTACTTTCCTTCGGAGGAAAGTGCTAAAAATCTACAAAAGCTGTCAAATAATAGAAATAATGTTTTATAGCATTGTTCGTACTGTAAGTGATATAGTATTATCCATAAGATGATTCAATACTTTCTGTCATTTGATCCACTGTTAATTATGGCTCTGACAAGATTTTTAAGAAGGTCGTGATCGAAATTAACTGTCCTGAAAGAGCTCATCATATATGCTTCTTTCTCCTACTTTAAATTTTTTTAAACCATTTATGGGCAGTATTTAAACTGATAGTATGTTCACCATGTACACTATTAATTTTTATCGTTGCAGATCCGGCTGATTCGCCACACGAAAATAAAAATGTAACTCACCGTTTCCAAATTGATTATCTATATTTATTTTCTAATTATGCGTTCAATGTAAGTGTCCAAAGGTTCGAAACCTTAATGGTTTAGTTTTCAACTTATTACCTTATAATGAAATCCTACCTCTCCGACCGTTTTTTCCAGACATCTATGGTACCTCATTATCTCCAATCTTCCCCCAACTTGCAGGTGTCCCACAAGGTGGAATTCTCAGTTCCGTACTATTCCTGGCTTATACGGCTGATATCCCATCTCATCCTGAAACATCCATCCACATGTATGCTGATGACACTGCTATCCTTACTGTCAACCAAAATCCAATTCTTGCTTCTAATTCCCTCCAAGAACACCTGTGCCTACTTCAACCATGGCTAAATAAATGGAGAATCAAAGTAAATGCAGAAAAATCTAGCCATGCAACTTTCACACTTCGTAAGTCAAGCTGCCCGCCAATAACTCTCCAAAACATTATAATCCCGCAGAAATCGCAAGTAAAATACTTAGGCCTGATACTAGACAAACGCTTAACTTGGAAGCCACACATAACTCAGAAAAGACAGGAACTAAACAGACGTTTTAGACTTTTATCACGCTTATTAGACAAACGCTCAAAACTATCATTGACTAACAAACGACTTATATACAATACCATACTCCGACCAATATGGACTTATGGACTAGAACTATGGGGTTCCACTAAACCTTCCAATTCCTACAGAATACAAACAATACAATCCAAAATCCTTCGAAAAATATCCAATGCTCCTTACTATGTCTCGAACCTAACCCTCCATAATGACTTCAATATCCCCTTTATCCAATCCCTGGCCAAATCAGTCTATCAGAAGTTCCATTCCAATCTCCCTGGCCATCCAAATCCTTTGATAAATTCTCTATCCTCGTTCCAAAATCCACACAATCCTCACAGAAGGCTGAAGCGGAGGTGGCCTAGAGACAATTTGCTTTAACATCTGCAGTGCACAAAGTGTGTTATATTTTCATTTAAAATTCTTTACAGTTGTTTCATTATTATTTTATATTATCTTTTTATTTATTTTTTCTTTAATGCATTACTATTGTGGGTTTTGTAATTGTTCAGTTTTTTTGTTCTTTTTTTAAACGGTGTACCAACATTAGGGCTATTAACACCGGGCTATCTACAGGTTGCCAACCTTTTGTAATACAAACAGCGCATGGTCGGTCGCCCATTCAGGTACTGGCCACGCCCGACGTTGCTTAACTTCGGTGATCGACGGGAACCGGTGCATTCAACGTGGCTATGGCTGTTGTGCTTAATGTTCTAGTAGCGGTATGTATCAGCATAGCAAACCCCATGTATGCATTCAATACGCACGAACGTTTTGGCAGATCTTATATTGCACAACATTCCATCTAACACTCCATCCGTTGGGAGAAAAACCTCCCGAGGAAGGTGCCAAACCCCTTTACATACAATGAAATTTGCGAGACGTCATTCATTCCATGTGTGAATGTAGACTTTGACGTGTCTGAGACAACTAGATCTTTCTTCGGTATTCTTCATGGAGGCCCGGTGGCCGTGAGTGTTAAGGCGTGAGGACTTAACACTCAGTGACAAGAGTCGTGGGTTCGATTCCCACTACGGGGTGTTGGCTTTTCTTCAGAAAATAAAGAAAAGGCATAAGGCCAATCCCGCCTAGATAGATCACTCGTCCCAAAATCCTCAGTTCATAATAATGGACGTTAAAAATTTAAATAAAATAAGTATTCTTCGGACGCTTGGACTCAGATTTTATTTGTATGCCAAGGGGTTAATTACGCTTATCCTACCTGACGGATTTCTTTCGAACTCACCCGCATTTTCAGTAAACCTCAACCCAAATTCTGGATAGTTGTAAATAAATACGTCTCTATCGTTGGATTACGATTTGCCGAATGAAGACACTATTCCCCCTAGAATACCTGTAATCGATGAAGGGAACCCCCCCCACCACTTCCCTAGAGACCTTCCTAAACCCCCCTCCCCCCTTCCCCCCACACAGCAAACACTACAAGCACCCCCAACACCAAATAGACCTAAAGGACTTCTATAGAATTCTACCTGTTCAATTATCCGTTACTAGTTCTTAGTGAGAAGGTCTTTACACTTCTCTCTGGGGGTCTTAAGCAGGAAATTCCGGACATCTACTTCGGAAAATAATTAAACACCAAGCTTGGAAATATTGGTAAAAGGGAAATTAAACACCGTTGGCTTATCGTGCTACAAAATATGAACACATTTTAGATTTTGATAATATCAAAAAATTAGGAAAACATTTCGACTCACAGGACCTGCGTCATCTTAGCGCGTTTTCGATCATATCCCTAGTGTGGTTTGGAAAGTTTCGAATAGTTATTGGTTTGGAATAGAAACAGTTATGGGTTTTGATAACTAGTGGGTTTTGATCTTGAGTACGGATAAATAGGAATTTGTCTACAATAGGGCGATATGCTTCAGTTTTTTGCGTTTTACGCGCGAACGGTACGTCGGATCAAAAGATGTCTCAGAATAAATTAGTCTTAAAATTAAATTTTCTATCAGAATTCGTCATAAAAAATACCTGCTGCCATTGGAAAATCAAGAGTTAGACTCATTGGAGAATAACTGGAGAATGTTACTAAGTCAACTAAACCTTCAAAAAAAACCCCATGCAACATAACTATGACCTACCAAGTTTCATATCAAAATTCCAACAACTCTAGGAGGAAAAGGGGGTGGACACATATACTGGGACACCCTGTATATATATATATTTGTCTGTTCACTCTCTTACAAGGTAAAAACAAATACTGAATGGGTGTAAAATGTCAAATTTACTTCAAAAATACTTTGTCCAATTTTTTCCAAGATTCAAAGTTCGTTAACCAGCAGAATCCGCTTACCTGAACACTGTTGTATGGACGAAATTCGCGTGACAAAATTCGTTGCTCTAATGGATTTTGTTTGTAATTGGAGGCCTACACACTTTTTTTAGGTTCTGTAACGTAGTGTAACGAATAAAACCATTTTCAAGGCGATATCTGTAACAATTTTCAAGAAAAGTTAATTTCTAGTTGTTCTAACTGATTTTCTGTTAGGTGCACTCAGAATAGTCGGATTTAGTTGAAATATTTCGTACATGATTGAAATTCACTGGAACTAAGATCTTTACATTTTGGTAACGTTTGGAGTTAAGGAAGTATTTATATTATATTTTAGCAGACTTGTACAGTTTTAGAATTTTCGTATAATTTTTTTTTTTTTTTTTTTTTTTTTTTTTTTTTTTTTTTTTTTTTTTTTTTTTTTTTTTTTTAATTTCTTAATTCAATAAATATAAATATTACAATATAAGCAGCTGAAAAATTGTTATCAACGTTAAAATACATAGCACATAAAAAATTTTCGCCTGTGAATGTGTGAAAATCAGGCAACGCTTGGCACAGTGTTTCGCCTAGTGTTAAAAATAACTTATTATTATCTAAATAGTTTGGTTTGTTCACGTTCCCATATTCATCCAAATTTTAACATCTAATGGCAAACAATTACCTCCAGTAGTTGAAATGATGGTTCGAGATCAGTAATTCACTGAAGATATTAAAATTATTCATTTTCTTTGCTTTATTAATGTTTCATCATTTTTTCAATACCAATAATTAGTATATTCACATGAGTGACAGCAGGATGCTTTATAAAGTAGAATTTTGTTTTTAGTGCTTAGTTTAGATTCTCTGTTAAAATAAGGGTAGATTTGGCAGAGTATTTTGTTTGCTTTGTTACATATTTCATTGACGTGGTCTGTGAAGGTTAATCCTTTGTCTAGTGTTATTCCTAAATATTTTATATTCTACTCTATAAAGCATGTATTAGACCAGTATTGACCTATGCATGCCCTGTTTGGAGCTACACTTCAAACACTAATTATAAAAAACTTCAAGTAATGCAAAATAAATGCATTAGAATTGCCCTAAACCTCCCCATCTACAACAGAATTAAAATACTGCACAAAATTACTAACTTACCTCTGCTTAAAACTTATATCCACAGGCTGACCTCAAAATTTTTTAGATCTTGTAGACTTAAAACCAATCCACTAATTAAAAAAATAGGTAACTATGACAAATCAAGCACCCGTAGATACATACACAAGAGGACTAAATACATCTTACTAAAATAAAGACACTAGACACCATCCTACCAATAAAGACAAACACAGACTGGATTAAGACATAAAGCTGTAAACAATAAGCCCTACTTATTGTTATCATTAGAAAGTCTATAAGATAGCGAGAAGAATCCAGGCTATTTTTTCTCTCGCATTACAATTACTGTTCATTAGTATCTAAGTTCATTTATACTAAATAATTTCGAAGTATAATTTCTTAAATATATCTACAATGGTTGGGAAATCGTGGAAAATCTACAGTAGACATTCGAAAGCTTAATAGATGTTCTACAAAACGTTTCTGAAGTAATTTTTGATGGAGCGGTTACATTCGGAGAAATAAGTGATAAACTCTTTGAAGTTATTGGTTTCGTTTATATATTTATTTTTAGTTTTTATTGCGTGTTATTTTTGTAATTGCTTAATAGATTTTTTTTTTTTGTGAAATAAAGATTTGTGAGCGGGATTCGAAGATGCCGTGTGGGTATTTTGTAACTATTCGGAAGCTTAGTAAAGTTCTTACAAAAACAGTTCTCAAATAATGGATTATGGGATTATCTTATTCGAATAAATCCGGACTCAAGATCAAAACCCACTAGTTATCAAAACCCATAACTGTTTCTATTCCAAACCAATAACTATTCGAAACTTTCCAAACCACACTAGGGATATGATCGAAAACGCGCTAAGATGACGCAGGTCCTGTCAGTCAAACTGTTTTCCTAATTTTTTGATATTATCAAAATCTAAAGTGAGTTCATATTTTGTAGCACGATAAGCCAACGGTGTTTAATTTCCCTTTTACCAATATCTCCATTCATATCGATTTTCTGATTTGTTATTTTTTAAAACTTATATTTTTCATTCATAATATCCCGTTAAATATTAAACCTATAACTTTGATTGGTATCACCTGCAAGGAAAATTAATAGGCTACAACGTTTGTATCGAGGTGTTTTTACGTACAAGGCTTGGTTTCAGTGATACATAGGAATTTGTCTACAAAAGGGCGATATGATTCAGTTTTTTGTGTTTTACGCGCGAACGGTGCGTCGGATCAAAAGACGTCTCCGAAAAATTAGTCTTAAAATTACATTTTCTATCAGAATTCGTCATAAATACCTGCTTCCATTGGAAAATCAAGATTTAGATGCGCTGGAGAAAAACTGGAGAATGTTACAAAGTCAACTAAACCTTCAAAAGAAACCTCATACAACATAACTATGACCTACCAAGTTTCATATCGAAATTCGAAAAGGGGGTGGACACATATACTGGGACACCCTGTATATATATTGTTAGGACATCCACTTTTAGACGGCTCCGTAGACTTACGTCTCTTTGGAGGCATAACTTAACTACTTAAATCTAACATTAAGTACACTTGTTGAAACCAAGAACAAGACTGATTTATTTTAACATAAACATAACATTTAAACATATGATCTATTTGTAGGTTATACAAATATATCATATGTTATTCCCTTAACATCTCCCCTCCAAAGTCCCCTTGTCTCTTGTCATGACCAGCGCCCTTCGGTTCCTGACCAGATGGCCACCAGTGTCCAGCTTGACTAGATAACGTCGGGGTGCATCTTCACACTTCTTCAGAACTCTTCCAAACTCCTTCCTGTCCTGGATCCAAACGTAATCACCTTTCTTCAATGCCTGTAGGTTTCTGACTCTGTGCCTCTGGTCAAATATGTTCTTCATTTTTGCCTTCCTCATCTCTTCTCCCTCCCGGGCTCTTTGAAGATCTGGCCACCCGGGTTTGAGACGGTAGTCCAATGTCGGTAATCGGTTCCTGATTCGCCTGCCCATTAGGAGCTCTGCTGGCGTCGACCCAGTATCTAAGGGGGTTGTTCTGTAGGCCAGTAGCCCAAGAGCCATGTCTCCACTGGCTACAATACGCTTGCCAATCTTCACAAGAGCCTCCGCAAATCCATTAGATTGAGGGTATTTCGGGCTTGAAGGGACGATCTGGAATCCCATTTCTTTCGCAAACTCCTTCATCTCGTAGCTTGTGAGATTTGTCCCGTTGTCACACCGCATCTCCAATGGCACTCCAAAATATGCAAAAAGGTTTCTCATATATGCTACCGTGTTCCTTGTTGTCAGGGAGGTCAGTTTGCCGATGTCTAAGTATTTTGAGAAGTAGTCTCCAATTACAATATACCAAGAACCATCAACTTTAAAGTAGTCTGCTGCAAGGACTTGCCATGGACTAGCCGGGGTCTTTGATGGCATCAACGGTTCTGGTGCTTGATACCGGCTCTTTACACATTGCGGACATCCAGCAACTTTATCTTTGACTTCGTGGGTAATTCCAGGCCACCAAACCGAATTCCTAGCCAACTCGAGACTCTTACGTTCCCCGGCATGCCCCTCATGAATTTTCTCCAGAATTTCCTTTCTGGAGTCTGCTGGCACAACAATTCTTCCTTTGTATAATAGTAAACCTCCACTTTCGTACAATTGTTCCTTGAATCGAACATAGGGTCGAAATTTTTCACATATCTTATGTGGCCAACCATTGATTAAGAACTCCTGGATCATCGGAATAACGTCATCTTCCTTCTGACCTTTCCTTAACTTTTCAACTAGCACGTCTTTAACCTTCGGGTGGAATACCTGATTTACAAACGCTTCCACCTCATCCGAGCTGTCAACAGAATTGTCACTGAGAGGGTTTCGGGAGAGAGTATCGGGTGTAAAAAAGTCTTTGCCCGCTACAAACTCTATCTCGTAAATAAACCTTGCCATTCTCATTTTAAACCTTTGTAGCCTAGGTGTTATATCTTCCAAAGGTTTTCTTCCGAATATTGTAACAAGTGGCTTGTGGTCAGTAAGGATAGTAAACTTCCCACCTATAAGGTACTCCTGAAACCTCTCGCACGCCCAGACTATACCTAACCCTTCTCGTTCTATGTTCGAGTATCTACTTTCTGTCTGTGTCAGACTCCGCGATGCATAAAACACCGGTTTCCAGACGTTGTCTTCCTGTTGTTCTAGCACAGCCCCAAGACCTATTTGACTCGCGTCAGCAGCAACCCTTTTCGGTTTGTTTAGGTCGAAGAAAGTTAACACCGGTGCGGACGTCAACAGTTCCTTTACCTTCCTAAAACTACTTTCCTGTGCCTTGTCCCATACCCAACATCTTTCTTTCTTCGTCAGCTCTCTCAGTGGACTCGTGATCTCTGAAAGCTGAGGAAGAAACTTTATATAATAATTGCACATCCCAAGAAATCTCCTAACCCCTGGAACTCCCTTCGGTGGCTCCATTTTGATTATTGCTGCAACCTTTTCCGGGTCTACTGCGATCCCAGACCGATTAACCTTATGACCTAAGAATTTCACCTCTGTTGTACCAAAAACACATTTCTGGCTGTTTAAGGTAACCCCATTTTCCGACAGCCTCGCCAGTACACGATGAAGTCTCTCATCGTGCTCTGCTTTAGTCCTACCATATACTAAGAAATCGTCTAAGAGGACTAACACTCCCGGAATGCCTTGCATCATGCTCGAGGTTCTCTTATGAAAAACCTCCGGAGCACTAGAGATTCCCATTGGAAGCCTGTTGAAATAAAACCGACCAAATGGAGTAATGAATGTGGTCAACTTTTTCGATTCTTCAGTTAATCGTAACTGAAAATAACCACTCCGACAATCCAATTTTGAAAAATATGCCGCCCCATTCACCTGTGCCAACAACTCATCCACCGATGGCATCAGTAACCTTTCCCTTTTAATTGCCTGATTCAGGTGGTAGTAGTCCACGCATATTCTAACCTCGCCTGGCTTTGATTTAGGAACAACGACCATATTCGCAACCCAATCTGTCGGCTCATCGATCCTACTAATTATACCCTCTTTCTCGAGTTTCTCCAGCTCCTTCCTCACACTTTCTTTCAAATTAGCTGGAATCCGCCTAGGAACCTTAACTGTTTTTGGTTCCGCCCCTTCCATTAATACTATATTGTACGGCTTAGCTCTTATACAACCCAAACCTTCGAATAACTTCGGGTACCTCTTAAGTATCGACTGATCCTGGTGTAGTTCCCCGATTACTTCTATTAAATTTAATGCTATAATCGCGGGTCGGCCTAGCAACGGGAACAAGTCCTTCTCTGATACATAAATCTCCTGTGTTACCGTCTTTTCTTTATAGGAGATCTGGGCTGTAAATGTTCCTATTAACGGAATTGGGTGTCCCCCAGGGCCACATAACTTCTTAGTTGTCCGGCGCAGCGCATACTCCCCTTTCAAAGCATGAAACGACGCTTCAGAGATTAAGGTAACGTCTGCGCCCGTGTCAATTTTAAATACCATAGAAGACATACCTACTTTTAAAGTAACCTTAAAATAATCAGTTCCTTCCACGGCCCCAACCATATCTTGTACCAAGCCTAGATCACTATCAGATTCCGATTCATTCCTATCAACTGTTTGAACTCGTCGGCCTGCTTCCGTAACTACCCGACACATCCTCGCAAAATGGCCGACCCTATTGCATTTAAAGCAGATTGATCCGTTCGCAGGACACCCTCTCTTATCGTATTTGTGTTCTGACAGACCACACTGATTACACCGAGATTTAGGTTTATTCTTTCTGACTACAGCCTCAACATCCTTAGAACTGTCTAACCTATCGCCCCGGACCTCCTTAACCTGGGCTCGGATCTTCTCCGCGGTCCTAACCTCTCCCTCTACCTGCTCTAGTGACAGCTCAGTCCTCCGCTGAAAATTCTCCGACAGGCTGACATCACTCATCCCATCTATGATTCGGTGCATGATTAATTCATCTCTCAGTGCAGCAAACTCACACTTCCTCGCTAGAGCATGAACCTCTGAAAGAAATTTATCGACCGGCTCTCCTTCCTCTTGCCGTCTCCTAAAAAATCGACTCCTCTCGTAAATGAGGTTAGTTTTCCCCTCGAAATAGTTATTGAACTTTTCAATCACAACATCATAAGATTCGCTCTCAATTCTGTTAAGATTGAAGCGATCGAAAAGGTTCTCAGCCTCTTCACCCAGGTAATAAATTAATTGATTTACCTGGAATTTCTCCGTCATGCGATCCAGTCCCGTACCGATTCTGAAGCGCTCCCACCTTCGGTACCAAGTCCGCCAGTTCGGGTCCCTGAAGTTCAATTCCTCTGGTGGCTTCATCCTCCCGTCTAGTAACATAGGTTCTTCTTGACCTGACACCATGTTAGGACATCCACTTTTAGACGGCTCCGTAGACTTACGTCTCTTTGGAGGCATAACTTAACTACTTAAATCTAACATTAAGTACACTTGTTGAAACCAAGAACAAGACTGATTTATTTTAACATAAACATAACATTTAAACATATGATCTATTTGTAGGTTATACAAATATATCATATGTTATTCCCTTAACATATATATATATATATATATTCATATATATACGATGTCTATTTTTGTGATCTATGGATCCTGAAACGTAAAATGTTCTAGTCGGTATATCCGGATTATGAGGTCAACTTCATAAGCGGGTTTCTTCCTTCCGCCTATGTAGATAATTTGATAACAATTATCAAGTTTAAATTGATTTTGGTACGAAATTCCCTTTTTCTGAAACGAAGGATTGAAAAAAATGTCTCAGCAGCCCTTTAAGATCGCCTCATCAGGTCATAGACAGAAAGCAAGCAAAAAGGGTCATTATCATACTAGTGTTGATTCGTCGCTAACCCGATGATTGTGTGTACTTCCAGTATGGCGGAATAATTGCATATATCGCCGAGAGATGACTCTACTAATGACATCATTACATTATGCAGGCCCTCTATGTAGATCTCATTCGGATGGATACTCACGGATAATGGAGTCATTATATTTCATTATACCTCTATTAAATAGGCACGTTCCTTCAAACAGCATTAAACTCTATCTTTTTCGTAGATATCTAAACAAAGTATTCCTTTAGTGTATAAAATAGTTTTGATGAAAATTGTATACATATATCTATATCTATATACCTATATGTGTGTTTTTAAAATTGATTGGACTGAATTCTATTATGGGGGTTTAAGCCACTGATTGACCACCGTTTTCTGCAAGCGCGTGAAGGCACGTTAAATGTTTATCTTAAATAAATATTTTCTGTTCCTGTTGCCTTAAATTTGCGATCAGACTACCGTTGACTGCTCCAGCAGTCGAGAGCAACTAGGATCTGTTTATTGTTGACTTGTGTAGACGTCACAGTAAAGACGGGACCCATGACCCGTTGATTTGTACAGCGGACGTGATCCCGGACAAGAGAACCCTTCAAAGTTGGCCTTACTTGGCACAGAAAGGATTAAGATGGAGGAAGAAAAGAAATGGCGGAAGATAAGATTGAGAAGGCGTATTTATATATTTAGTGAGAACAATATTTAACAGAACATTATACTAGTTTCAGGGCGGCAACCTCTTTGGACCCTATCCAATTCACTTGCCACCTGGTCTGTCATTAGTAGGGAACGGATGTTATTTTTTTTTAGCGCCAGCCATTAGCGCCGTCATCCAGGGTGCAGCGAGGAATTTTCCCAACGAGCCGTGAGATGAGAAAATTCCTGTCGCCGGTGGGGATCGAACCCATCATCACCCGCTTATGAATCTAAGGCGCCAGCCACTAGACCACCGGGAGACCCCAACGGATGTTATTGTATTTACATATATTTTCTGATTCGTAAATCGTAAGCGTTGATGTAATTCTGGGCGTTTTAGGTGATTTTAAAGCATTTAGAAAGGTTTTTCTTTTGCATATTTTGTCTAAACTCCATATTTTTACATATTATGCCATAAATACATATTTTGGCTACATATTGTAATATTCTTTTTATTCCGTAACTGAAAAAATAAAGAAGAAACCGAGAAAGAAAATAATATACACTTTACCCTTAGAGTATAGCTCACTGTGTCTTATCTAATTCCAAGAAGCTAAGCTGGCTGTATATATATATATATATATATATATATATATATATATATATATATATATAGGAAGGAGGTACTAGGAATGAATTTTTTATTTTTTTTTATAATTTATTTATGAGCACCCCGCATTGACAGCGTTAGGAATGAATTAAAACGAATGTTAAAAGTCTATCAAGTAAAAAACTCTGGATGGAAAGATATCCAGATTATTGGTGACATCCACATAGAAAAAGGAGCAAGTAGATGTTTAAGAGTTGAGTTGAATCCCATGGAGATTGGAGCCTTCAAATACACACCAGTCACTTCAGTAGATGTAGAAGGATCATTCAGTCGCTTCAAAAATATACTCAGACCGGTGCCATTTCATTTTATTTAAAAATGCATGTCGTGAAATGAAAATAATTTTCATCTGTAGAAATTTTTAACTGCTTTCTTTTCTCTTTATAATGAGTTCCTAATTTTTTTTTAGGCTTTATTTTTCAATATGTTAAAGAGTTTTAGTCATTTTCGTTTATACATTTTCATCAATATTTTATAGTGTTTCAGGTATTTTTTTACTAATTGTTTTCACTTTTTTTTTTTTTTTTTTTTTGCACCCTCATACCTTACTGACCACCTACGCAGACGATACTGCCATCCTATCAACTTCCCCTGATCCCCCAGTAGCATCCCAACACCTGCAGGAACATCTTACCGATATTCAGCATTGGAGTGAAAGATGGAGAGTTAAAATCAACCCTGAAAAATCGTTACATTCACTCTAAACCGGAGATCATGTCCTACAGTCTACCTCAAAAACACTCCACAACCAGTATCCAGCGAGGTTCGATATCTAGGATTATACCTTGACAGCCGACTGACATGGAACCCTCACACGAGACTGAAAAGACAAGAACTGAACAAACGATACGGACTACTTAGAGGACTCCTTGGACCTTCATCTAAATTATCAATACAGAACAAACTAACGATATACAAAACAATCATTCGACCAATATGGACATACGGACTCGAACTCTGGGGATCTGCAAAACCATCCAACATCAACAGAATACAGGCATTCCAGTCAAAAGTCCTCCGTAAAATTGCAAAATTCCCCTTTTTATGTATCCAACAAAACCCTACACAATGACCTTAACATTCCATTTGTCCTTGACCTCGCTAAAACCCTTTTCCAAACGTTCCACTCCAAATTGTCTCACCATCCTAATCCTGAAGGTCAATCCTTATCATCCCAATCCCATCCAGACAATCCTCCCAGGCGGCTAAAGAGACAGTGGCCCCGAGACAATTTACTTACCCGATCCTTCTGGATTCATTGAAATACTTAGTTAAATAACTAGGAAGTGCTAACAATGGTTGGCTTCTTCCAAATTTTGTACATATTTTATTTTATTTTTAATTTTTTTCCGTTTTGATCATATAAAGTACATATCAATATCTGTATCAACACACTTGATCATTGTACATATCAATATCTGTATCAACACACTTGATCATTGTACATTTCAATATCTGTATCAACACACTTGATCATTGTACATATCAATATCTGTATCAACACACTTGATCATTGTACATATCAATATCTGTATCAACACACTTGATCATTGTACATATCAATATCTGTATCAACACACTTGATCATTGTACATATCAATATCTGTATCAACACACTTGATCATTGTACATATCAATATCTGTATCAACACACTTGATCATTGTACATTTTATATTTTGTACAGATTTCAAATAAATAAATAAAAAAAAAAAAAAAAGTTTTCACTTTTTTGTTACATATTTAATTATAAATAGTTAAATACTGTAGAACTTGGATAATTCGAACCGCTAGGGACTGATAAAAAAGTTCGAATTATCCAAAATTCGAATTACAAAAGTTTTTGAAAATAAAGGGCTAAAAAATTGAACTTCATATTTTCACATTTTTTTAACCCCTTCAGGTCCGAATTTTTATTTCTTGATAAAATGTTTTTATTTTCCTGCCATAGTTGTGTATTCCTCTTATGAAGATTCCTGATTTTTTTCAGAATTTTATGGTTTACCTGACATGAGTTATGTAATGTCCAGTATACTGGACATTGGTTCTCAAGTAATGCGATTTGTGGATGAAAACCGAAGTTCAAAATTTCGAAATATTAAAAAAAATAATTAAAGCAGTAATTTATTTAACAAATTAATTCAGAAAAAAAAATTTGAAAAATTATTGTAAAATCTCAAATATAATAAGGCATTGTAAAAATAGATTAGAATTTTAGGCATGAAATCGTTGTCAGCGCACAGTAATAATGAAAATTAATGAAATTGAAATATTTACAGTCTATTCTCAAAAAGAGATGAAAGAGATGATCAAAAAAACAAAAAAAAAAAAAAAATAAAACTAATAAGAGTATATTTTTTGAAAATCATGTGAACGGACAGATGATATTTTTGAATGGTTTGGGCGCCTTTTAGCGCATACCATTCAGAAAAAGGTATTGATTATTATGGTACTCAAAAAAAACAATTCTGACAACATAAAAACAAAATATAACAGTAAATGTTTACAAAATAGATAACAAATATTGTTACATCAAATATGAGGGTTGACTTCCCGTGTACAGTATACTGGACATGGATTTTCAAAAATTCGTAGACAACTTATTATAAATTTTATTCATAAAATTGAACTTCCAACCTTTAAAAGGATCATGTACATTAAATTCGGAGGAGTTTTATTCACTAAAAAGAAACCATTTGGACTAAATATGTAAAGAAAAGTCAATAACTTTTAGAATCCATGACTGCTCGTGGTGGAGCAGAGAAGATTTTACACATAACCTTTCAAAATCGAATGGAATCATTTTATATTAGATGTCAAGTGGAAGACAAATACATAGAGCTTCAAACCAAAGTGGTAGTAAACATCTATCGACCATAGGCAGTGTGATACAAAGTAAATAAGTTATGTCCAGCCGGCTGGAGAATGGAGCTGAAGGGGTTAATACATAGAGCTTCAAACCAAAGTGGTAGTAAACATCTATCGACCATAGGCAGTGTGATACAAAGTAAAGAAGTTATGTCCAGCAGGCTGGACAATGGAACTGAAGGGGTTAATACATAGAGGTTCAAACCAAAGTGGTAGTAAACATCTATCGACCATAGGCAGTGTGATACAAAGTAAAGAAGTTATGTCCAGCCGGATGGACAATGGTACTGAAGGGGTTAATACATAGAGCTTCAAACCAAAGTGGTAGGAAACATCTATCGGCCATAGGCAGTGTGATACAAAGTAAAGAAGTTATGTCCAGCCGGCTGGAGAATGGAACTGAAGGGGTTAATACATAGAGCTTCAAACCAAAGTGGTAGGAAACATCTATCGGCCATAGGCAGTGTGATACAAAGTAAAGAAGTTATGTCCAGCCGGCTGGACAAAGGAACTGAAGGGGTTAATACATAGAGCTTCAAACCAAAGTGGTAGGAAACATCTATCGACCATAGGCAGTGTGATACAAAGTAAAGAAGTTATGTCCAGCCGGATGGACAATGGTACTGAAGGGGTTAATACATAGAGCTTCAAACCAAAGTGGTAGGAAACATCTATCGGCCATAGGCAGTGTGATACAAAGTAAAGAAGTTATGTCCAGCCGGCTGGAGAATGGAACTGAAGGGGTTAATACATAGAGGTTCAAACCAAAGTGGTAGTAAACATCTATCGACCATAGGCAGTGTGATACAAAGTAAAGAAGTTATGTCCAGCCGGATGGACAATGGTACTGAAGGGGTTAATACATAGAGCTTCAAACCAAAGTGGTAGGAAACATCTATCGGCCATAGGCAGTGTGATACAAAGTAAAGAAGTTATGTCCAGCCGGCTGGAGAATGGAACTGAAGGGGTTAATACATAGAGCTTCAAACCAAAGTGGTAGGAAACATCTATCGGCCATAGGCAGTGTGATACAAAGTAAAGAAGTTATGTCCAGCCGGCTGGACAAAGGAACTGAAGGGGTTAATACATAGAGCTTCAAACCAAAGTGGTAGGAAACATCTATCGACCATAGGCAGTGTGATACAAAGTAAAGAAGTTATGTCCAGCCGGCTCGACAAAAGAACTGAAGGGGTTAATACATAGAGCCACATAAAAGGGGTTAAATTAAAAAAAAAAAATAGATTTTACTTAAAAAAAAAACAAACGTTTCATGAATTGATTACGTACATAAGTAATAATTAATTTATCAAAAAAGTAAAAATGTTAAAAAAGTTTTTTGAAAAAAAAGTCATTTTTATGGGGAAGATTATTTTCTTTATTTTTCAGGTAAGTTGATAAAGTGTTAGGAGGAATTCCAAAGTCCTTGGCAATTTTAGATTTTTTCTTTACTCCTTTTTCAACTTCTTTAGTCGCAGCTATTTTCTCTGACAACGTTAAAGTTTTTTAACTTCTAGGCTTCGACATCTTAAATCAACAACTCACTGAACTGCACTGTACACGAGAAATTCAAGGCATACACAATACAACAGATCTAGGCACTGACTGACTTATAACTGAATTAGAAATGAATATGGGAGGGATGGTTGGAGGGAATTCTAGGATAAAACGACAGGATGGAACTATAACAAACCCTGGAAGGGAGGAAGCGCGACCCATCACTTTGCTGAACTCCTAGAGTCCAAGAACTAGACTATGAGACAGCCGCGCTTCTTGTCCTGGAACCCCTACATCCGTATCTTACTATGCTTCTTACCCGAGGGGAGAATATTTTGACATGATTTAAGATCGACCGCCTCTCTGTCCACTTCCCATTGGAGGCACAGACTCGTAAAAAAATCGAATTATCCAAAATTTTATTCGAATTCACCACGATTTTTTTACATTGTTTATGCCCTAAATTCTAGGGACCGAGAGAAATATTCGAATTAAAGACGATTTCGAATTATCGAAGTTCGAATTGTCCATGTTCCACTCTATATATCTGTACCCTGGAGGTAAAAGACACCATGTCACATATTTGTAATTGTTCAGGAGAGCCAATTTTCCATAAGTTTGACCTATTAAAATTTGTTTTTTGGGTACTTACAGAAACAGTTTATAGAAAAATGTTTACATCGTTATTGGCATTGATGACTAATTGGAAGTATTGATCATAATAAAACACAACCAAGTCCTCCACATGTTGTCTTTTACCTCTAATAAAAACCGACAAGATTTTATTTTTCACTGTCTCATCTTCGTTATTTATGGGAACAGGAATAAATGCCGTACATTATTATATAGATAGAGAAATCCGCATTAAGAACATGGTGTTAAGTCAATTTATTTAAAAAAAAAAAGGACATGGTGACCTTTATCTCCGGGGTACAGATATTGCCGATATAAATGAAAAGTATCGAATGTGAAAAAATTCATCTTTCATTTTCAATCCTTACTAATTTCTGCTGGACTTATGTACGGCAAATTCTTGAATCTTAGATCACTCTATTAAAGGAAAAGTATTCCACTATCAAAAGGTCAAATCTGCGAAATATTCGACTGTCCAACAAAAAGTTATGAATAAATACTTTTCCACTCTGAAAACTCTGAAAAGTGGTGATTTTCACATTCGATACTTTGCATTTATATCGACGATAAGTTCCTACATATTTTGAATTTTATTGTACATTAACATCCATTCTCTAGTTATTAGTATTTTCGCGGTAATTATCAATATTGTCAAAATATTTCCATACTTTTTGGCGAATCAACTAGCGTCAGTATTTATTAGACAATTATGTTCTAGCTGCTACAAAAATCCGTGGTTTCCTTCGAAGTAGGTTAGTTTACCTAACGCTTAGCGTCTGCCTACTTCACAGTTCTTGACTAGTTAGGAACTTTCAAGTCTCAAGAGCCGTTTGGGCGAAATTCAAATTAAATTTTGAGTAGAGTACCCTCTCTTATCGGCCATTGCATTATGCAAAACTACTCCCCTAACTACAGGCATAGTTAACTCCTGCAATTTATGCACCTCCGAAGGCGGTTCGAAGCCTTTATTCCGACGAGTGCACTTCACTCAAGCAGATCATTAGGTTATTAGCATGAAAGGGTTAATGTCATATATCATAGGGTTACTTGGGTATGGCTCCAGTTGTCTGTATATATATATATATATATATATATATATATATATATATATATATATATATATATATATGTATATATAGATAGATAGATAGATAGATAGATAGATTGATAGATAGATTGATATATAAAACCATGCCATAAACAATATTTTGCATACAAACAATATTTTGCAAATAAAGTAACAATGTTAAGAACTTTAGGGAATCGTGACAACACAGTTCTCCACAATAAAGCTAAACAAAATATTTATGTCATATATGATTAGATCTACTTATGTTATATATAGGTATATCATAGGCGATTTTAACCTAGCTTATGACTCTCCCCGTGTCTACACCTACCTGTGTGCCAAGTTTGGTCAAAATCGGACGAAGGGTTTGTATTTGTATAAGGAACAAACATACAGACGGACAGCTAGTAGACGTTTTTGACTTAGCCTACGAGACTTCCTGTATCAAGAAATACCAGTATTCCATGTTTGGTCAAAATCGGTCAAACGTTGTGGATGTGTATAAGGAAAAAAAAGACAAACAGACAGACACGTGATTTATATATCTATATATATATATATATATATATATATATATATATATATATATATATATATAGATATATAGATTAGTTCAAATTCTGGTTAGAGCCCAGTGTTGTACTAATTTTTCAACAGATATTAAGAAAATTGATCTTATATGATATGTGTCCAAACTGTGAGAATATAAGGCTAACTTAGATAAACACACAAAGGTTGAAACTAAAAAGTTTTTTCGCAAAAGAAAAAAGTTTTTTATTGCCCTTCTTCTTAGTAGAAGGGGGAATACTGGAGAGAAAATAATAATTTCTGACTATTAACTCTTTATTATATGTCTGTAAATCCTAGAAAATTTTGAGCTATGCTAGGAGACTTCCCGGATCAAGAGCTACCTGTGTGCCAAGTTTGGTCAAAATCGGTCAAACGTGTTATATAGATACATATATATATATATATATATAGATACATACATATATATATATATATATATATATATATATATATATATATATATATAGAAAGAGAGAGAGAGAGAGAGAGAGAGAGAGAGAGAGAGAGAGAGAGAGAGAGATATTCTGATTTTTTTATTCATATATTAAAACAATAATGTAAACAACATTCCAGTTCCAGATTGGATAAATGCCATCATATTTGAATATATATTTCGAGCCAGGAATATCCCTAAAATATATCTATAGAATCGATGCTAGAAGATTGATCAGTCTTCCCCCTCCACTCGTCCACTAAGTATAGAAAGGAGTGGGGATAGAGTGCCCACTCAGCATGAGTGGTCTCATCCCCACTCCAGTCTTCTCTCACTACTACACACGCTCTCTTCCTATGCCCTATTGTTAGCCGAACAAAAGTTTCAAAAAATAAATTTTATACAATTCTAAAAGTATCATTGGGTTAATAATGTCCGACAATTAGAAACTCCGTCGTCTATGCGCGCTTCCGTTCGCTAAAAAAAATGACTCCTCAACAAAACGCAAGATTTTAGGTTGGAAAATGCAAAGGAAACTTACAGTATCCAAATATCAGCGATTATTACTCCCTCCTCTTTTACGGCGCATTCTTAACAAAAGTTAAAAAAAAAAAAAAAAAAAAAAAAAAAAAAAAAAAAAAAAAAAAAAAAAAAAAAAAAAAAAAAAAAAAAAAGATCACTCATGCGTTTTGGAGACCTTACATCCTTTGTAGTTCGCAGGGTGGTTCTCGCCGCAATTGGCGCAGGATGCTGGTACGTCGATGGGTTTTGGGCAATCTTCGGATTTATGTAGTTCGCCGCATTTCACACATTTAGGTGGGTGATTACAGTAACCCTTGGTGTGGTTGTACTCCTGACATTTATGGCACTGGAGCAACTGATTACGACGGCGAGGCTCCTCCACTGAGATTTTGGTGTAGAGTAAAAGTGTTTAGCTAGGGAGTGTCAATTATGATTGGCTCCTTCCAAATTTCTATTTAAATTATATTTTATCATTTCATTTATTGTTTTTTTTTTCTTATCATTATTCTTATTATTAATTTTTATTATTTTTCCCCCTTTATTTATCTTTTTTTTTTCTTCTTTTAATAATTTAAGTATGTACTATTTTTTCTTTTCTGTAATCTCATTATGTGAAATCATAAAAATGTCTTTATTTATCACAATTAACCAATGTACTATATTATTTGTGCAGATGTTAATAAACGCTTTATTATAAAAAAAAAAAAAAAATCACTCATGCGTGAGTGTATGAGAGCACCGCGCAGTTGTGGTTGTTCTCTGCGCTCTCATTGGATCTTGCTCACATAATCTTGTACAGCTGTCCCAGTTTAAATGGCAGCGTGAATAAAACTCTAGTTTCATATTAGAATAAAAACAATTTATGTTTATTTTATTTATTTATTATTTTTTTTTACAATTTATCCCCCTTAAAAGTGTCTGTCTTATTTATTATTCAATGTAAAATTGTCTTAATTTTACTTTAAAGATGGTTGGCTTCTAAATAAAACACTATTTTTAGGCAATATTTTTTTGCACCTTCCTCCTATGCGCAGTACCAGGTGTTCCACGGTAAGTCTAGCCAACACATACATACCTTCTTATCTACCCAAGAGGTACATTATAGCAAAATTGTGCATAAAACACTTCAAGAAACGTGCGGTTACTGGCTCTCGGACTATTTCTATGAATACCTCACTGAAAGTGGTTGAACCAACCCTAGGTGGATTAGGTTATGCCACGTGCAAGATACCGTGACCATCCTCTGAACTACAAACCCCTCCCCCCGAAGGTTAAATATTAAATAATTATACACCACAAATTCCATCTAGATATTACATATGATATCATTCACTCCATACAGTTATCTCCAGAAATTCAAGCAGCATGAAGGTCCTTCGTGTGGTTGTTTTAGGCCTCTAATTATATTCCATTTAGAAAATTATTAGTGTATTGAATAACTAGTTACGTGTTACAGGACAATTTTGGCAAAATCATCCAAACATACACATCACGTCACTAGTTTTTCACAGTAATTTTTCCAGAGTTTCCTGAAAAAGCTTGACATTTACCAATATTTAAAGCATAACACTGTAGGCATATTTCCCATAATTTGTAGGAAAAAACCCCTCACATTTCTCGAAATTCTATAAAAAAAACACTAGTATTACTACAAGATTTCGTATCCCGCAAGACAGTTAGCGGTTAAAAATAGTTACACATAACACAAATTATCTAGTAGGAATACCTTAAATGGAAGAATATAGAAGTTCTTGGGAACATATATACCTATGAAAAATTTAAGCCCCTGTTAACTATTCGTGATTTTCCTCAAAAAAGATCTATTTGCAGCATTCCATTTAAGTTGAAAATTTAGCACCATTTCCTTAATTATTTCGCACTATTTATAATTGCAAAACCACGTAATTCAGTCAATTTTTCCGAAGTCATGTCAAAATCCCTAAAATTAATATTGTTTGATCTAAAAAGCAAAAATAAATCTTTATTTGTGGTAATTTCCATTGTGTCGAAGTGCGAGTGAACATCGGACTGATTCCTAGTTTCGCTTTAAAGAGTATAATCTCCCAGCCCAAACCGCTTGACAGAAAATTTTGAAATTTTGCATGGGCACTCCCTATAGAACCTAGACACTCCCCAAGAAAGGATTTTTTGATATTCGAATTGTTAAGTATTTTTTGAGGGGTTTAAAGTTTTAGTTGATTAGAGCAGGCAAGCCAAGGCAGCAAGCGTTTCTAGGACGATAACAGAACAGCTGTTACCGTACATTATCTCTTTCATAGTATTATTTTTAATTGAGGTTAATTTCCACTATAATGGCAGACCTTGAATTACTGGAAATAAACTGTGATTTTGTCGCTCTTAGGATTTAAGCCCTGGTGATGGTCCATCCGAGGTAATAATATCCCGAACCACTTGACACAAAATTTTGAAATTTTGTACGGGCAATCCGTTTAGAATGTAAACACTCGCTAAGAAAGGTTTTTTTGGTATTCAAATGTTTAAGTACTTTTCGGGGGGTTTGAATAATTAAGAAGTTCCTCATCGGCTCAAAAAACGGTTCGATTTTGATGACATTTGGTACAAAAATCTTTCTTCTCATTTAAAACGTCAAGTTCATTAAACAGATGAATTGGTTAACTGGAACATGGTTTTGGGAGCGAAATTTGTGCGAAAGATTCCTTAACGTAGGAAAACGAATGAAACCATTTTTTAAGCGAGTTCTGTTTACCAGAAAAATTGATAGAAATAGTTTTCAAAACTAATTTTTTGTTTGGGTATTCAGAAACGAAGTATATGGGGAAAAAAATTGTATGAATGGTGATACAAAGTTTTCGGATCTCAGTATATTTTCTAAAATTTCTCGAAAACGGTTGGGAACTCGTAGTAAGTGGAAGGCGGCTATTCGAAAGGTTAGTAAATTCTCTACAATAAGATTCTGTTGTAATGTTCGGTGGCGGATGTCAATCGAAGAGATAAGTGCTTAAATCTTCAAATTTGTTAGTTTTATGCTTTTCAACGTGTATTTGTCTCTGTTTACCTAACTTTTTAAGCGGTTGTTGTATTTTTTTTTTACCCTTCAACGGAAACAAGCACGGTTACCTCTACATGGTGTTTCCTGGGAACTTTAAAGTCCGTGCAATAATAAGCTGTACAAAATTATGTAGTAGCGTTAATTTTGATTATACGTTTTTTAACTCAATATAAAAAATACTTATCGGCCGTGGTGAAGCACGGGTATTCAGCTAGTCATATAATAAACAGAAGCAACGACTGTTGGGATTAATAAAATGTAAAAAAAAAAGGCGCTTACGTATTGACATAAAAAATAAAATATCTAACAAATAGGCAAGTTTAGGCAAGATCTGACAACTTGGTAAATAAGAGAATATACCCCTAAAAAAAAAAGATAATTCCATAGAATACACAAGTGAGCATAACTACCTGGGACAACTAATTTCATTTAAGGACAGAACCCACAAAGAAATTCAAAGAAGAATATCACAGAGCTGGAGGAAATACTGGTCTTTAAGACACATTTTGAAGGGGAATATAGGAATGGAATTGAAAAAACAAGTCATTGAATCTTGCATCTTTCCTGTAATTTCCTATGGATGCCAAACATGGTCCCTCACAAAGTACCAGGAGAACAAAATCAGGGTTTGGCAAAACTCATTAGAAAGAAGCATCGCTAATGTCAGAAGGAGAGATAGAGTCAAGTGTGTTGACATTAGGAAGAGAACTGGGTTGAAGGACTTAACCAAGTTAATTAAAAAATCAAAATGGAAATGGGCAGGACACCTCTTGAGATGCAGGGATGACAGATGGTCATATTATGTGACAGAATGGACTCCATACGATCGTACTCGAGGTAGAGGCAGACAAATCAAGAGATGGAGTGACTCTTTCAAGAAGACAGCAGGCCCGACATGGTGGAGAAAAGCACGGGACAAGAAGCTATGGTGGGAATCATGGAAGGAACTCACAGACCCCGCTTCCCGTTAAGGATGGTCTCCCTGGGAAGTGTAGACCATTACTCCTCAAAGGAGGAAGGCTTTTACAAGCAAACAATTATTAATCAGTTATTTAAGTTTTTAGAAAAATGTAAAAAATTAGTAATGAGTTTGATTTTATAGGAAAATCTCAAAGATGTTTATTTTTGTAAAAATAACGAATAACCTAGGTTATTCGTCATCCGTTATCCGAAGATAATTTTTGCCCAACTCTGGCGGTGACTAAACTGGGAAAAAAACGTTACAAACATCACAACAAAGTGTCCGCTAGTGGCGTTCGCGCATGCGCAATTGCGATCGCGTATGCGCAGTGGCCATATACGAAAAAGAAGACTGTATGTGCCACAAAAAAGTGTCCCCTGCGTTCGCGTATGCGCGCTGGCCATGTACGAAAAAGAAGAGTTTATGCTATACAGTACTTTACATAGGTGTGTCAGGTGGACCTCGGCTTTCAAAAAAAGTGTCACAAAAAAGTGTCCGCTGGCGTTCGCGCATGCGCAGTGACGTTCGTGCATCCGCAGTGGCCTTGTACGAAAAAGAAGACTTTATGCTATAGAGTACATTACATAGGTTTATCGGGTAGTCCTAAAGCACATTTATGCTCCTGAATTTCAGCAGAAGGCTCAAAACGAAACAATTTTGTCCCCCAATGTCCAGCTGTTGTATCGCCATTCTGTGGGCGGGGAGATCAAAGGGGAATAACCAGAGTTGATAACACTATTTCCACTGTAAACAACAACAGAAGGGGTTAGAAAGTGAGAGAGAAAGAGAGATAAACAGGTAGAGAGAAGAATGAATAAATAGCAATTTCAAACTTGCTACTTTTAGTTGGCACTGCATAAATGCAACTTGTTCAATTCTAGCAGTACCCACTGCACAACTCCAACCCGCTGTTTATAGTACTCTGAATGTACCAGACAGGACATGGGGATTGGATAATAAGTGAGACGGGAAAATTGGAGAGCCTGCCAAGTTTCTCCAGTTTAGAGAATAGCCCTTGGAAAGTTTCTTCTGTTCTATTCCATCTTGTGAAGTTGGAGAGTAAAGGAGAGGGGGGGGGGGGGGGTTCTTCAACACCCCGAAGGGGCGGAGTCCTTAATTCCACTGCCCTCCGAACTCATACTTTCGAATAATCCAATATAAAACCAGACTTGTTACAAAACCTCTTCTGGAAGGAACTTGGTCGAGTGCTTGATTCACAAGTCCGTATAATCCTATTTCCTTATATTTAGCTCTCTTTTCATTAAGACGTTATGAAATTACCTTTTTCTTTAATTGACTCTTTTTCTTCCGAGTACTTTATCTCCTTCTTCTTAAACACAATTATCATTAATTCGCCACTTCCAGGAATGGTCTGGTGAGAAACTAATTTATTACCATTATACCCTTAATGAAATCACGCCCCAGTTAATGACACTCCATGAATAATGGATTCTCTGAGAGTGTAGATTTATTTTAATGATTTTTTTTTAGCCATTTAAATGCTTCATCAAGCGATGTTGTTATGTGCTAGAGTGCTGTAAAAACCGACGATTTGACTCTTCACTCCTGAATAATTATGCTTTCCATTCTCGTTTTTTCTTCGGAAAAAACGAGTCGGATTGCCACTGCCCATCCGACATGTGGAGCTCAAACTAAACTTTTTTTTCATGACCTATTTGCAATGTATATTTTCATTTCACCTAATGTTATAAATACTTATTATTTTTTACATGATTTCTAATTTTTTCCTGCCTTATTGAGTTATTTAGTAATAAGTAACATTAGACTAAGAGGTTGAGGCACGGTTATAAACGCTCTTTATGGCTGTAGAATTCGGTTAAAGTACATTGTTCTGCCGCCTCTACGGCCTGCACGTACTATTAGTGAGCCAACAGACAACGCCAAGGTCAAATCTTCCTTCCAGTTGACAGCAGTTAAGAAATAAAGAGGCAGAACGTCTCTATCAGTCGTCCGCAATTGATACTTAGCAGCTTTTAACTTCTCTAGCAGTCTAACGTAGTTAAAGGGTTAATGTACAAATCCTTCTCCAAGAATAAGTACATGTAATAAAACAGGTAGGTCATGTACATGTAGTAGAAATAAAGGTGGGACACTGTTATGTCACATACCGATCAACGTTTTCCACTCGGAAATATATGCAAATGAAACTGCTGGAATGTTTGAAAAGACAAAGTATTTATTTAATTTATTACAGCCAAATTACATAAAATTTACTAAAATAGCACAGATAATCTTCTAAATCAGTTCTGGACTGTCATGTTGCTACTAATAACGCGGAAAGAGCGAGCAAGGTTTAACGTATTTGGATACGGAGACGAATTGCATTACAGGGAATGAAAAGGCCAATGAACTTAGAACATTGTCTAGCATCATTTAGATTCATAAGCGTCGATATGTAATGAACAATTGTGTTGGAAACAAGGTTGAAACTTTTGCTCAAAAAAACGTTTTTTGCCAGCTAAAGTTTAGTAAACGAATTAAAGAATTAACACATTTTATTATGGGCGATAAGCGCTTTCCATGGCTCCTATCAGTACTCTAATATAGAGCTGGGAGCCTTCATCTTCTCTTGGTACGATGCTAAGCCCGGTTGCCTATTTGATGAATGGAACTGCATTAAACCACGTCCACCCATCTACAAGATCAGGTAACAAGTGTTCAAGGAAGGGGCGGAGCGGTGAGTCAATAAAAGGCTATATAGCTTCATATCCCATGATACGATGCGAAACGCAGTAGCCTATTTTGTGAATGGAACTACATTCAGCCACGTCCACCCATCTACAAGATCAGGTAACCAGTGTTCAAGGAAGGGGCGGAGCGGTGAGTCAATAAAAGGCTATATAGCTTCATATCCCATGATACGATGCGAAACGCAGTAGCCTATTTTGTGAATGGAACTACATTCAGCCAAGACCGCCCATCTACAAGATCAGGTAACAAGTGTTCAAGGAAGGGGCGGAGCGGCGAGTCAATAAAAGGCTTTATAGCTTCATATCCCATGATACGATGCGAAACGCAGTAGCCTATTTTGTGAATGGAACTACATTCAGCCACGGCCACCCATCTACAAGATCAGGTAACAAGTGTTCAAGGAAGTGGCGGAGCGGCGAGTCAATAAAAGGCTTTATAGCTTCATATCCCATGATACGATGCGAAACGCAGTAGCCTATTTTGTGAATGGAACTACATTCAGCCACGCCCGCCCATCTACAAGATCAGGTAACCAGTGTTCAAGGTAGGGATGGAGCGGCGAGTCAATAAAAGCAGTCTTTCATTGTTGTAAAGGAAACCTTTCAAAAGAAAGTTGCTCCTTTCAGCTCGGATTGGTGGAAAGCTTTCAATATCCTTCTCCGCTCGCCTTTCATTTCCTCAGCTATTCGATATCCACTCCGGCTCCGATGCACATCTCCTCATCTCTCTTATCCAACTTACGAATGATTTGCTTATGGCCGTTCAGAACCATTTCGCAATTCCTACCTCTAAATTATTTCTTCATGTTAACTAAACAATTTTATAATATGTGTGCCTCTAAAAATTGGTAGATAGAATTATGCGACATAACCAAATAAAATAATAGAGTAAACGAGGTATAGTAATGAGGTCACTCAGCTCACATTTTTTAATAACGTCATAACTAAAAACCGTAATTTTTCAGGGTAACAATTTTAGTGTTTCTAAAGCAGGAAATATGAATGTTAATCCTTCAAATTAAATGTTTATTACTTAGCAGAATTAAGCAGTACTAGTGGCTAACGCCTCAGTTTCTCACACGGGAGATGGTGGGTTCGAGTCCCATTGACGGAAGGATTTTTGTCATCTCCCGGCTCGTTAAGAGACTTTTCTCGCTGCACCAGTCGGCGCTAATGGCCCAGAATTCGATGCCACACAAAAAAAACAAAAACCGTTTGCCAGAAGTAAAAACATCTGCACCGTTTGGTCTATTACTTGCCTCTAGAGATTATTTATTAGTTAAATTTTAACGTCCATTATTATTAACCAAGAATTTGGGGACGGGTTATCTATCGGCCAGGATAGGGCTGATGCCTTTTCTTTTTTCTAAAGAAAAGTCACCACCCTATATTGGGAATAGAACCCACGACCCTTGGGACGGAATTTTAAGTGCTCAAACGTCGTGGGTTCGATTCCCACTCAAGGGATTAAATATGAAGCTAAAGATACGACGGTTTCATTGAGCTATACTACACTTTAAGGGCATTATAAAAAAAAGTCTCTAAAAGTAAATCGGCTATTTTTAGTATCTAAAACTAATTTTTTTTTAATTTATTTATTTGAAATCTGTACAAATTATACCCAGTACAATAATCAAGCAGATATTATGAACAAGTTGACAAAAATGTAAAAAGTAAAATAAAATGAAAACAATAAAAAATGTGAAAGAAGCCAGCCATTGTTGGCACTTTCAAAGCTGTCTAAATAAATATTTTAATGATCCCTATATGATCAGAAGAGTAAATTGTCTCGGGGCCACTGCCTCTTGAGCCGCCTGGGAGGATTGTCTGGATGGGATTGGGACGATAAGGATAGACCTTCGGGATTAGGATGGTAGGACAATTTGGAGTGGAACATTTGGAAACGGGTTTTAGCAAGGTCAAGGACAAATGGAATGTTAAGGTCATTGTGAAGGGTTTTGTTTGAGACGTAGAAAGGGGCATTTACAATTTTACGGAGGACTTTTGACTGGAATGCCTGTAGAGAAAAAAACTAAAAATAGCCGATTTTTCAGATATAATTTTGTTTAAATGATAAGAAATATTTCTTTATTGCTTATTGCTCGAGATGTTCTTATATTTAGTTACTAATAATATTCTGATTCTTATTTGAAATAAATCCTTGAATTATTTCGGAACCCATTTTATTCTAGTACACCACCAGCCAGAATTAATCTCCTTAAAATAAGGTACAGCCAAAAGTAATGAAGTTTTGCATTATTAATACACCATTATGGTTGTAGTAATAACTTGGGTAGGAATATTCTAAAGTTAATACTGTACTTAAGGACTTATATAGAATTCCCTACTAATGTATATAAACCAACAACAAAGAGAAAAGCTCCAGAAGAAACAGGGAATGGTTTGAAGTTTACCAAACAGCTTTGGGTTTATATTAAACAATTTGCTGGAAATGACTGGAGAAAGCCCCTTCCAGTCTGGTGGAGTTTTACCTGGAGGAGTGTTAGGGAAATTGTTTGCTCCTTAGTGCGTGTAACTTCATTAGTAGAATTATATGATCATGTTCAGGGAAATTAGGGGATGGCGGGGTTCAAGGTGTCGACAAGATAACACCTACACTATCAATTTCATATTTATGCTATTTTAAGTATCTAATGTGAAATTTCATATAGTTGTTTGCAACCGTACGCTATTTTTATGGCGTTTCCTTTCTCTCGAAACATAGGAAACTCGCTTCACGTTTCAGATCACATATATTACGAAACTAACGGTGGTTCCAATTTTTATATATATATATATATATATATATATATATATATATATATATATATATATATAAAATCAGTCCCGTAACTGGCCACAAGGGCCCAGAGGGGCAGATACTGTAGTGGTAATCCCCCATACAGTATTAATTACTATAAGGTAAGAAGATATGAGAATAAATACAGTATTAATTACTATAAGGTAAGAAGATATGAGAATAAATACAGTATTAATTACTATAAGGTAAGAAGATATGAGAATAAATACAGTATTAATTACTATAAGGTAAGAAGATACGAGAATAAATACAGTATTAATTACTATAAGGTAAGAAGATATGAGAATAAATAAAGTATTAATTAAATTTAGCAGTTTTATTTTATTACTAGTAGTTTTTACAAATTGTACAAATCAGTTTCCCCTTTCTTGCAGCACTGGAGTAATCAATTGAATGCCAAAGTCGTTGCAATATTGCTCATAAAAGACTGAGTTTGTAAGGTGTCATAATGGAACTCCATACAGAAGGGTTGGAAGCAACAGAAATATTGCATTCTACATTCTCTCAATCACAGACCTGCATTATCTTCTTCCTGACATGTTCACAGCTAGGAATATCGGACGAAACTAATCGCTGGAGAGACCGACAAGCGGCACTTCGAGAGATATGTCGCTTGCGACATGTTGTGCATTCGCGCTGCTGTGAACCTTTCTTATGGCCTCCCATTATATTTTAACTATTTTGTCTGAACGTTTCGCGTATCGCGTATCGCTTAAGATATATCGAGCATCGTATATCGCTCCAGTGTGAACGACTCCTTACTCTCTCATCCGCGCACATTATGAGGCTGAAGAAGAGAGGTCGACCAAGTATTTGTTGAATCCTGAATGATCTCCGTTGGCCAGGGTCTAGAGACTTAAGAGGAAGAACCATGAATAAAACCAAATAACTGAAGTCAAGCCACACCCAAGGCAACATAGTAGGAAACGAAGAAATAAATATTTCTAGTAAACTTGTAGTCCATGTAGTCAAAGTTCCACAAAGTACTCTTGTCCTAAGGTCATTACTAACCACTGGGCCACCGCAACGAATCACGTTTTTAATTAAAAGTTTTTCAATGAAGTCATATTAAAATAATGTTGACAATGGAGTCAACAATAAGAAGAACTAAAACAACAACTTTTCGAATTGATGTTATTTAAAGTTGAGAGAGTAACTACAAACTTTTGAAGCTATTCAAACACTCCCTTTATAATTGCAAGCTTTTTCTTTCACAAGAAAAATAAAATTAAAAGAGGAAATTCAGGTGGTGAGGGGCAAGACAACCCCCCCCCCTCAGGAATAATCCGGGGGTGGCTGTAATTAAGGTGGTTATTATTCCATATTAATTGGTTTCGTTTCCCTACAATTATTTTTAAGCCCTTAAAGCCAAACTTGGCTCCATTAATTAATCGCCTTCAACATTTCGACCTCAGCCTTCACCGCTAATATACTTCCCCGAATATCAATATTATCACCAGGTAGTTGACTACAATTCATCTTTCTTGTGTGTTGCTCTCAACGGCCCTTATAAGGGCCATTACATATGAGGATAATTCTTAGCTTTTATCATTTCGACCTCAGGCTTCACCGCTAATACACTTCTCCAAATATTAATATTATCACCAGGTAGTTGACTACAATTCACCTTTCTTATGTGTTGCTCTCAACTGCCCTTATAAGGGCCACTACGTGTGAGTTGATAATTCTTAGCCTTCATCATTTCGTTCTCAGACTCCTCAAAAAAAAAAAAAAAAAAAAAAAAAAAAAAACCGTTCTCAATTTCTCTAGTTTGTAGGCAACTAGTCACTTTTCTGATTCGATGCTGCTCTCAAGGGAACATGTAAGGGTCATTAAATATGTATTCAGTCGATTTGATAATTTATTTAACATTTCGACCTCAGCCTTCATCGCTAATATACTACCCAAATATCAATATTATCACCAGATAGTTGACTACAAGTCACTTTTCTGATAATATTTTGCTCTCAACGGCCCTTATTAGGGCCATTAAATATGACTTTTCATGAGTTGATAATTCCTAGCCTTCTGCATTATGACCCCTGACTCCTCAGCTAATATAATTTCTCAATTTCTATGCGTTATTGACAACTAGTCACTTTTCTTATTTGATTTTGCTCTCAACGGAAACTGCAAGGGCCATTAAATATGCATTCTGTCGAGTTGATAATTAGCAGCCTTCATCATTTCGACCTCAGCCTTAATCGCTAAAATACTTCCCAAATTTCAATATTAGCACCAGTTAGTTGATTACAAGTCACTTTTGTCGTGATATTTTGCTCTCAACGGCCCTTATAAGGGCTATTATATATGACTTCTGATGAGTTGATAATTCCTTGCCTTCATCATTTGAACCTCAGACATTTGAGCTAATATAATTACTCAATTCCTCTGAGTTATTGAAAAAAAGTCACTTTTCTGATTCGATGTCAACGGACTTGTAAGGGCTATTTAATATATCTTCTGTCGAGATGATAATTAGCACCCTTTATTATTTCGACCTCAGCCTGCACCGCTAATCTACTTCCCAAATTTCAATATTATCTCAAGGTAGTCGCCGAGTTACTTTTTTGGTGCGATTTTGCTCTGAACGGACCTTATAAGGGTCATTAAATATGTATTCTGTTGACATGATAATTAATCGCGTTCGACATTTCGATCTCACACTTCGCTGCTAACATAAATCCTAAATTTCAATATTTTCACCGGGATATTATACATAAGTCACTTTTGTGACTTGTGTTAAGTTTTCTCATAACGGGCCTTATAAGGGCCATTAAATATTTATTCTGTTGACTTGATAATTAGTAGCCTTCATCATTTCGACCAAAATTTAATAATATCACCAGGATAATATACAAGTCACTTTTCTGATGCAATGTTGTATTCAACAGATCTTGTAAAAGCCATTAATATGTCTTTGGTCGATTCGATAATTAGCATCCGTATTACTTCGACCTCAGCATTCAAAGCTATTGTACTTCCCACAATTCAATATGATCACCAGGTAGTTGAATACAAGTCACTTTTATGAAGCGTTGTAACTCTCAACGGACCTTGTAAGGGCCATTAAACATGTCTTCTGTCAGGTTGATAATTAGCAGCCGTATCATTTAGACCTCCTCATCAAGCGCTAATATACATTAAACATATTAATATTTTCATTAGGATATTTATTGACTACAATTAACTTTCTGGGTGCGATTGTACTCTGAAAGGACCTTTTATGGACCATTAAACGTGTCCGATTGTTTTCATGAGTAACAGTCACCATCATTTTGACCGCAGGCTATACATACATCCCAATTTCTAGGGGTTTAAGGTTTTCGTTCTTCCAATCCCAAAGAATTTCTTTGTATTTATCTATTTCCTTTTTTTTTTTTCTTTTTTTTTACGGCGCGTCGACATAAATCTTGGCCATTAGCGCCGAAGTCCAGGTTGCAGCCAGGAAATTTCTCAGCGAGCCCTGAGATGAGAAAATTTCTGGCGCCGGTGGGGATCGAACCCACCATCTCCCGCTTATGAATCTAGCGCGCTAGCCACTAGACCACGGGAGACCCCTCTATTTCCTTATTACTTCTAAGTGTGTAAATATTTTGTTCAGTAGGTATTATCTGTCTTTACCATTTTCGTTTCTGTTATTTTGAAGTATACAGGGTGGTCCCGAAGGAAATCGCCATACTTGAGGGGTGTAGTTGAATGCCACCAAGGAGATATTCTTACTTCCATTATTTTCCTAGATATAGGCGTTTCCGTGTTTTATTTTTTGTCTAAACGCTTTTGACTATTTTTTTTTTTTCTTCTTTTTTTGCTATTTGTCGTTCACGGGATAGGGAAAATCTACAAATATTATAGTCTTCTGGTATTGACCGTGTCACAAACTTCTTTGCCGACGTTTCGCTAGTCATACTGCCAGCTTCCTCAGGGCTTAGTCTAGGAATGAGGATGATAATATTTGTAATTACTCGGACCGTGGAAGCCTACGTGTTAATTTAAAGGGAAAATCTTATTCTGATGACATTTTCACAATCTGCATTAAGTTTCCTATAAGATCTCATGCACCTTGTGCAAAAATTCTTCAAACCAAATTCACAGCAACCACCCAAACAAATATCTTATCAATAAATTTATTTTTTTATTTTTTTTTATTTTCGTTTAATGAATAACTCATTAATACCCGAAATGTTTTGCAGATTATTTTTTTTTGTTTTTGTTTTAATCAACTACAATTTACCCATGCAAAGAATCCCTTTTTGGCCTCCGACACTTACGAACAAATTAGCTACGGTAATAAAATAGGTAATGCAACTTTCCTGAGAGTACCATCTACCTAAAAGTTTAACATTAAAAATATAAAAGTCCAACTCGCAGGAACTGCATCATCTTAGCGCGGTTCCGTTCTTATTCCTAGTCTCATTTGGAAAGATTAAAATAGAAACAGTTATTATTTTGGTTCCACCTTTCTTCAAAGGTCTTGATTTACGATTTTTTTTTGCACGAATTTCGCCCCAAACGCCATCTTCCAGTGGGCGGATTTTGCTGGTTAACGAACTTGACCTTTCAAATTGGACGACGGATTTTTGTACCAAATTTCATCAAAATCAGGCCATTAGGGACGCCAGAAATCCGCGAACAGACAAATATATATATATATATATATATATATAAATTTTAACCACCGTTATTTTCGGTATCTAGGGGTTCTGAAACGCGACATTTTCTAGTCAGCACTTCCGGATTGTTTCATGAGATCAACCAATGAAGGGAGGGAGGAACCGCGCTAAAAACGTTTGAGAAATGTTTGCACGAGGTACATGAGATCTTACAGAAAATTTGATGCAGATTGTGAGTATGTCATCTGAATAAAATTTTCCCTATGCCGTGAACCATAAATAACACAAAAATGGTCAAAACTAGCGTTTAGACAAAACAAGCGCCTATATCTAGGGAAATTATGCAAGTAAAAATTTCTCCTTGGTGTCATTCAACTACACTTTAGTCGGAGTACACACCCCTCAAGTATGGCCATTTCCTTTGGGACCATCCGGTGTATATATATATGAAAAACGAGATAACTTGCAAATATTAATTTGTAATCAAATGAAAAATCCATTACAAAAGAACCAAAGCAATTCTGCAAGATTCTCTAAAGATAATAATTGACCCTCCGTACATGACATCATATTCCACACGCGTACAAGTTGCCATCTATGACCAGTCCGAGTATATGCTGATTGCCTCCTTTGATGATCCCTCGGCTCCATAAACACAGTCCACGTCTATGATCTGCAAACTATACCTGTACACTACAGCTGAACTATTGCAGATCACATGTGATGTCAAACTTATAGTTCTATCCTCAAGATAGTGTGTTCCGTTATCAACCAAAATTATATATATATATATATATATATATATATATATATATATATATATATATATATATATATATATATACAGTTGAAAAAACGGATTCTGTCAAATACTCCCAAGGACAAATTAACATATGACCGGAAATGAAAGTTGCATCTGTTCTGCAAAGTGGAGGCCAGTTGTAGTAACTTTTTAAGTATTTTCTTTTTTAATTCAAATTTAATGCAAGCCATACTCTAATCATTGAATGGAGGGTTGAGAGCACAACTGGACCAAGTCCATGTAATTCAGTTTTCAGAAAATGAGTAGGTATTATTCGTTTTAATTGCAGAGACTTTGTATAAATCCTATTGGCCAGTATAAGCTTTAAAAATATTTGAACTTAAACACTGACATTATTTATGTATAGCCTTGTTCATAAAATACTTCTACTTGGCTTACTTGTACTCCGAAAACGAATAAGAATGACTTCCAGATGTGCAGCAAGAACTGCTACAAGTGGTAAAATAATGAAGTTATGACTTAGTCTCCTGCAGCACTGAAAAGAGCCATTTTAGTAATACTCTTCAATCCCATTACAAAATAAAATGCCAAAAAGGGACTTGGTTTAGTTGTGCTCTGAACCCTCCAAATATCAATTCTATCATGAATAAATTTCATTTTTCTGTTATTATATCACAAAAAAATATGATATGTTGTTTTCTGACTTAAACTTCCTATTATATTATTAAATTGAGAGATAATCTTACTCCTGAGTAAACCGTTGGAAATTCAATTACATTTTACAACTTTTGTTAGATTCGGTATTCGCATAATGTTTTTTTGTAAGAGTAGCGATTCTCGAAACTTTGTCGCTAATAAGAATTGTTTTTTTATTTTAAACTTTTTGAACAGTTATTGAGGACTGAAAAAAACGCTTTCCGACATTTAATGAGCATTGGCCTTAAAGCAAATTTAATTATGATTTTAAAAAAACCTAATGTAACATTGAAAAATAATGTTTACAGGCAAAGGAATTTTTTTTTTCAAATAATCTTTGAAACGACGCACAGTGAGGCCAAACGAAATTTCGTGTTTCAAAAATAGACTACAGCCTCCAAAAGTTAGCCAATTTCAATAATTTTTTTTTTTTAAATTGAAAGTTAACAAAATTTAAAACATTATTTTCAAGCAAGATTTTTCCTCTTTGTTTCCCCTGTTTATGAAATTAAGTTTAAATAATTCACGAACTTTTACAATTTAACTTAAAATAATATTTTATTTCTTATATAACCTATTGTCACCACTGATATCGTTAAAATTAAACATTCAAATCCTGATCACTAGAGCCCGGAAGTTAGGCAAGATGCCTTTTTTATCTGAATGGATATATTGAAGAATCAGATAGAAATAAATATGTTTTCGTGCATTTAGGAAGTGTAGAGACAATTTTTATTTTGCCTTTTTTGTCTATCTTGGCTTCCGTTGCCTTTTTTTGCCTTTTTTGCTCGTTATGCAATTTTTTCAGCGATTTAAACATTTTAAAAAGCACCGTTCATCGAGGACAAAAAAGGTTGCACAAATTAAATTACATATTGCTGGCACAAATATCTATTAGAATGCTTATTTTCCCAGCCCATGGATGGAACTGAAGGTTTAAAAATAACAGAACCTACCTTAGTAGAAGGAATGCTCGAGCATAATGAATAGCAGGAAAGAGAGAGGATGAGGGAAGTACGTCACTTCTTCCTGACACCCCTTTCGCTGTGACAATCAGTAATTACCTGGGATTCCGGATTTAGAAATGATAAGATAATGCAGAGGAAGTTTTTCCATGATGAAAAACATTTTTTTTTCTGCGAAGGTCTATGAGATTTGATACTTTGAAAAAGCATCTTGTTGTTGCTTGTAAGAAGGTAAAGTAAGAGTAAGTACACTAATTCTGTGATAAATTGATAATAAAGAAATGAATGAGTATTTGAAATACACATTTTTATTAATAATGAGTGAGATTCCTCTTTGCCTTCACTCCTAATAAATGCCTATTTTAATTACAGTACTGCCTATTTTCAGTATTTCAAGTGCCTTTTTGCCTGCCTATTTTAACCAAAAATAAATGCCTAACTTCCGGGCTCTACAGATCACACTTGAGTACAACCAGACTGACATATTGAAACGTAAATTCATTTTAATTCAACAATGATATAATTGAAATTATATGATTTTTGAATGATTTGAAAATAGATTTTGATTTGTTCTAAGTCTAATCAGGATTTAAATGTCTAATTTTAACTACATCAGTGCTAATATTAAGTTTAGAGTCCGTGGTCTGTTGTCAGTAAGTATCGAATTTGTCAAATTACCTCAAAAATAACAACCAATTTGAATTACGAATTATAATTATTTATTCAACAATAAATATTTTTTTTTAGCAACAGAATTACATTTAGCTAACGAATCTACAAAAAAGTAAAAATGAAGTTTCCACCCGGCTTATAACCACCCTATATTTGCATATGTCGGCTTTTAATACTCCAGCAATGAAGTAATTAAGGAACTTTGAATTGGGCCTTTAAAAAATTAAAAAACTTTTCAACAAAAGCTTAAGTTGTTAGGTTGTAAAGCAATTAGTCAGCCTCAGCGAGTGTTCTTTTAATATTACACAATATTAAAAAGTTCTATCTTAAAGAGAAGGGCTTTTAAAAAAGAAATTAACCTCGTTTTGTTGCCTCTTGGTCGTAAAACCATATATTGCATGTGTGGTTTAATTTCTTGGCATTTTGCTTTTCCTGTTTTACATACTGTATTTTAGTTATGTTTATTTTTTTATTTTAGTTAATCTTCTCGAACCTATAATGTCTAGTTTATAGGAGTACTTGCCACATAAGTACTTGTACCTACGTTTATACATGCGTGTTTGTTTCATTCTAACATACGTTTGCTATTTTCGGCCCCCTGTGTAAGTTGTATATACACCTCTCTACGGAAATTCACCATATTTCTAAATATGTGCTGCCATAAGTGTCATTATAATACTCAGCAAAGACTGCTTAAATATCTGCTAATCCGTTCCAATTGATGCCACAATGCGATGATATCTGCATAATTACATTTATATCAGCACTTTTGTTGCGTTATTTGCTGTATCATTATTTAACCGATGGATTTATTTACACAGCGTAAGTAATTATTCTCTCCATCTCTTTATTTATATCATGAATGTGTTTTTATATAATTTTCTATATATTTCTTTACTTATATATTTTTTTTTTTATTATATTTTTTTTATTTTTTATTTAATTTTTTTTTTTCCAAACATTACTATTTTTAAAATAATCTTCCCAATTATGCGTGGTCTTTCTTGTTTATATTTTTATATGTCATGTTATGTCATGTTTATATGAATCTGTATAATTGTTAGCTTTGTTCGCACATTTACTTAAAGAGCAAATCGCCACGTTGTGAACTCTTAAAATAAATAAATAAATGAATGAATGTGTTTTGTATAAATATTTACCTCTAAATATATTTTCTTTAGGTTTACGATTAGTGATTGGCTCAAATTATTTTTAAAAAAATCATAAATCCGACATAAATTGTATGTTTGAGAGTGTCTTACACGAATCAGTTCCTGTAAATACACTTAACAGGACTTATAATAACTTGACTATATATATATGTTGGGTACTTTTTGGGTAGAAGTTTTAAGAAACATATTTTTTTATGAAGAGACTTTAACAGTTATCAGGAGTATTTATCTTTATTAAGTACTTATATAATTTGTTCTATTTAAATTCTTCAGAAAGGCGCACATTACCCACCTTTCTGAAGCAGCTTAGTAATCCTGCTCCTAAGTGGCAGACGTTTCTTTAAGATACCGTCCGTGTTAATTGAAGTAACAATATAATATATTATGCTATACAGGGTGTATTGTAAGTTACTAACAATACACCAAGGTATGAATCATTTATGTAAATGAGAAGTAACCATGTTGGGATTCCAAGGACTACATCAGCGGTGTGACCAGGTGTCGTCAGTGTGTTCTGCAAAGAGATGGGCATAATTTTATTTATAAATAAAAATACGAATTTATTCGTACTTCATATATTTGTGAATACGAATATAAAAAAATTCGAACTTCATATATTTGTGAATACGAATATAAATAAATTCGTATTCATAAGTGTGAATACGAATTTATTTTTATTCACATATATTAAATATAAAAATACAAATAAAATTTTATTCGCAAATTTTTCTGCGAATAAAAATAAATTCACAGAAAAATCAAGTGATTAAAAAAAAAATTACATTAAAATATACGAAAAAAAAATTATTTATATTCTAATTTGCAAATAAATCATGAATTTATTCGTATTAATATGATATTACGAAAGTTATTGAAGGTAATATTTTTTTATTTTTTTTTAAAGGCGTTTAACGTCTAGGTTATTAGCGCCTAGATTTTTAGTTTACCCCGAGTCCGCCGCGGGACCACCAGCCCCCACATCCGGACACAGTTTGTCATCTGTACCTCCATCAAAAAAAAAAAAATCACCTTCAATAACTTTCGTAATATCATCTTAATACAAATTAATTAATAATTTATTTGCGAATTTTATTGTGAATAAATTTTTTTTCGTATATTTTAATGTGATTTTTTTTTGTAATCACTTGATTTTTTGTAAATATTCACATTTTTTGTGATTATTTACAATTTTTTCTGCGAATTTATTTTTATTCGCAGAAAAATTTGCGAATGAAATTTTATTTGTATTTTTATATTTAATATATGTGAATAAAAATAAATTCGTATTCACACTTATGAATACGAATTTATTTATATTCGTATTCACAAATATATGAAGTAGGAATAAATTCGTATTTTTATTTATAAATAGAATTATGCCCATCTCTGTTTCTGCAAGGAGGGTAGTTGTAAGAAAGTTTATAATCGATCTATTATGCCCATCTCTGTTTCTGCAAGGAGGGTAGTTGTAAGAAAGTTTATAATCGATCTATTATGCCCATCTCTGGTTCTGCAAGGAGGGTAGTTGTAAGAAAGTTTATAATCGATCTATTATGCCCATCTCTGGTTCTGCAAGGAGGGTAGTTGTAAGAAAGTTTATAATCGATCTATTATGCCCATCTCAGTTTCTGCAAGGAGGGTAGTTGTAAGAAAGTTTATAATCGATCTATTATGCCCATCTCTGGTTCTGCAAGGAGGGTAGTTGTAAGAAAGTTTATAATCGATCTATTATGCCCATCTCTGGTTCTGCAAGGAGGGTAGTTGTAAGAAAGTTTATAATCGATCTATTATGCCCATCTCTGGTTCTGCAAGGAGGGTAGTTGTAAGAAAGTTTATAATCGATCTATTATGCCCATCTCTGGTTCTGCAAGGAGGGTAGTTGTACGAAAGTTTATAATCGATCTATTATGTTTTGTTTTTTATTCAACTTCAAGAATAATTTTAATTTATTTTTAGTTGATGAGTTTTTACTCTATAATTCCTATTACATTATGAAATTTAAAGCTAATTTCAGTTTTAGGTATACCGTTGGAATGCTAATTAAATTTTAGAACTTTTGTAAAATTTGGCAGCTTGCAGAATGTTTTTTTTGGAAGCGTAGTGATTTTCGAAACGTTGTTCCTAACCAGAAGCTTTTATTAATTTCTCCTTTTTGCTTTAACATTGCTGTCTGAATGAGATACTTGTGAGCATTCGGTGTGCATTTTCCTTAGAGATAATGTAATGTTGATTCCAGAGATGTAATGAAATATTCGAAACAAATATGTACAACCAGATTAAATATGAGTTTTACTACAAAACACGTTTTTTTTCTAAAGAACCTTTAGAACGGCACCTATCTGGAAGGGAGTGAGATAGAAATGTATGGTTGGTGGTGTTGAAATACATTTTCTGTCTATTTTCACCGTCTGGAGTACAGTGTTTGGCATTATTTGAATAAATTATTATTCGAATGATCATTCGAATAAATTTTTAGTGAATGATGAATAATTCACTGAATTATCTTATTCACACAGTACATCTTGAATTATTCACAGAATTATTCGTTATTCATTATTCGTTATTCATCATTCATTATTCATCATTCGTTATTATTTATTTCTAGTTGGTCTACTGAATAATCCTACTCAAACACACATATATATACGTATTTCTGGCTGCCAACATTATAATAAATCTATCGTTATTCACTAAAACATGATTATTCTGAATGATCATTCGAATAATTTGTGAATAAAACATAAACTTCATTTACAGAATAACGAATAATGAATAAAAGTAATTATTCTTCATTCATGAATGAAATAATACATTTATTCATTAATCATTATTCATCATTCTGAATAATTTTTGCCCAACACTGCTGGAGTATTGTTATTAACTTGCGATACACCCTGTATAATAATTACAATTTAATATCATTTTTGTGGGGTTAATAATAATACTCTTCTAATACTATTTACAATGAATGTTAGTTCTGGATCCTTGTTAGTTTAGCTGATAGTAGTTTTGATATAAATAGTTCTCATCTTCCGTGCTTCTCAGCAATAAATCATCAAGTTGAATAGTTTTTGCTGAAGCCTCTGTCTCCATTTCTCATCCTTTCTCAGACAAACTGCTTCAGCTAATGCTTCTATCGACTTTATCTGAGGAATTGTTTCTTTCTCTTCTACAGACCTCATAGAAAGCATTTCTGTGATTTTATTCGATAATTTCAGAAGTATTGGAGAGCATGGGGAAAAAATCGAACCTCTGTGGAAAAAGCCGCCATTTTATTTTAATAAAAGAAGAGGATTTTGGAAAATACGGGTTTTTTCCCCTTTGGATTATAATTTTTTCTATACATTTATTAGTAAAACTATCTAACCTGAAATTTCTCGAAAAAGATTTGGAACCATTCAAAAGCTTACTGAATTCTCTACGAAAAATTTTCTAAAGCAATTTTCGATGGGGCAATTTCAATCGGAGAAATAACTGCTTAAAACTTCGAAACACACTTTGGTGAGTGTGTTTAATGTTTGTGAGTAAGGTCGAATGGAACTGGGTTTGTGTATGTGCGTAGGTGTGTGCATGTGTGTCTGTATGTGTACATTTGTTGTTTGTGAGTGCAGGTACGCGCGCTTTTGTGTATGTTTGTATCTATATTGGCCAGTGGAAATTACATTGCAAGTAATTCAAGGAAGCAAAATAAACCATAATCAATAATAAATAACTAAATAAAATTCAAAAGCTGATCTAACCAATTAATAAATTCAAAAGTAATAGGGAAATATTTCACCATAAAATATAATAAAATTTTCATTCGAAGGCATTAATGACCCTAAGGTTGGCACGCCTTAAAAATAAGGGGAAAAAAACTTCGAAAGAGTTAGTTTTGTTCTTCTGAATAGGTTTGACTCACTCTTTCATTGGTTGTTTTACTTCTGCTTTTTTTTTTTAATTGTATTTAACATTTAGATAAGTATATTATTAACAAAATAAGAAATATAGAAACGTATTGGTATAGTGCTTTGCTTCTGCGAACGTCAAGAAGTTGGGGGGAGTCATTTCCGCTTAGGATACTATCAGTTTCCTGTTGTGACTAGTGTTGTAAAAGAGCGCGCCTTTAAGGCTAGAAGGCGCGGCTCCTAAAAGCTCGAGCTCTCAGAGCTTGGACAGGGCTCGATAGAAGGCGCGAGCCTTGAAGGCTCGGCTTGGTAGAAGGCGCGAGCCTTCAAAGCTCGCCTCAGGCGAAGGCGCACGCTTTGAAGCCTTTTACTTTACATTTCCAAAATGGCGGACGGCGGGCAAACAGGTGTTTCATGAAATATACTTTAGTAGATTCGTCCTAAATTCTTTCTGCCACATTGAAATTATTCGCTGGCAATTATATTCACCATTTCATTGATAAACTAATTGTATGGATCACTAATTGGGTAAAAATAGTAACTTTCCCTAAAAAATAAACTCTTCTGTGAGACGGTGATGGCAACACTGTCCTACTACTACTATACTACTATAACCGTGCTTGCCGAAGCTCTACCTTCCCAGGGCACCAAGGCCGAGCCTTCAAGGATCGAGGGAGAACCTTGCCGAACCTTCAGGGCTTGATAAGGTTAGGATGGAGCCTCACTCCCGAGCCCTCAGAGCTCGGGCTGTAGAGGTTAGGTTCAAGGTTTAGGCCTGAAGCCTCTAGTTAGGGCTCGCTTTTAACAACACTAGTCGTGACACATTAAATCATCCTTCTCTTTGAATTTTTTTTTAGCATAAATATGCTTTAGCGGTGACCAAACTGGAAAAAAGTTACAAAAAAGTGTCCGCTGGCGTTTGTGCATGCGCAGTGGCGTTCGCGCAGTGGCGTTCGCGCAGTGGCGTTCGCGCATGGCAGTCGTGTTTGCTCATGCTCATTGGCTTTCGGGCATGCGCTGTTGCGTTCACGCTTGCGCAGTTGTGTACATGCATGCGCAAAGGCGTTCGCGCACGCGCAGTGGCTATGTACGAAAAAGAACACTGTATGTGTCACAAAAAGGTTTCCGCTGGAATTCACGCATGCGCAGTGGTGTTCGCGCATCCGCAGTGGCCATGTACGAAAAGAAGACTGTATGTGTCACAAAACAGTGTCCGCTGGTGTTCGCACATGCGCAGTGGCCATGTAAGAAAAAGATGACTGTATGTTATAGAGAACTCACACAGGTTTATCGGGTGGATCCAGCGTTACAAATAAGTGTCACAAGAAGGTGTCCGCTGGCGTTCGCGCATGCGCGGTGGCCATGTACAAAAAGAAGATTATATGTTATACACCACTTTACATAGGTTTGTCGGGTGGACCTAAAGCATGTTTATGTTCCTGAATTTGAGCAGAAGGCTCTAAACGAAATTTTCACAAAACATTAAAACAAACCAATAACGTCTTCTATTTATTTACTAATGACCCTAGGGCTATGAACGGAAACGCGCTAAGATGACGCAGTTCCTGTGACTCGGACTTTTTACGTTTCTGATCCAATGAAATATATTTATCTTAGTTGCAATTTATATGGCTCAGGTCTTTCGGGAAACAAGCAGTATGCGTTTTTATTTTTTTGTATCCCTTTATTAAGAAATCCGCCCTACATGATTCGTGGCCTTTTTGATATTTCTTCAGGGGGCTGTAAAATATGTGATCCTATCGATAACCATACAGACAAACTATATCCTAATATGGGTTCCGAGCCACACCTGCAGGGTAATGAAGGCCTGAAGAGGCGACGGGAAAACTACTAAACTAAAGCTTTAGCGACGACTAAACTGAAAAAAAGCTTTACAAAAAAGTGTCGTCATGTAAGAAACCGCTGGCGTTCGCGCATGCGCGGTGGCCATGTACGAACATGAACATGCTTTAGCGATGACTAAACTGAAAAAAGCCTTACAAAAATGTGTCCGCTGGCGTTCACGCATGCACGGTGGCCTTATACGACAAAGAAGGCTCTATGTTATAGCAATTTTGCTCTATTTTTAGCAATTAGATTTTTCACATTTCTGATATTTATGTTCCTGAATTTGAGCAGAAGGCTCTAAACGAATAATTTTTTTTTTGTTAACAATACGAAACCTTAACAAGAATTTATTTGTAGATGTGGATAATTACTACCTTATACAATGGAATGTTTGGACCAGCCCTTCCTCGTTGGGATAACAGCGCACTACTGAACTCCTGGACAAGTTCTCTGCCTGAACTTGTAGTGCACTTAGTGCTTGTTGATTTAGTGCTGTGTTCTCCGCATAGCTATTAGGAGCAGCTCTGTAAATTAGGGGATGCTCCAGGGTGCAGTCCGTCTAATAAAGGCCCAACACTAAATTCTCAGACTTGTAACACCAAATGGAGTTTGCCCATCGAAAGGCTACTCAATACATTGAGTTTGCTTTCATTTAATTATAAATTATTTAAGATTCATCTTAGTCAAATTAATATTAATATAATTCTTATATAAAGACATCAATTGTAGGGGTCATCAGGCAAACGAGACAAGTCCAAAAACTAAAAATGTCTGAAACTTAGAAAAAAAAAAAAAAAAAAAGCATAGCTTCATTTGTGCTGTATGAAATGAAAAGTGCTTCTACACCGAATATTGTCCCACTAACAGCTTTCCATCGTAAATAAACATATTTCTTAAGAGGATAGTTGGGAAAAAAAAAAAAAAAAAAAAAAAAAAAAAAAAAAAAAACATATGAACTTGTTTGATTTTTGTAGAAATCTTAGTTAAATGGAGCATGAAATAATTTAAAACTCAAATAAGATTATTTATTATATAATCCTGACAAATTACAAATCATTTTTAAATGATGAACACTCCAAAAATAGCAGATAGGTCCAAGGACTAGTCTGGATTTTGGTGGAAAAGCCTTGGACTTGTCTTATTTTTGTAGAATCGCTAATACTTCACACTCATATATAATGTGATGTATCTGTTATTTGGGGACAACAATAATATGTAGAGCTGACGTTGGAGTGGACGAAGATATATTTATCTCAAAATATTAATTTTTGGACTTGTTTGGTTTTTGTAATGAATCCTTCAATTAATTTGCGGAAAAAAGGGCCACGTCCTGACTCATTTTTGGTAAATTTGGCTTCAAGATGACCCACTTCCTGCGAGCAGGTACTTAATTTGTTTCTAACTATTTTAAATGTCTGTAAATATATAGAGAAAGAGATAAGTAACGGTCCTGGCATAGAGAGAGAGAGGGAGAGAGAGAAAAATAGATAGATACATAGATAGGAAGATGTGATAAAGAGAGTCAGAGAGGAGGGAAAGATATTCAGAGAAAAAGAGATAGAGATAGATACATAGATAGATGTAGATAGATAGATAGATAGAGAGAGAGAGAGAGAGAGAAAGAGAGAGAGAGAGAGAGAGAGAGAGAGAGAGAGAGAGAGAGAGAGGGAGAGGGAGTGGGAGAGAGAGAGAGAGAACACGAAAAGGTATTCGTGTCTGACCTCACTTTACCTCCTGAAGCCAGTGAAGCCGAAATGCTGGTCATTCCCTTATATAAATAGCTCTAAAATAAATTAACTCGGAAATAAAGGAGAAAACTCAACAGTAAATTACTCAAAATAAAATGAATCTTTATCATATAATCGTTCATTAAGTGAATAAAATCATTATTTATATATATATATATATATATATATATATATATATATATATGTGTGTATATATATACTTTTTCACAAAATGAATATTTTATTGTTAACAAATCATGTATTCCTTTGAATGCGCAGGATTGTTCTTAGCCCCATCTAAACCCCAATTTTCTTCATGTAAATCCCCTTGATCCTGGAAATTACCAGGATGGATGGACACATCAAGATTCAGAAACCAGTCAGAATAGCTGAATAAACTGCATTTACAACAACAAAATTCTCAATATTAATAGAAACTTCGACCAAAAACTGTTTAAATCTAGGCCAAACCTTTGGTTGAACTGACAAATTCAAATTATTATCTTTATAAAGTAGAAGTTACAAATTTTAATATACATTGCGCTTTCAATTTTGGGAGTTTCATAAAAAGGACAAACTTTGTAGCAATGTGCCACTAGAGCTTTAACAACATTTAATTTGGATTATCTATAAACCTGTTAAAGCGAATTCACAATGAAATGTTGACTTACTTTTTTCACCGTCGGAGTAAAATTAATCTGCAATCTCACCTGCAAAAAAAGAAAAAAAAATACATATGAATTTTTGTAAGTTATAAATAAGTACATTAAATATAAGGATAAATTTTATAATGCAATATTGTGCTATGGGCTAAAGCATATATCCATAAATAGAGAGGCCTTTAGTACTGGTCCAGAAGGAGAAGAGAGATAATATATTCACATTCCGACATCCTTGGGGGGCTGTAGGCCCCAGATCAGTAGCCCCGAGATACGGGAGGATCCCAGGGGGCAAAGACCGAACCCACATTCCGAAATTTAGCATAGGAGGGTCAAACTGGCGCCCAACGTGGGGCACTCATAAATGACATTTCTTTCAAAAAGTGTCACAATAATAATTGGGTCTTTGGGGGAGTGACCAGTTTAACCCTGGAACACTAAAATGCGTCATATTGACGCATATGACTGTACTCAATTGTGATTTTCTTCCGTTAAATGGGGGTAGAGCCGGTCTCCCCCCCCACCTATTCCTGGAGCAAATCCTCCTGCTCCCATCCAGCATGATTTCACCTCTCAGCGATTAGATAGGTGTGACCTTGATTTTCCCAGAAGACAGTCCATCAAATTGACGTAGAGGTTAGTCATTTTGATGCAATGTTAGTAATATGAGCATTAAGTTTACGTTACTCTGACGTATAGGTAGTAATAAACTCATTATAAATTGCACCAATTTGACACAAGTAGATAGAAAATAGGGTTTCTGGCGCAGTCTTCAAAATTCCCTATTTCCCCGAAAAAACCTGATCGTCGATTTTTGTAGGATTTTTCATTTTTATCTCAAACATCTAATTTTTTTAAAAAATATACATTTTCTAACATATTTCTTTAAAACCTAAACAAATAAAAAAAAAATACATATTTTTAACATATTTCTTTAAAACGATACAAAAATTGGGATCACCCCCAAAAAGTAAAAATATTATATAATTAATTTAATTATTATTTCCATTTGTTATACACGTTTAATCATCAATATCACTTTCAGATTTCTTAGATTTAGATCTATTTTCATTTTTATTTTCTCGGAAGTCAATAATATGAATTTTCTTCCCATCATTTAATTCTTTTAAACCGTCATAAACGAATAATAGTTTTTGTGAATTTAATTGTTGAATATCTTTTTTATTTAATTTGTCATTAAATCTATCTGGTAGAAAAACTTGAAATTTATCTTCCTTATCTTTTAACGTAACAACTATACGTTTTCCAAATTTTGTAATAATTTCTTTAAATTCTTTAATTGAATAAGATTGACCACATTCCAATTCCGTTAGTTTCTTTATTGGAGTATTTTGACATTGACCAACTCGTTGGATCTTTTTTAATACTTCCATTTATTAGAAATGAAATTTTTCATTTCTTAACATGAGGAAAACATTGGAATAATTTAAAAGGTCATTTGTAGAGATGCAATCTGGCTTCAGTTTCCCTTGTACATACGTCACCTGACCTCGGATTGCTCGAGCTCGAACAATGTCCTTGGATTGCTCGGCTCCAAACAATACTGCACAGTTTTTCCTCGTTGTGATTAATTTCTCTTGATTGTATTTTTTACATCCATTCTTTTTTTATATTGGGATGACAGTTGATTAGAATTGTAGTCGAGATGATGTTTACCTTCTAATAAAAACCTTTCCAGTTCTTCAAATATATATATATATATGTTGTTTAAGCCAAAGATTTAACTCCTCACCATGTTTTCGTTTAAAGATCCATCAACTACTCTTTTTTTAACTCCATCGAAGTCTTTCTTAGATTCTTCTAGAATTTTTATTAATGTATTTGAATCCTTAATAATTTTATCTATTTTATAATTCATGATCGCTCTAAACTAAACTCGACGGACTCCCGAGAACTACTGACGGTTGTTATCATGTTGTTTTATCCTCCTTCTATTTCAAGGGTAGAGGAAAAATGAACAAGTTCTATCATCTATTCTGAGAACATACTTTTCTCTATTATCTGTACTGCTAACATACTAAACTTCTAATATATCGTTTTTAAGAAAATCATATCTAATTTTTTTCTCAGATAAAATAACCACGTATATATTTGTACCTCCAGGAACTACATTATGAAAATCAACATTCAGAATAATATTATTTTTACTATTTGAAATATTAATTGGTCCTTTTCTAACATCTATTACATATAAAGGTCTATTTTTTATGAAATCATCAGGACCATAAAGCATATTCATATTTCCGATATAAGACCTTTTATAATCTTTATACATATCATATAATAATGAATAATTGTTCTCTTTAATATCTAAATTTAACATTTCTTCCGGATAATATGTTTCATTAATTTTAACTCTAATATTTCTAACATCAACATGGTCAAATTTAGAAGGATCTTTCTTTTGATCATTTCTTCTCGATGTTTGGAATCCTACAATTATGAATTTCGGTTTATCAATGTTCCTATAAATATTAGTTATATCAAAACTTAAATTTGATCCCATAATACCAGTTTTTTCAATACACTCCCAAGTTTTAAATACAAATTCTTGTGTTCCACCAAACTTGTCCATCTCATTAATTAATTCAATTTTTGAAGGTGTTGAATACTCTATGATAGGAACACGTAAATAAAAATCAGTTATTGTAATTTTACCTGTAGGTGCATAAGACTTTCCATCTGCTTGAAGTGATAGAAAAATCCCGTCATCATCAGTGTTTCTAAGAAATGTTATTAAAAATCCTCCTTTGTATATTGGTATGTTTATACCTCCAAAATATCCTAATCCTAAATCGTTTAAGGTTCCACAATAATTAAATTTTCCGTATTTATGATCACATTTCACTGCACCATTCATTTTAGACAAAGTTTCATCTTGAGACAGTGATATCGTATGTTTTACAGTACTTATAATACCTGGATCTTCAATTCTATCAATTAATTTGTTATGTTTTTTTACTTCTATACTTCGAAATAAGAAAGGAATAAAATTATCTATTAATTTAGTTCCCGAATTCATACCATAGTGTTCACCATCTTTGGCATTGAAAGAACCTGAAATAACAAACTGAAAATGGGAACTTAAAAAATTATCACCAACATCGATTAAGAATTCTATTCTCTGATTTTCTTTATTAAAATTCAATTCGGTATTATTCGATGGGAAAAAATGTTTAAATTGTTGTTTTTCTATATTAGGATTATATTTTGAATACATCTCCATTTATTAAGATAAAAAATCGTTATAATTTAAAAACTAGTTTATAATTATTAGACCCCGTCTCAGTGACGAGGTTTGAAAATTTAAAAAACATAATTTATTAATGAAGGTACAGTATCAACATTAAATCTATTTTTATAATATTTCGAAAATTCTTCATAATGTTCTTGTTTAAATTCATTTGATATATCAGTTCTTTCGAAAATTATTATCCAATTAACCAAATGTTTATATTTTATTAAAGTATCTGGAGAAAACTTTTGATAAAAAGACATAATGTTCCAATCAAATAATGAGTAATAAAACTCGATCTTTTGTTCATCAATTTTCTGATATCTCGAAATGATTTTCCAATCTATTTTATTTGAAAACATTCCTAATTCTTCTAATTTAAACGGATGGTATTGTGAAACAAGTTTCCAATTTAATTTATTCTGAAATACAATTAAAAATTCTGTTGTTAAACCAGGAAATGAAGATATTTCATCCCAATCATTATTTTGTGTTGTCTCCATTTATTAAGAAAAAAATCTTTTTAATTTTCAAAATTGTCACCACTTTAGGAAATAATATTATTCGGAAGGTAAAGCAATATAATGAAGTTCTCTTCGCAGTTCTGATACTTTTGTGTTTAATTCTTTTCTTATTATTTCTATTTCTTTAAGAAATTCTTCTTTCGTTATGTTTTTTTCCAGTTCTTCTATTTTATTGTTTAAATCTTTCATAAATTGTTGTACTTGTGGGTAATAACCATTATATAAAGTGTCAGAAAATATTTGAAGATGTTTTTCTAACTCTGTTTCTGTCAAATATTCTTCCATTTTGTTCTTTATATCACTATCAACTTGTACTGGTATAACATCACTAATTAAATCCTGAGTGAGTTTTTTCATCTTTTCATCTAAATCTTCTTTAGTTGTATATTCAAATAATTTCTCATCGATGATCTCTTCAAATTCTTTTGTATCAGTTGTTCTTTTATCTCTTTTATTTTCATTAATTACCTTCTCTATCATCGTTTTCACTTGTTTCATAATAACTACATCATTATTATCTCTTCCTTCTGAAACACTGACAAGTCTTTTTTTATTAAAACCAATATAACTTTTAGTAAATGTAAACAATGAACCGATAATTTCATCAACTTTTACTTTTAATTCATTCTTTAATTTATTATTAAAATCATTTTTTAAATCATTCTTTAATTTATTTTCATCATCTTTTAATTTTGTTTGGAATGTTGAGAATTCTGTTCTAAAAGAATTTGAAAGTTCATTTACAATATCACTTTTTAATTTCGTTTCATCAATATCGCCAGATTCCGGAAAAACAATTTGATTTCCTAAAACATCAAATTTTAAAATAACTCTTGAATAAGATTCCATTTCTTTCTATTTATTATATTTAAAATTTCATTAAAATCCATATCTTTAGAAAAGAATTTAAGAACTAACAAACATAAATGTCCACAAATAGGTGGATCATTAATTTCTTGAAGTCTGTCTTCATTATATATTAAATTATCTTTTCCCAAATATATAACTAATTCCTTTGATGGATGTAAGTTTCCATATGAATTAAAATAATATTTTTTATTTCCATTTTTATAATAAGAAACCCAGTGAGTACCATTTCCGAAAGAATTATCAATGTTTACAATTCCACACTCAATATTTCTAGGATGTTTCGGAAGTTCATCTTTCATAAAAACTCCTCTAAAATGTTTTATGTTTAACTTCTTAACGATATTCTCGATATCAAAATTAGATAAAGGAGTTATTTTTTTTTTTTAACTGTTACAAGTTTTCCTCCCTGTTTCTTTTCCATTTCTTTATTATGTCTTGTTTGTTCTTCTATTAGTTTATCTTTATATCTTTTATCGATAACCGAGTTTGCAATAGAACTTGCTCCACTCGCTAAAGCAGCTAAAGCTCCTAATCCTGCAAAAATTAAAGGAAGTATTCCACCATCTTTTTCATTTTCTCTTAATTGTTTATATGTTAATTTAATTCTAGTTCCCTTTCCGTCTTTAGCATTTCTGTTAATCTTATCGATCTGTCTTTGAGTTAACAAAATTGAATTATTTCCTTTTTTTGTATCGATTGTAACATCAGTTTTCCTTTTTACAGCACCAATAATTTTAGATTTTTGACCTTCCGTTAGTGAAATTTTAAAAGGTTTATACTCACTCATTTTCTTTAATTTATAATGAATAAAAAAGAATATAAATTCTTTCTACTGGAAATTTTTGCAGGATTTAAAAATGTTCGTTTCTAATAAATGGAGGGGATTCTAAATATTCTGAACAACAAACTTAACTATAATAATAAAGAAATATTTATGATTTTAGATGAAAATAACGATCCTTGGTTTAAAGCTAGAGATATTGCTGAATTATTAGAGTATAAAAAAATAACCAAAGCATATAATCTTGTTGATGAAGAACATAAAACAAATCTAAATCTTATTTTAGAAGGGTGCTCCTTAGAAGAGCACTCTTCAAATATGCAAGCACATACTATTTTTATTAACGAATTAGGTTTATATTCTTTGATTATGAAATCGAAATTACCTCAAGCAAAAGAATTTCAAAAATGGGTTTACAATGTTATCAAAACAATTAGAAAAACAGGGGAGTATAAATTGAAGGAAGAATTATACAGTAAAGACAAAATTATAAAAAAGAAAGATGAAAAAATTGAAAATTTAAATAATAAAATAACAAATATCAAATCTGATGTTGTACCTAAAACTAAAGATGAAAAATTAAGACATTTTTTCCTATTATTTAAGTTAAACGACTATGAATGTGAATATAGTTATTATGTTATAAGATGTCAAAAAGTATATTTAAAAAGAGCTGTTGATAAAATAGTTTTAGAACATCAAGATTGTGAGGAGATAATAAAATTCTATGATCCAAATAGTGTTAATTTATATTCTAGAATAAAAGAAAAATTAAAAAATGATTTAGAATTTCATGGTAATTATTTTAGAATAAATAATGAAGAATTTAGTGAGGAATATCTAATTATAAAAATAGAGGAATTACACAGTGAAAAAGAAATTTAATTCACAACATTTTTTTTATTTATCCAAGTATTATGTGAATTATCAAAACCTAACCATTTGACATAAACTTTATCTCCTTTTCTTTTTAAAACCTTTTCAACAAGATAATCATGTGGATATTTGGTTTTCATTAATTCTTCTTTATAAAATCTACCTTCGATTTCTTCTTCCTTCAAATCTATTAATTTATAAGTAATAGGAACTGAATGTATTATTTTACTTATTTTAAATACCTCTGTAGACCAATTAGGTGTATATCCTTTTTCAAATATTCCTTTATATTTACTTATCCTTACATAATCGTTTAATTTAAATTTTGGTTTTTCATTTTTAACATTGTTATCATTATAAATATTCATTAATACTTCTTCTCCATTTTTCTTATTAACTCCTATAGGTTTCATTTTTATAGTTCTATGATAGGAATTATTATATTCTTTAATTAAGTCATCTAAAATATCTATCCATTTATATGATCCTCTCTTAGAAAATTCTTTCCACATTTTTTCTTTTAAAGTTCTATTAAATCTTTCTACTATAGCAGATTTTATTTCACTATAACTAGAATAATGATTGATATTATATTCTTTCATTAAATTCTGAAATTCTTTATTATAAAATTCTTTTCCGTTATCCGTTTGTAAATTTTTTGGTTTATTTTTATCGTTCAATATACTTTTTAATGCTTCAGTCACTAATTTACCAGTTTTATCTTTAACAGGAATTGCCCAAGAAACTTTAGAAAATGTATCTATTACAGTTAAAATATATTTAAATCCTTTATTAATTTTTGATATTCCTTTTAAACTTCCAGTATTCATCTCAACTAAATCAGATTGCCACAGGTCATTTATTCCTCGAGTTATAATTTTTGTTCTTTCAAAATTTCTTCTAACCGGTTTATGAATTTCTTCAATTATTCCTTCTTTTACACTCATTTCTTTTTCATTTTTTGACCTAAAAAAGTATTCTTTTTACTTCCACAAATTTCACAAATTCCTTTACCCATGAGTTTTCCATTTTTAGAAGTTTCTTCATGATAATTCTTACTTTCTGTTTGTTTTTTACACTTTACACAATATATAAGTACCATTTATTATAGGATAAAATCTAGTCTTTAAAATAGATAAATTTCTCTAGTTTATGGATATACTTTCCATTGTTTAATTTATTATATGTATTTATCGATAGAAAACCATAATCATCCTCCCAACAATCATTACAAATTTTTTTAAAAATATCAAAGGATGAAAAATCACTTCCAGCAAAATCTTTATATATCATTTCAGTGTAATGAAGAGATTGTTTAAAAGAACAAATAAAATTAACATTATTTCTAATAAACTTTCTATCAAATTTACTATAACATTGACTTAAATAAATACAAGAAATATTTTTATGTCTACCTCTAACAAAATATTCATTAATTTTTTCATGATTTTCAAATATAATATCATCAAAGATAACTAAACTATTCGGTTCACAAGTATCTACATTTTCCATTTCTTCAATATCATTATAAAAACACCCTACATCCTCTCCTATTTTATTTCCAATATCACTAAACAACTCAATCATTTCTTGATAAATATCTTGATCTAAAGATTTACTACATACATATAATTTAGAATAATCTAACCAATCTCCATAAATAAAATTTGTTAATAAAGTTGTTTTTCCAGAACCACTACTACCGATAATTATACATCTTAATGGTAATGGAAAAGGTTTATTGTTAGTCTTATTTTTATCTTCGTGGTAAATTTTTATACGATACTTTTTTTCCATTATAAATAGAGTAATTTATATAAGATGAAATTGTTAAAAATAACTGGTAAAACTTCTGAGTTGACTTTGAAATTAGCACATCCAATATTTCTAGACGAAAATATAAATTATAAAATAGGTCTTGTTGGTTTTTATTCGGATAATAACATTCCTAACATACAAAAAGATTCATTCATTTCATTCTTCATTTCATTCGATATTAATAAATCAAGAAAACATATTAAAATTGAAAAAGGATTTTGGAGTTTAAAAGAAATCGATAATCTAATAAAGAAAGAACTTGTAAACGAAAAGTTCTATATAAAAAGTAATAATGATGGAAAGGTAAAAATGTTTTCACCGTATCCATTTGATCTGGACGTAAATCTTAAAAACATTTTTGGTTTCGAAATACCAACTAAAAATGAAATTTCAACAGATTATGCAAGTAACACAGTACATGTTGGAAAATTCAGACCTAAATTAAGACCTTTTGATGTTATCGAAATTCATTGTAATTTAGTCGAATCTAGTTTAGTGAGTCATTCTTCTAATGAACACATACATGAAGAAACTGATTTAGTATATAGTTTTTTCCCGAATGTTCCTTTTGAATCAAAGATTTCAGAAAAACCCTTAGAAATTGTTTATGTTCCAATTAGAAACGATATTCATAAAATTCAAAAAATAAATGTAACTATTAGGAATGAAAGACATGAATTATTAAATAATGAAAATGTTAATAATATTATATATTTAAGTCTGATTCATGACAAATAAACTTAACGAAATGTTAAACTTAGTTAAATCTAGTTAAACCGTTCTGAACTTTTTAATATAATAAATGGATCCAAAACAAACTATTAAGATAAGAGATAGATTAATTAAAAAATTTGAACATGCCAGAAAACAAAGAATACTTGAAGAAGATTTAAAAGGTAAAGAATATTTACCGATAACGAGTGCAATCAATAAACTTGATAATACTTTTAATGAAAAGATTTCTCAAGTCGACAAGAGTATAAAAAATGTGTTAGAACAAAATAAAACATTAATTACAGATCTTGTACCGTTTACAAGAAACATAGCAGATATGGAAATTCCACCTTCAGAAGAAGAAACATGTTTTGAACGAGAATTATACGATAAAGATACACCACTTGCAAAAAGTACACCTTTTTCAAAAGACAAAAAGAGAGTTACATTTGTTCCAATGGAAAAAGTTTCAGAAGACGAGTCGGATTTAAGTGAAGACAGTTTAAATGAATCGGATACTCCATTGAATATTTCATCATCTGTTATCGGTCAAATAATTGGTCCTCTTGGAGCAACATATTTACCAAAACTAACTGATAAACATTATGGAATTACTTACGATGAAAAAAAATTATTTTTTAAAATCGGAAAGAATAAAGTTAATATAGATGGAAATGATTTAATTATTGATGGAAAAAAATATATTGGAACAAAAGGATTATGGGTTCTCTTAACACAAAATTATGAAAACTTATTTGATAATAAAGGTGAAAAATTATATTCACAAGAAGAATTTAATACCTATAAAGAAATTTTAATTAATAGTGAGGTTTTATATAACAAAAATAACTCGTCAACAAATAGACCAAAAGCTCCACAATCAAAAAAATATAAAAATTTATTAAAACCTATATACGAAGAATTAAAGACAATTCCGGTTACCGGAAGAGGAATAGTTAATTATAATGAACATTCTGTTATGTATATACAAAATTTGAATGAATTGATTTCAAGATTGAATTTAATATATGCTTCAGAATTGGCTGGAGATAATAATTTTCATAATGAAAAAGTCGGTATTATCAGATTTTTAACAAATCTTTTAGAAAAACATATTGATGATCGAAAAGGAACTGAATATTTAATAAGATTAGTGAATGCTCTTCCACATAAAATAATTAAGGATGAAACTATAGGATCTGGATTGTTTAATAAAATATTAAGTGGATTACCATTTGAATTACATTATCCGGGTTATAACTATTTAGGTCCAGGTACTAAATTAAATGAAAGATTGGAAAGAGGTGATAAACCAATTAATAAATTAGATGAAGCTGCAAAAGAACATGATATATCTTATAGAGATCATAAAGAAGTATCAGATAGACATATCGCAGACAAAATTTTAGAAAATAAAGCATGGGAAAGAGTTATTTCGAGTGATGCTGATATAGGAGAAAGAACTGCGGCATATTTGACAACGAATGCAATGAAAATTAAAAGACATTTAGGAATGGGTTTGATACATTCAGAATTTGATATATTTCAGTAGAAACAATTTATATTAACTTTTTATCAACCTGCAAAAATTTCAAAGGGGTCGGAAATCACGACCCCCTTGTTTTTGAAGAATTTGAATATAAATATAGAATTTTTTAAAACTATAAATGAAGAAGGTAAGATTTAATGATCTTGTAACTATTTATGAAATACCTTATGAATGTAGAATTAATTTTAATTTAATCAATAATCAGAGGTTTAAAATGAGAATATTTGAGTTTGAAAAGATATTTAACAAAATATTTCGATGATAAATTTTATATTGATAAAAATTATTTCTAAATAAATGGAAGACCTGAAAAATAAGACAGTTGAAGATTTAAAAAAAATCTGTAAAGAAAAGAATTATCGAGGTTTTTCTAAATTGAGAAAACAATCATTAATTGATTTAATATTAGAAAAATCTAAAACTAAAGAAAAATTAAGTAATAAAAATATAGGTGAATTAAGACGTTTGGGAAGTCAGTATAAAATAAAAAATTATTATAACATGAAGAAATCTGTTTTAATTAAGTTATTAGAAGAAAAAGAATCTATGGAAGAATTTAAATTACCTCCACATTACGAAGACGAATTTGAATTAACTTCAGTTTATGGAGACGATTTAAAAAATTCAGATACAGAAGGAAACTTTATAGATGAAAATTTGGATCATGGAGAAATGGAAATGTGTAGCATATGTGGAAGGTATAGTGTATTAAATAATAATTGTTATAATTGTGTAACAGACATTAAAATAGGTAAATATAATCGTAAATCGTATAGAATAAATAGATTTCGTAAAAAATTGAATAATTTAATAGAAAATGTTAATGTTAAGGTTGAAATTGAAAAAATATTTGAAACTTTTATTAATAATTATAGAGGTAAATATGTACCTTATAAATATTTAGTCAAAAAGATTGCAGATTATTTAAAAGTAGGAAATAATATTGAAATTAAGGAAACTAAGAGAATGGTGAAAATATGGAATAACTTTGAATATAAATTAATCTATTAGAGAGTATATTTTAAAACAAATGATGATGTAAAATTTTGTAAGATCTAAAAAAGTTCGTTCCTAATAAATGGAGGAATTAGAACCTTTCGAATTTTGTCAGATCTGTTGTAAACAATCGGTATTAGATAATCGTTGTTATAGTTGTTATCCACCAACAAGAAATCCTCATAATAATTTTAAATATAGACAGAGATATTTTCATAAACATTTATTACAATTAATAGATGAACCCGAAGATAGAATTAAAATTGAAGAAGTGTTTGAAGTTTTTAATGAAAATTATAAACGAAAAGCCCTACCATATAAATTTTTTATTGCAAAAATTGCAGATCTATTAGAAATTAAACATAATGTTCGAATAAGAAAATCTAAAAGAAATGAAGAATTGTGGAATGAATTTTTAGAGATGAAACCATTTGAGATAATTGAAAAGAAAAACCAATTTAGAGGATATATTTTGAATCAGTTTAAAAAAATGTATTAATTTCTAGGATGGAAAAATTTGCAGGATTTAAAAAGTTCATTTCTAATAAATGGAGAACCAACTGAGAAGTCAAACTCTCAAAAACCTTCGAGATTACTGTAAATCTCACAATATTAAAGGATATTTTAAATATAATAAGAAAGATGATCTTATAAATCATATTATTGATGAAATAGAGAAAAAGAAATTTATAAATGAATTCAATTTTGATTCTAGTTTGTTTTCTAGACCAAAACCTGATAAAAACTTTGAATTATGGACGATGAAACAATTACAAGATTATTGTAGATCACGTAATATTAAAGGATTTTCAAAATTAAAGAATAAATCTGATCTTATTAAGTTGATCACTAATGATGAAAAAAGAAAGAAAAACCGAAAGAGATTAATAAATGAATCCATTAAAAAATCGATAAATCAATCCAAAAAAACATCAATAAATGAATTCAATTTCCATCCAAGTTTATTTTCAAAACCTAAACCTCCTAGGGAAAAACAAATCAAATGTGATGATTGTAATAAATATTATAAAAAATCATATAAAGAGAAACATATTGAATCTTTAGCACACAAGAAAGTAAACATTAATGATGAACAAGAAATTCAGGAAATTGAAACAGCTTATGAATCAAGATTAAAAACCTATATAGTTAGGAATATGGAAGGAATTTTTCATCCAAGAGAATTCTTGGAAGATAAAAGAAATATAATAATCGATAAGATAACTGAAAATGTAAAAAATATGGATTTGAAAGTTAATCTTAAATTTTTCCTTACCTTTAAAAAAAGGGGGGAAGAAAAATGGTTTGGTGGAGCACACTATTTTCTGGGAGAATTTTCATTTAAAACTAAAAATGAAATCATATTACAATCTTCAGATCTAAATACATTTTATGATAGTGCTATTGAGAAATTGATAAAAGAAATGGATGATTTTGAAAAAAATGGTTCAGGATGGGAGTTTGTAAGTATTGATTATTTAGAACTTCGAATCAATAAATATAATCCATTGAGAGGTTCTTCATATATCGATTTACCAGAAAAAATAAAATCTAAAAAAGCAATTATTAATGTAAAAAATAATGATAATAAATGTTTTATGTGGTCAGTTCTATCAGCATTACATCCAGTAGACAAGGATCCTCAAAGAGTTACAAAATATGAAATGTATAAAGATGAATTAAATTTTGATGGAATCAACTTCCCAGTTTCCTTTAAAGATATTAGTAAATTTGAAAAACAAAACGATATATCTATAAATGTATATGGGTATGAAGAATCTGTTCATCCTTTAAGAATTACAAAACATAAATTAGATAAACATGTAAATTTATTTTATATTAAAGATAATGAAAATGATCATTACTGTTGGATTAAAGATCTTTCTCGATTGATCAAAACACAACTAACAAATATGAAAGTAAAAATTTATCCATGTGAAAGATGTTTAAGATATTACTATTCAGCTGAAAAATTAGAAAATCATGAACTTGATTGTAAAACTAAAACGGCGGTAAAAATTGAAATGCCGAAAAAAGGTGAATATTTAAATTTCAAAAATTATAACAGATCGTTAAGAGTTCCTTTCGTAATATATGCAGATTTTGAATGTTTAACTAAAAAAATTGATAATTGTCAACCTGATTCATCAGGTTCTTATACTATGAAATATCAAAAACATGAACCAAATAGTTTTTGTTATTATATAAAATATCAAAATTATGATTACAAACAACCTGTAGTATATAGAGGATCTGATTGCACTGATAAATTTGTAGAAATGATTCATGAGGAAGTTAAAAATATTCAAAAGATTTATGAAGAAATTAAACCGTTGGAGATGACTTTTGAAGAAGAAAAACATTTTCAGGAAACTGATATTTGTCATATATGTGAAAAGGATATAATAACATGGAATAATTATAAGAAATATGGGGAAAAACCTATTGGGATATTAGGAAAAAAGGTAAGAGATCATGATCATTTAACTGGAAAATATCGAGGTCCAGCTCATGAAATTTGTAATTTGAATTATAAAAATCCTTCCTTTGTTCCAGTATTCATTCATAATTTATCCGGATATGATGCACATCTATTTGTTAAAGCGATGGGGAAATTTAAAGAAAATATTGAGGTAATTCCAAATACTGAAGAAAAATATATTTCATTCACACAGAAAGTTGATAAATTAGAAATTAGATTTGTTGATTCATTCAGATTTATGGCTTCGAGTTTAGATTCATTATCTACGAACTTAAGAAAAATTCCTGAAGAAATGAAAGGTAAAAAGTTAGAAAAATATAAATTCTTGAAATCTATGTTTAGAGAAACCAGTAAATATTATAAAGATGAAAAATTAGATTTGATTACGAGAAAAGGTGTGTATCCTTATGATTACATGGATTCAGAAGAAAAATTTGAAGAGTCAAAATTACCTTCAATCGAAGAATTTTATAGTAAATTGAATGATTGTGATATTTCTGAAAACGATTATAAACATGCGAAAAAAGTATGGAAAACATTTGAAATTAGAAATTTAGGAGAGTATTCAGATTTATATGTTAAATCAGATGTTTTAATATTGTCTGATATATTTGAAAATTTTAGAGATGTCTGTTTAAAAACTTATAAACTTGATCCAGCTTGGTATTTTACAGCTCCAGGATTATCTTGGGATGCAATGTTAAAAACTACAGAAATCGAGTTGGAATTATTAAATGATTATGATATGATTTTGATGTTGGAAAAAGGAACTCGTGGTGGAATATCTCAATGTTGTAATAGATATTCTAAAGCAAATAATAAATATATGAAAAAATATGATAAAAATCTACCATCTAGTTATTTAATGTATTTAGATGCAAATAATTTATATGGTTGGGCGATGAGTCAATATTTACCTTATGGAGGATTTAAATGGATAAAACCAGAAGAAATGGAAAATTTAGATGATGATTCAGAGAAAGGTTATATACTAGAAGTTGATCTTGAATATCCAAAAGAGTTACATGATGATCATTCTGATTTACCTCTAGCTCCAGAAAATGGAATACCAGGTAATTCAAAACATGTAAAATTATTAACGACATTATTTGATAAAGAAAAATATGTGATTCATTACAGAAATTTAAAACAATGTTTGGATATGGGATTAAAGCTAAAAAAAGTTCATAGGGTATTAGAATTTAAACAATCGAATTGGTTACAAAAATATATTGATCTCAATACGAAAATGAGAACTAGAGCTGTAAATGATTTTGAAAAAGATTTCTATAAACTAATGAATAATTCAGTGTTTGGAAAAACTATGGAAAATATAAGAAAACGAATTGATGTGAAATTGTGTAATAATTATGGGAAAGTTGAGAAATTAATATCAAAACCAAATTTTAAAGAAAGAACAATATTTGATGAAAATCTATCAGCAATTCATATGAACAAAACAAAAGTTAAATTTAATAAACCGATTTATGTAGGAATGAGTATTCTAGATTTATCGAAACATTTAATGTATGATTTTCATTACAATACTATGAAACGGAAATATGGAAATGATCTTAAATTAATGTACATGGACACAGACAGTCTTATATATAATATTAAAACAGACGATTTTTATGAAGACATGAAAGAAATGATTGATCTGTTCGATACTTCAGATTTTCCTGTTGATAACAGATTCAATATACCTAGAGTAAATAAGAAAGTATTAGGTAAAATGAAAGATGAAAATAATGGAGTTATTATGACAGAATTTATTGGATTAAGATCTAAAATGTATTCTCATAAAAATGAGATATCTATTTGTAAGAAATCAAAAGGTGTAAAGAAATCCGTTGTAAATAAGAATATATCATTTGAAGATTATAAAGATTGTTTATTCAATAAAAGAGTTCATTATAGAACAATGAATCAAATCAGGAGTTATAAACATGAGATATATTCAATTCAAGTTAATAAAAAAGCTTTATCACCAGATGATGATAAACGTTATATTTTAGAAGATGGAATCCATACTAGAGCATTAGGACATTATAAAAATATTTAAATAAATTTTATTCGTAATAAATGGAAGTATTAAAAAAGATCCAACGAGTTGGTCAATGTCAAAATACTCCAATAAAGAAACTAACGGAATTGGAATGTGGTCAATCTTATTCAATTAAAGAATTTAAAGAAATTATTACAAAATTTGGAAAACGTATAGTTGTTACGTTAAAAGATAAGGAAGATAAATTTCAAGTTTTTCTACCAGATAGATTTAATGACAAATTAAATAAAAAAGATATTCAACAATTAAATTCACAAAAACTATTATTCGTTTATGACGGTTTAAAAGAATTAAATGATGGGAAGAAAATTCATATTATTGACTTCCGAGAAAATAAAAATGAAAATAGATCTAAATCTAAGAAATCTGAAAGTGATATTGATGATTAAACGTGTATAACAAATGGAAATAATAATTAAATTAATTATATAATATTTTTACTTTTTGGGGGTGATCCCAATTTTTGTATCGTTTTAAAGAAATATGTTAAAAATATGTATTTTTTTTTTATTTGTTTAGGTTTTAAAGAAATATGTTAGAAAATGTATATTTTTTAAAAAAATTAGATGTTTGAGATAAAAATGAAAAATCCTACAAAAATCGACGATCAGGTTTTTTCGGGGAAATAGGGAATTTTGAAGACTGCGCCAGAAACCCTATTATCCCTCTACTGACACAGAGTTAGTAACGAGCACCTAAAATATAGTTACACCAGTGTTAATTAATTATGTAAATAATTACAAATTCCACATTGCTAACACAGTAATTATTTTAAAAGTCGGTAAGGCATTGGGATATTATATTATGTATTATTATTATTATTCCAGTTATTATTTCTTGTGAAAGGCCACGGGCGTATATAAGCGGGGGGCTGAGGGGGCTGCACCCCCCTCCCCCCCCCCCCCGAATATTTTTTAATTGGTAAAAATGTGTCATAAAACCATTAAAAATAAATAAAATAAGATTACTTAGTTCATAAAAAATATTTTATTTTAGGTGTAAGCGTTTTAGTTGGTGAAAAATAAGTTCTAATATGTTAGTATTCCATACCCCGGAAATGGTCCATATATTTTGTTGCTCTATGTTTTATGTTTTTAATTTGTATTTTTGTTTATTTAATATTGATATATAATCATTTTTTAAACGACAGATTTCTCCATTATCCATGATAATCAGGTTCTGAGCCATTTCCTGTGTATACGTCAAATTGATACACAGGTTAGTAACAGTGTAGGATGAATTAGGGTTAGTGTGACGTGAAGAATTTTCTTCGAAGCCGATGCAGCCTGTTTTTAAGACAACGGGAGTACTATTTAATTTTATGAAATTATATGTCCCTAATATCATTCAGGCAATTTCAGAAGAATATTTTGTCGTGACTTTAAGCTAAATAGCAGCAACAATCAGTCGAAAAGTGCGATTAACCAAAACTATTACATGTACTGTAATTTCGGGAATGATATTGTTCAGATCAAAAGTGTATATTCAAGTGATTATTCTTGTTCAAGTCGCTATCTGGGTCACAAAAAAGTCCGACTCGCAGGAATTACGCCATACCAGTGCGGTTTTGATGTTTCGTGAAAAAATATAAAATATAATTTGAAAGAGAAGGAAGATTTAAGGCGCCACAACAGGAAACTGGAGTATCCTAAGTGGAAAATACTCCATCCTCTGTCTCAACGTTCGCTCTTGGAAACACTATAAGGTAGTAAAATACTTATTTTACTGTTAAACGGAAACAAAAAAACAAATACCAATTATAAAGTTGGATAAACTTAGACAAAAACCTGTTCAAAATAACAAAACTAACAATTGCGAAGTTTTAAGCACTTATTTTCCGATTAATATCGCCCTATTGAAAATTACATGAGAACCTTTTCTGTAGAGGATTTAGTAAGCTTTGAGTACTCATCTATCACATTCGACGATTTCACAAATTTCGCCGAAATTTTCTTATACAAGAATATGAAGTCGTGAAGCGTTACGATTTTAATCGAGTGAAATCGCTCCACAAATCTTCTTACGGTAGGCGGATTCATGTGGTTACTTTCCAAATTAGACGAAAGATTTTTGTAAAAATCACAAATCACAGACACATAAATATGCGAGAGAGGGAAGAGCCGCGCTAAGATTCGCAAAAAACAATGACAACAGAAATATGCAGATTTTATGTTCAAGAATTCAACTTTTAAAAATTACAGAATTTATTCTCCTCGAATGGGAAGTCTTTTGGTACAGTAGAAGAAATAATCGAAGTGATATAAACAGGAGTACTCCTAAATGACAAGCTAGTTCACAATTAACAAAACTTAATTAAGTAGTGATTACAAGATTAAGAATTGGATATAAACATTTAACGCATTCCCAACTGATAACATAATAATACACTACAATATGTCAGAAAAGCAACAGACAACTGACATTAAACCATTATTAACAGAATGCAAAACACGAGACTATTTAACTATACCATAAGACATATCTGATTTTTTTTTTTTTTTTTTTTTTTTTTTTTTTTTTTTTTTTTTTTTTTTTTTTTTTTTTACGGCGCATCTACATCTAGGTCATTAGCGCCGACATCCAGGGTGGAGCGAGGAATTTTATCAGCGAGTTGGGAATCGAACCCACCATCTCCCGCTTATGAATCCAAGGCGCTAGCCATTAGACCACGGGAGACCCCATCTGAAATATTTTCTGAAAACAGGTCACACATTGTTATCTTTCTACAACACCTCCTTAAAACAAAACATAATGACAAAATATGAGAGAAACCAGCTGACTACCCGTGCTTCACCACGTCCGATAAGAAGTTTTTATACTGCGTTAAATAAGGTATGATCAAAATTAACGCTACTACATCATTATGTACACCTTATTATTGCACGGACATTAGAGTTACCCCGGAAACACCATGTGGAGGTAACCGTGCTTGTTCCCGTTGGGGAGTAGAAAGAAATAACAACAACTACTTAAAAAGTTAGGTAAACAAAGACAAATACACGATGAAACGCATAAAATTAACAACTTTAAAGTTTTAAGCAATTATCTCTTCGATAGTCATCGCCCCACCGAACATTACAACAGAATCTTCTTTGTGGATAATTCAGTAACCCTTCGAATAGCCACCTTCTAATTACTACGATTTCCCAACGTTTTCGAGATATTTTAGAAAATATACTGAGATCCGAAAACGTTGTATACCATTAATACAATTTTTTTCTATATACTTCCAACCTCCAAACGATTCCAAAGTACAAATATCTTAGATTAGATGAATGTCAAATACCTGGTACAAGTTTCAAGTGAACCAATCATCGTTTATGAATACCCAAACAGAAAATTAGTTTGGAAAAGTATTTCTAGCAGTTTGCCTCGTAAAAGGTGGCATAAATGGTTTGAAAATGGTTTCATTCGATTTCCTACGGTAAGGAACCTATATAACGAATACATGCAAGCATATGGACTCGAAAATGTAAGCGTTCCGGTTTATTAACGCACATGTTGCTCCCAAAACCATGTTCCAGTAAACGGATTCAGCTGGTTATTCAACTTGACCTTTCAAATGAGAAGAAAGATTTTTGTACCAAATTTAATCAAAATCGGACCATTTTTGAGCCGATGAGGACCTTCTTAATAATTCAAGCCACCCCCCTAAAAGTACTTAAACATTTGAATATAAAAAAAAACTTTCTTAGCGAGTGTTTACATTCTAAACGGATTGTACGAATGAAATTTCAAATTTTGTGTCAAGTGGTTCGGGATATTATTACCTCGGATGGACCAGGGCGTAAAATCTATGAGGGACAAAATAATAGTTTATTTCTAGTAATTCAAGGTCTTCCGTCATAGTTGAAATTAACCTCAATTAAAAATAATACTATGAAATAGATAATGTAAGGTAACAGCTGTTCTTTATCGTCCTAGCAACGCATGCTGCCTTGGCTTGCCTCCTCTAACCAACTCAAACTTTAAACCCCCCCTAAAAATACTTAAAAATTCGAATATCAAAAAATCCTTTCTAAGCGAGCGTCTACAGTCTATAGGGAGTGTCCATGCAAAATTTCAAAATTTTCTGTCGAGTGGGTTGGGCTGGGGGATGATAGGTCAGTGAGTGAGTGAGTAAGTGGGTGAGTGGTATTTGAAAAATATATAGTAGATTAATATATGTACGCGTCAATGAAGGAAAAGTAAATCTAACTGTGTTGGAGTGCGTGGTTTGGCGTTCCTAGAGAAAATAGTCCGCATATTTAATGTTCTACAGTACAGGTACCATAATGATTTTAATCTTACAATAAAAAATACCTTATTCTATAATTTGTTCTTATTACAATTCAATTTTTTCATTGTTTATTTTGTTATTTCTTAATATAATTAATTGTGAAACTATTTTTTTTTTGTTACTTTTTTGTAAATTTTTTGTATTCTTAATACTTTATGTGAACCTATTTTTTACTGTATTACTGCTCTCATTATTTTTGTATTTACTAATTATTTGTGCAAATCACCTTATTGTTTTTGTTCTCTGTAAATAAATAAATAAAAAGTTCTGTCTTATGCTATTCTATTTTCACGCAATTATTATAAAAAGCATCCGCATTACACCGTAATTCTGCATTGTAATCCTGAGCGCCTGCAGTTCGACGACCTGCTAATACCGCATAACTTTAAAGGAAGGCGGGTCGATATTGCTCCAGAGGTTCGGCAAAGGAATGCAGGGGCTTCCACAAACCCCACAAATATTCCCCCGCCTTGGTTAACTTCACGGGTAATTATTAGTTCATTGATAATATTAGCGGGTTTATATTAGCATCCTATCAATATATCGATATTATTAAAATATTATATTTAGCATAAATCCGTTTTAGATTCAACATCAGGCATCTTAAATTAAGTCATGTTAAGGCAAATTATAATTATTAACTTTTGAGAGTAAAAGTTTAATCGACAAGTCAAATCATAAATATTCTTTCCCGAATTAAACGTTTACTTTCAACATTCTAAATTAATGGACTTCAATATGAAATTTAATAATTGTGACAGATATAAGTTGGTGTTTAATACAATTTTTGGGAGCAACTCCTGTCAGTTACTTCACACACACACACATATATATATATATATATATATATATATATATATATATATACAGTAGGGTTCCGATTAACCGAGTCGATGGGGGCCAAGGTTACCTCGGTTAATCGAAATAATCGGTTAATCGGAACCATACCAATAGCAATTGGAAATGTAGGTTGTTTTTGAATAAAAACTACTTATATGCTAAAAAAAACTAATATTTAATAATTAATAATAATGCATAATAATAATAATAATAATATGTCGTAATAACAATCATAACAGATTATTTTTTAAAAAAGAAAGCTTTAATTGTGGCTTAGAAATGAACTTTTTCTGTCGGCAGTAGCTGTGTCCCTCCATTTTCTTAGAATCAGGGGTTCATTTGGCGGTACATCGCTTCTGCTTTCTAAATAGAGAAGGGATCTGTCAAGCAGATTGAAACCCTCTTCATGGCTTATTTTTGGGGGAATGGTTTCCACGTCTTCTTCAACATCTTCTTCGGGATTGGTCTTCATTACATAATTAATAATTTCATCTTCCGTAAGAACTGTCGCTCTGTTTATTGTGTCGTCGTTTAACCAATCTATAACTTCGGAATCCATTATATCCGGGGAGTTAAGGTCTTTTAACAAATCCCACAACTCCTGATTTGTTGGAGATTCGTCAATTGTCTGGCTATCATGGATAATTCGAGGCCACAGGTTTTTCCAGGCTTTATTTACTGTGCTTTTTATTACAGAATGCCAAGAATCAGCAGCCATATAAATCACATCCTTAATAGATATTTTCTTGAATTTTTGAATTAATCCTTCCTCTTCTGCTAATAGCATTTCAGACAAAAGCTTATTTTTGTAGTATCGTTTGAAGGCCGAAATTACTCCTTGGTCCATAGACTGGATTATTGATGTGACATTTGCAGGAAAAAATATGGATATTATTTCGCCCCCCCCCCCCCCCCTCAGACTTGACAACTCGGTTAATCGGGATCTGGGTTGACCGGACATTTTCTTTGTGCCCGTTGGTGAGGCCATTGGCCTCATATGAATCATAAATGTCCATACTAAACATTTAAACACAATTATTGCTTTATGAGAGAATAAAATGATGAAAACTGAAGCGTATTAGGAAGTGAAGTGAAATAGGTCCATTTCTATATATGTCATCTTAAGTACGTCATGTGCCTAAAATTCGAGATCCTAGTGAGCAGTCACTCCCTTCCCAGACCTTTTAAGTTTCATTTTTTTTTCATTCAATTTTTTACCAATAAAAGTTCTATAGGATTCTAATAGGGTTGTAAAATAATATTTCCTGTATTTGTAGTGTTCTGAAATGCAAATTAGTGATTTCCATGAAATTCTCCAGAGAGAGGTTTAGAACCCTCCATTATCTCTAAAACCCCAAGGTAAAGAACCTTAAAACACTTCCACTTAACACTACGGCAATCCTTTACAAGTTGATTGATTCAATATTTCTGCTTCAGAAGTGCGCCATCTTACTTTGTTTGTGAAAAATATGTTTTACTGATATATTTAAAAACTATTGAACTCCTCTCCAATCTCATTTAGTAGGTGTTCTACACGTTTCGCGCCATATATATATATATATATATATATATATATATATATATATATATATATACAAGATACAAGAACTGAACAAACGCTTCGGACTTCTCCGACGACTAATTGGACTCAAATTAAAACTAGACATAAAAAAACAAACTGACAATATACAAGACCATAATAAGACCGATATGGACATACGGGATAGAACTATGGGAATCAGCTAAGCCATCAAATATAAAAATTATCCAACGTTTCCAATTCAAAGTCCTCCTTAAAATCCTCAACGCTCCTTTCTACGTTTCAAACCTAACCATCCATCGAGACACAGAAATACCCTTTGTCTATGATTTAGCCAAATACCGATTCCTGACCTTTTTCTTAAAACTCCCGGCCCACCCCAATCCTCTTGGCAGATCCCTCTCTTCCAATGTCATCCCAGATAATCCTCCTCGACGCCATTGGCCACGAGACAATTTACTACTGGTTAATTAGCCTGTCTTATAAAATAATGTAAATAGTGTAAATAATGTATATAGTTTAAAAAAGAGACCAATTTTTAATTAAAATAAGAAATACCATAACTTTCATTGGGAGTGGCAGTAATGTCTGCCTTCTCCTCTCATCTCATTCACTGTGTTTTATGTATATTTTGACCATATTTACTTATTGTACATAACAGTACAGATTGTAAATTACCAATAAAAATCAATTTTTTTTACAAACAAATATATATATATATATATATATATATATATATATATACATATATATATATATATATATACAGCAGACTCTCCCTTATTCGGCAATCTCTTATCCGTCCCCTCCTCTAATCCGGCGCACAGAAGGAGAGCGAAACGGGCTCCGCTCCAGGGGCATATAAGGTTTTGCGGGTTGCCGTCTATTAAGGGCTAAAATAGCCCGTTGTGCGTTTGAGCATTAAAATGGATTCCGAAAAACGGATATATTAGTAGTATAGACACAAGGAAAATTATTGTTAAAAGGTTTGAGGTGAAGATGCTTATAAGTAAGAATGTGTTTTATTAATTTGTTTTGTTTTAGCGCGGTTCCTCCCTCCCTCCATAGGGAGGAACCCCGCTTATAAGGTTGATCTCATGAAACAATCCGGAAGTGCCGACTAGAAAATTTCGCGTTTCAGAATCCCTAGAGACCGAAAATGATGGTGGTTAAAATTTGTGTATATATATATATATATATATATATATATATATATATATATATATATATATATATATATATTTGTCTGTTCGCTCTCTAGGTCTAACACGAATGGTCCGATTTTGATGAAATATGGTACAAAAATCTTTCGTCTAATTTGAAAGATCAAGTTCGTTAACCAGCAAAATCCGCCCACTGGAAGATGGCGTTTGGGGCGAAATTCGCGCAAAAAAAATCGTAAAGCTTACGTTTTTGAGTTCATAAGCTTGTGAGTACTCTTTTTATATGCCACTTGGGCTAGGAAAACGAATGAAAACATTTTCAAGGCGATAGCTTTAACCATTTTCGAGAAAATTGGAAAAATATTTTTTCAATACCGTTTTTGGTTTGGGTACGTAGAATCATGGGATTCAGTTGAAACATTTTCTGCATGTTTTACATTCATTAAAACTAATATGTTGAAATTTTGGTTACATTTGGAGTTAAGGAAGGGTTCGAATAAAATATTTTATTAACAGACATAAAAAGTTTTGGTAAATTTGTATACTTTCCTTAATATCTCAAAAAAGGTTGAGAATCTTGGTAAACGGAAGAAAACCATTAGAAAGCTTACTAAATGATCTACTAAAAAGGTTCTGATGAAAGTTTTGATTAGGCGATATCAATCGGAGAAATAAGTGCTTAAAACTTTAAAGTAATTGATTTCGCTTATTCGAACTGTTCTTTTTGACTGTTTTTATTCCTTGTTATTTTTTAATTGCTTATAGTTGGATAATGTATTTGAAAATAAAACAAGTTAAGAAAAATAAGAAAAACAATTTAATATTAGAGATATGGATTACCAAGATATAGCTTTTCAACTGCTTGGCGGGGTCTTTCCTAGGGAGGCCCGACACATCCAGGTAAGATTGTAGATCAAGACCTTTCTAGAAATGTGGACCCAAAATAATAACAGTTTCTATTTTAATCATTCTGAATGAGTCTAGGGATAAGAACGGAACCGCGCTAAGATGATGCAGTTCCTGCGAGGACTTTTTTTTTTTTACAGTATACTTGTTAAATTGTATGATATATGTTTTTGTTATGTTATGTTATCAATGAAAGTAGAGACACAAGGACTTGGAGATTTAGGAATACTTACCTATAAAGAGATTGTGGGATGCTTAAAGAACAGGGCAAGAAAGCATTATCAATGACTGAAAAATAAAGTAATTCATAAATAGTATTCAAGAAATTTTCTAAGTCATTAATAACAATGACAAGAACGGTCATTCATAAATGAGGAAAACCCCGAGAATATAAAAAATGAGGAGACTAAATGTTGATATAAAACATGAATGAAGTATAATTCCCTCATTATCCACTAGATGGTGCTATTGTAGGCGTCCATTACTCATATATCTCTCTCTCTTACTCGTTTTACTCCCTTCATTCATCTCTTTGGCATTATTTTCATTCATTATTTAAGTTCTCATAATTCAGAAAAGGGCTTTCCCAGAACCGGCTAGCCAACTAACTTTCCAACAAAAGTTATGTTCTTACCAGTTATATCAAGAATTTTGATAGCAGAACAAAGTAAATCGCATTTCTGCAATTTGTTTTGAGGAACTTTTTTTAGATGATAATAATTATAGATACCAAGCCTTCTTTTTCATATGTATGCAAATCGAAGCAAAACTAGGGAACGAACATAGACGAAGTAATATATTGATAAATGGTCTTATTCGATACAGTATTTAAGGTATTGAAGGCTATTCTAAAGGGGTTAGAGTTGTGACAATTTGCGACAAGCCGTATCGTCCACAATC
>OX328127.1:10565647-10599167 GCA_946811695.1 Gonocerus acuteangulatus | reverse complement strand
TTCAAACGCAACCAAAATTTCAACATATTAGTTTTAATGAAAGTAGAAGATGCAGTAAATGTTTCAACTGAATCCCATGATTCTAAGTACCCAAACCAAAAACGGCATTCAAAAATTATTTTTTCAGTTTTCTCGAAAAAGGTTAAAGCTATCGCCTTGAAAATGGTTCCATTCGTTTTCCTAGCCCAAGAAGCCTATAAAAAGAGTACTTACAAGCTTATGAACTCAAAAACGTAAGCGTTACGATTTTTTTGCGCGAATTTCGCCCCAAACGCCATCTTCCAGTGGGCGGATTTTAATGGTTAACGAACTTGACCTTTCAAATTGGACGACAGATTTTTGTACCAAATTTCATCAAAATCGGACCATCAGGGAAGCCAGAAATGAGCGAACAGACAAATATATATATATATATATATATATATATATATATATATATATATATATATATATATAAATAAATATATACATATATATATATATACAAATTTGAACCACCGTTATTTTCGGTCTCTAGGGGTTCTGAAACGCGAAATTTTCTTGTTGGCACTTCCGGATTGTTTCATTGTATCAACCTTATAAGCGGGGTTCCTCCCTATGGGGGAGGGAGGAACCGCGCTAAAAATATATATACAAAAAAAGTTTAAGCAAAAGAAGGAAAAAAAGTCCGATTCGCAGGAACTGCATCATCTTAGCGCGGTTCCGTTCTTATCCGAAGTGCGATTAGTAAAGGAATAGTTGCAGCTATCGGTAGGTTTTGAACTGTCGTTAAAAATATAAAATAAAATCTCAAAGAGAAGGAAGCTTAAAGAGCCACATATGGAAACTGACAGTTTTCTAAACGGATGGGACTCTCCCGTCATCGCGACGCTCACTCTAGGAAAACTCTATTACCAATATGATTCTTATTTTCTCAGCTTTAATGACATACTCATTCCACCGTTAAATAAACTTAAAAAACAAAAGTGAGGTAAACAGTGACAAAAACCCGTTTAAAATAACAAAACTAACACTTTCGTAGTTTTAAGCACTTACTTCTCCGACTGACATTGCCCCATCGAAATTTGCTTCAGAATCTTTTTTTTAGAGAATTTAGTAAGCTTTTGAATGGTTAAATCGTACTTCCCACGATTTCTTAACTGTTTTGAAGATATTAAGGGGGAAAAATGGTGCTAATACCTACCGATAGCTGCTATATTCCTTCACTAATCGCACTTGAGATAAGAACGGAACCGCGCTAAGATGAAGCAGTTCCTGCGGGTCGGATTTTTTTTGTCAGACAAATTAATGTATTATGTTTATATTATAATATAAATATTATGTTTATAAGAAGAGCATATCACTTTAATTGCGGTGTAAAATATTGTTGCTAGCTAAATCTAAGTATTATATAAGCTCATAAGGAAAAAATGGTGCTAATGACTCAGATTTCGATACACCATAAAAGAAAAAAAAATTAAGGACAATATACAATGATTCCGAAGTATTTCATGTCTGTTAATAAAATATTTTATTCTAATCCCAATAACGCAACACTTATACACAAATAAACTTTTTTTAGGTACCTATTTAATACGTATAAAATAAGGTTATAATGAGCGATCCGCTGTGGCATACACCAAGTACTACCACCGTGTGGAGTGCTACTAGTATAGACCGGTACGTCTGTACCACTGTGGTATGTAAAGAGCGGCTGTTCTGATACTGGCAAAAATTAGAAATCCTACATTCCTAAAGTTGTTTGGAGGCTTATCTTTATGAATCTAGACAAGGACTTGAAGATGACGAGGGTACACAGGGAGACGAGGGTACCTGGGGACAGGGAAAACACCCCCCACCCTAAGCCTCCTAGCTCCTCACCTTCGAATTCATATGATTTCGTTCAATGAATTTAAAAAAAAAAAAAATAAATAGATAAAAACTTCTGAAAATAGGGAATACCAAAAACAATTCTAAAGAACGAAATCAACACCAGTACAGTCATCTAGATATTCATAGGGCATCTTCGAATTCCAAGATACCGTTGAAACAAAATATTGTTTCTATATATACGTATCCTGTTTTATTGACTAATACATTTGACTACTATAAGCAATCACAAAAATAACGAGCACTGAAAAAAAAAACTGTAGGAAACACACAAAAAGATTCGTTCAAATGAACGAAATTACCTATGTTTTAAGCACTTATTTCTCTAAATATGACCATCCCATCGCAAATGTTTTCAAAACATTTTTTGTAGAAAATTTAGTAACCTTTCGAATGGTAATCTTTTGCTTGCCAAGATTCCAAACCGTTTTCGTGATATTAATGAAAATATACGAAGTTCCACGAAGTCTAAAAATGAAATATTTTATTTTAATCCTTCCTTTACTCCAAACGTAACCAAATTTTCAACATATTAGTTTTGATAAAATTCAAACATGGAGAAAATGTTTCAACTGAAGCCCATGATTCTAAGTACCAAAATCAAAGACAAAAAGAACAGTTCGAATAAGCGAAATCAATTACTTTAAAGTTGTAAGCACTTATTTCTCCGATTGACATCGCCTAATCAAAACTTTCATTAGAACCTTTTTTGTAGAGCATTTAGTAAGCATTCTAATGGTAATCTTGTGTTTCACAAGATTCTCAACCTTTTTCGAGATATTAAGGAAAGTATACAAAGTTACCAAAACTTTTCGTGTCTGTTCATAAAATATTTTATTCTAACCCTTCCTTAACTCCAAACGTAACATAACTTTCTACATATTAGTTTTAATGAAAGTAGAACATGCAGGTAATGTTTCAACTGAATCCCGTGATTCTAAGTACCCAAACCAAAAACGGTATTCAAAAACTATTTTTCCAATTTTCTCGAAAACGGTTAAAGCTATCGCCTTGAAAATGGTTTCATTCGTTTTCCTAGCCCAAGAAGCCTATAAAAAGAGTACTTACAAGCTTATGAACTCAAAAACGTAAGCGTTACGATTTTTTCTGCGCGAATTTCGCCCCAAACGCCATCTTCCAGTGGGCGGATTTTGCTGGTTAACGAACTTGACCTTTCAAATTGGACGACTGATTTTTGTACCAAATTTCATCAAAATCGGACCATCAGGGAAGCCAGAAATGAGCGAACAGACATATATATATATATATATATATATATATATATATATATATATATATATACATATATATATATATATATATATATATATATATATATATATATATATATATATGTAAATAAATATATACATATATATATATATATATATATATATATATATATACAAATTTGAACCACCGTTATTTTCGGTCTCTAGGGGTTCTGAAACGCGAAATGTTCTTGTCGGCACTTCCGGATTGTTTCATTGTATCAACCTTATAAGCGGGGTTCCTCCCTATGGGGGAGGGAGGAACCGCGCTAAAAAGGAAAAAGAAGAAGAAAATATTTTTAAAAAATATCAAAATAAAGAAAAAAAAATAAATAAAATAAAATAAAACAAAATATATGTTTACATTATTATTTATATATATACTGTGCACTATATATATATATATATATATGTATACTATATTTATATAAGTGCAAATATATTTATGTGTGTGTGTGAATCTGGTTCATATATCCATGCAATTTTATAACAACAATAATTTCTCTTTTTTTCCAAACTTAGATTCTCCCAAATACTACTTTAGTAACACAACTCTATCTCAAACACAGAATACTGAAAACACTCTCCATCCTAACATTAAACTTGCACAATTAAACACAACAAGGGCGGAGATGACCAAACAGTTTTCTGCCCTTAAACTACCAACCCAACCCAACCCTTCGGAGGAAAGTGCTAAAAAGTACGTTTAGGAACATAAATTATGAGGAACAGAATATTATAAACTCATCACAATTAATAGTCACGAGGTCCAAAAATATCGCTAATTTAACACTATTAATTCTGGTACAATCACCATTCCCGCCCAGCCTGAGACTAGACTCTCCACACAAGTGTTTCAGTATTGTCATATATCGACGCAAAAAACAAACATTAACAAATAGGCGTTTTTTCCCAATCTGCACCACACATATGAATGTATGTATATATATATATATATATATATATATATATATATATATATATATAGAGAGAGAGAGAGAGAGAGAGAGAGCTCGTGACTTGGACCCGGATGATTTGCTGGGAAGCGAGAGAAAAAGACAATGACAATGCCTGGAAATGATTGCATCTGAAAATTTTACGTCTCTTGCAGTTCTCCATTGCCTCGGATCATGTTTACATAACAAGTATTGAGAAGCACTTCCTTGTCGGTACTACGTAGGGGATGGGTTTATTGACAAAGTAGAAATATTTTGGCAGAAAAGTTGCTTAGAAGCTTTCGGCCTTTCTGAGAATAACTAGATAGGTAATATACAACCTTATGATATATCTGGTTCTTCACTATAAGGAATATTAAAGAGATAGTGTGGTCAGCACTAGGCCCGTGGCGCCCGAAAACTATGAGTGGGGGTTTATACCAAACCATATGAACTCTCAGATATACCAGAGAATATGAAGTGATTCTAGCAGAAGTAATTTTTTTTTAAAATTGCAATAAAAATCGCAAGAGAAATCTGAAAATAATTCCAGAGCTTTATTACGGAATTAAGAAAATTTGTTCGATTTGGAAGGTGAGATTCTGAGGCCCCCTCCAGTATAAAATAAAATTATCAATATTTTATCTACTATATATTTGTCAAATACCACTCACTCACTCACTGACCTGTCAACCCCCAGCCCAAACCACTCGACAGAAAAAATTGAAATTTCGCATGAAACTCCCTTTAGAATGTAAACACTCGCTAAGAAAGGTTTTGATATTCAAATTTTTAAGTATTTTTAGTTGGGACACACCTAGGCAGCAAGCGTTGCTTGGACGATAACAGGTCAGCTGTTACCGTACTGTATCTATTTCATAATATTATTTTTATTTGCGGTTAATATCATCTATGATGGCAGTCCTTGGATTACTAGAAATAAACTGTGATTTTGTCCCTCATTGAGTTTACGCTATACCTGGTGATGGTTCATCCGAGGTAATAATATCCCGAACCCTTGCACAGCCTCTTCGCCCATCAGCATCCCCAGTCAGAACACTTCTTCGTAATTATCGCAAATATAATTGGTGTTTCCAAATGACATCTTAGAAACATAAACTTTTATATTTTAACGTGCGTTTATTATTGACAACCAATTTTGACCTGCACTGGTTAAACTCCTTTTATTGGTAACCAATAGATAACGGGGTATCTCTAAGTTATCTGTTTTCTGTCACTGGTCCCCCAGTATCAAGAAAAATAATACTTTGATTACTTATCAATTGATGTTTAATATATAGTATGATTGTAGCCGTGCTATAATAAACCACACAAAATTATGTTGTAGCGTTAATTTTGATGATACATTATTTAACGCAATAAAATAACTGCTTATCTGCCGTGACGAAGTTTGAACATTTATATATTTGGTAATATATTATTAAATTACAGAGAGATTAAACAGCCATTAATATACTTTTAGTTAAATTTATCATCCTAAAAGCAAAAAAAAAAAAATAAATAAATAAATAAATAAATAAATGAAAAAAAATGTAGAAGTAAGGGTGGAGTGCGGATTATAAAGGATGTACATCCAAGGGCGGATCCCCAGCTGGTTGAGGTTGGTAAATAGCGACGATGAAACGGATCATGATTAAACAAAATGGCGAGATTTTGGAAGGAAAATTAGCCCTGTCTTGAATTAGGCTAGAGATTTTATATATGGCTTTATAATTTTGGCGGGAAAAGGTCGTAAGGTTATGGGTGGCTTTGGAAGGTTGCAGCTTGGTTATAGGACTGGAAATACCTCCCACAACGGCTGCTCTCTTTTTACTTCTAATTCTCTCCTTGACAAGAGGCATTTATTACATTCCTCTTTCTCTCTTTTAGAGAGTTCTAGTATCTTACAGCACTTAAGTTCTGTCATTCTCTCTCAGGATGGTGCTTTATTGTCGCCAAGGTAACTAGGGTTTATTTAGATGATCTACTAAAGACTGGACATCTCTCTTAGAAGATTTGTTTTCTTACAATTCATACCCAATGAAGGTATGGACTTAATTCATATCTCACTCTATGAAACATAGAAACATTACGGAAAAACTCCATTTGTCAGAAATTCATTCACAAATAATAATATGAATGTATGAAACAAACTTTACAACTATATTTTTGGGCATTTTAGTCTGTTAAGAAGAAAAATTAAATTTAATTAATTGACTAAAGTCTAACTTAAATTAAAAAAAAAAAAAATGCAAAACCTATCTAATGAAATGCTTCAACATATTCAACAAGGACAGGAACAAATATGGAGGGATTGTAAAATATGAGATCAAGAAGGGGACGAGTGAGGAGTGAGAAATTATAAAACTATATAAAGAGAAATTATGAAACTAGATAAAGGGAAATAGACAAACGTATAGTAAATACTTCACATATAAAACAAAAAAAGTGAGGCAAAATAAGAGAGGTCTTTTTTAATTTGGTACACCAGTTATTTTTTCATATATGTCTATTTTAGAAGAAAAAATGAAATAAAAAGGTTATATACAAAAACAACATTTCTAGCTGTTACCCGGCGTGCCATGCTACACCTACTTCATGCAAGGTCTAGCTGTTACCCGGCGTGCCATGCTACACCTACTTTATGCAAGGTCTAGCTGTTACCCGGCGTGCCATGCTACACCTACTTCATGCAAGGTCTAGCTGTTACCCGGCGTGCCATGCTACACCTACTTCATGCAAGGTCTAGCTGTTACCCGGCGTGCCATGCTACACCTACTTCATGCAAGGTCTAGCTGTTACCCGGCGTGCCATGCTACACCTACTTCATGCAAGGTCTAGCTGTTACCCGGCGTGCCATGCTACACCTACTTCATGCAAGGTCTAGCTGTTACCCGGCGTGCCATGCTACACCTACTTCATGCAAGGTCTAGCTGTTACCCGGCGTGCCATGCTACACCTACTTCAAGCAAGGTCTAGCTGTTACCCGGCGTGCCATGCTACACCTACTTCATGCAAGGTCTAGCTGTTAACCGGCGTGCCATGCTACACCTACTTCATGCAAGGTCTAGCTGTTACCCGGCGTGCCATGCTACACCTACTTCATGCAAGGTCTAGCTGTTACCCGGCGTGCCATGCTACACCTACTTCATGCAAGGTCTAGCTGTTACCCGGCGTGCCATGCTACACCTACTTCATGCAAGGTCTAGCTGTTACCCGGCGTGCCATGCTACACCTACTTCATGCAAGGTCTAGCTGTTACCCGGCGTGCCATGCTACACCTACTTCATGCAAGGTCTAGCTGTTACCCGGCGTGCCATGCTACACCTACTTCATGCAAGGTCTAGCTGTTACCCGGCGTGCCATGCTACACCTACTTCATGCAAGGTCTAGCTGTTACCCGGCGTGCCATGCTACACCTACTTCATGCAAGGTCTAGCTGTTACCCGGCGTGCCATGCTACACCTACTTCATGCAAGGTCTAGCTGTTACCCGGCGTGCCATGCTACACCTACTTCATGCAAGGTCTAGCTGTTACCCGGCGTGCCATGCTACACCTACTTCATGCAAGGTCTAGCTGTTAACCGGCGTGCCATGCTACACCTACTTCATGCAAGGTCTAGCTGTTAACCGGCGTGCCATGCTACACCTACTTCATGCAAGGTCTAGCTGTTACCCGGCGTGCCATGCTACACCTACTTCATGCAAGGTCTAGCTGTTACCCGGCGTGCCATGCTACACCTACTTCATGCAAGGTCTAGCTGTTACCCGGCGTGCCATGCTACACCTACTTCATGCAAGGTCTAGCTGTTACCCGGCGTGCCATGCTACACCTACTTCATGCAAGGTCTAGCTGTTACCCGGCGTGCCATGCTACACCTACTTCATGCAAGGTCTAGCTGTTACCCGGCGTGCCATGCTACACCTACTTCATGCAAGGTCTAGCTGTTACCCGGCGTGCCATGCTACACCTACTTCATGCAAGGTCTAGCTGTTACCCGGCGTGCCATGCTACACCTACTTCATGCAAGGTCTAGCTGTTACCCGGCGTGCCATGCTACACCTACTTCATACAAGGTCTAGCTGTTACCCGGCGTGCCATGCTACACCTACTTCATGCAAGGTCTAGCTGTTACCCGGCGTGCCATGCTACACCTACTTCATGCAAGGTCTAGCTGTTACCCGGCGTGCCATGCTACACCTACTTCATGCAAGGTCTAGCTGTTACCCGGCGTGCCATGCTACACCTACTTCATACAAGACTAGCTGTTACCCGGCGTGCCATGCTACACCTACTTTCTGCATCTAGAAAAGCCTAAATAAATTAGAAACCAAATAAGTATTATTAAAATCTAATAACACGAATCTGTAACTGTTTCGAACCTGTGACCTCCCAACTCTGAGTCCTGATCAAGATCTACATGTGTACCGAGTTTAGTCAAAATCGGACGAACGGTGTGGATTTGTATAAGGGACAAACATACAGACAGACAGCTATAAGACGTTTTTGACTTAGCCTACGACACTCCCCAGATTAAGATGTACATGTGTACCGAGTTTAGTCAAAATCGGATGAACGGTGTGGATTTCTATAAGAGACAAACATACAGACAGACAGCTGGTAGACATTTTTGACTTAGCCTACGACTCTCCTCAGATTAAGATCTACATGTGTACCGAGTTTAGTCAAAATCGGATGAACGGTATGGATTTGTATTAGGGACAAACAAACAGAAAAACAGACAGACACGTGATTTATATATATATAGATGTAAGTATTTCATTCAAGAAATTGTAATATAGAACCAAATTTCATTTCGGGGGCCATTAACACTTAATTGATTTTAAAATTCCCTCAAAAAGGTCGAATACGCTGCTTACACATATTTCACAGTGAAGTTTAGTACTTAATAACGTCTCTCCTAGTTAAGAACGATTTCTTATTTTAACGTATACGTGTTTTGTGCGTTAAAATAGGTTATAGTGAAAGATGTTAAAGTAATCGTTTGTGAGGGCGCTAAACTTCAGTTTTACCCTTACTATTATAGATATAAAAAATTCAATCACTAAGTAGTAAGTACACATGTTTGAGTTTCCTGTTTTATCTGATTTGCAAAAGGCGCATATAAGACACCGCCCCGGGCAAGAGTAAGTCCTTCCATATTCCTATCTCTGAGACTTAGCACGACCCTAAGGCGAAGTCCTTTAGAGGAAAGTTTTAGTTTGACTTTCCGACAAGATGTAAACCACAACGGCATACGTCTCCCCGTGAAATGTGGACTTGTCAAGTGGTCTAGGACGGAGTACTTGGATGTCGGGACTTCAAAGCAGTTAGTGCTTCGCTGGCTTTCTTGGTTCTTAGTAATGGTGATGGTATCATAGTGCTTAGAATGGATTGTTCAAAACTAAGGCATACAAAAAAATCTTTTTTTTTTAGAACAGCCTCGCCAGTGATTTTAACTACTTACTAGGTAACAAATATTTTATTTCTAAAGTGAAACAACCCAAAAATCGGCGTTTATTGGTTCTTACTTTGAAAGGACGTGTTAAATATCTCTTTATCAACCATCAAAACTGTATGTTACTAGCTTCAGAGCTTGTACACCAGAGGGCACTTGTATCACCCTTCCTGTCTTCATGCTAAGCCCCCTACGTAGACAAGAGTGACACATTTTCCGTTGAGTTTTATTTTGAGTTGTGTTACTTTAGAAATACTAGTGCGATATCTTCACAACCTGAATTTTCTTTTAAAAACTACATGTTGTCATGAATCGTGTTGCGTAAAACAAATTTTTCAAAAATAAAATAAGTGATAAAAAATATAGTCTTACTTTACACTAAAAACTGAGATGTCCACCTCAAGGGCACTTCTACAACAAAACATTTTTTTGTTGTGTCCTTTAAGAGGTGCGAAAATATGCACGAAACATGTAAGGCCTAATAAATAAAGTAGTGTGAAGAAAGAATGACCGCTTTAATGAACCCATGCCTCCTAAGATCAGAGAGAATGTATATATATATATATATATATATATATATATATATATATATATATATATATACACACATTTTAACGGAGGCCATTATCAGTCTTATTAAGGGTGAATCGAAGATGTTTTTAGAAAATTTCATTCATGCGTGCAACCTTAATAGCTACAATCCTTCGTGAAGAGCTAAAAAGTAATTTGAAGGTCCTGAAAAAATCAAAAGACAAAATTAAAATTATTTAGAATTTTAATTTTAATTGCTTTTTATAATATTTCTTTTAGCAGTTGTTAATAGAGTAGATTTTTCCTTTTAAAAATATTGAATGTTGGTGTTGTATTCATTTTTTGAAAAAACAAATAGCTGCTTGTTCTGGGAATTCACAATTTTTATAAATAAAGATATTTAACCTTTAAAAGGGTTCTCGCCTCGGACCAAAATATATTTAAGGGGATAATTTAGAATTCAGACGACCTTTTGGTATTTTATGGGAATTTCCCAGTATTCGTGGTTATCATTAAGTTTTAAGCGCTCCTATATTTTAGAGATACCCGGTGGCCGTGAGTGTTAAGGCGTGAGCACTTAACACACCGTGCCAAGTGTCGTGGGTTCGATTCCCACTAGGGGTGGTGGCATTTCTTTGGAAAAAGGAAAGACATCAGCCCTATCCTTACCAGAAAAGGGTCGTGACCTATTTATAATCCGTCCTAAAATTAAGTTTAGAGTTAATTATAATGGGCGTTATGGATTGAACTAAAAATGAGATGGAGTTTTAATTCGCGTATTAAAAGAGCCAGCCTGATTTTTTCATTTGGAGGTACCCATTCATGAATTAATTAACGGTTGGGAAGGCATAGGGACTGCCTTGAACACCGAGTCCAATCCTCGAACGACGATACTAATAGATAACGGATTGAAATAATTGATAATATATTATTTAGCCTCACGTAACAACTCATAACCTCAGCTAGGCGAACTTTGAAAGGGCCTCAATCTTATTGATGGCTTTACATCTTTATAATATAATGACTTTCTTTGATAAGAGATATCTACTAGCAGTGTGTGGTGCTGGCCTCTGCCGGCTGCTTCACGAATTACTTGAGAGATATATACAAATTCACACCCTTAGATTTTGGCGTAAATTGGTACACAGGTAGATCTTAGGGTGTCTCCTATGCAAAAAGTAGGTGTAGCGTGGCACGTCGAGGAACAGCGAGTATTTTTTAAAAGTATGTTCGTCTGAATGACAAATAATTGGTAGAATGGGGTATGCCGAGAAAGGGTGGGATTCTAGGGTTAAAAATAGTGGCACCCTACTGATAATCCGTCCCAAAAATCAGATTTGTTCATACTTGGACGTTAAACTTAGAGAAAAATTTAGGTAAAACTGAAGTGTCCTCAGCACCGATTTTTTTTTTTCAAATTTGGACTATAACGTATTTTACTGCATAAACATGAATCCGAAAAAAAAGTTGTTCTCTTCTAGGAAAGAAGTTATTAAGCACTAAAGGTCACTGTTATTCAGGTTAAAATTGGTGTAAACGGCGTATTTGTACACATGCGCATGCGCATACATCTAACATAGGGAAACAAAAAACTCTCAATTAAAATGTTGATAAACCATTTATAACCTCCATAACATCGGAATTCTATCCATACAGCGAGTTGGATTGACTAGTTTTGATATCTTCTTGTGCGAGCTTAGCGAATGGAAAAGCATAGCACGTCTGCCCAAAAGTCGTCCTAGACATTCTTCTTAATATACAGGTTTAATAATAGGCTGTTTACGCCAACTTTAACCTCAATAACAGTGAACTTTAGCGCTTAATAACCTCTTTCCTAGTTGAGAGCAACTTTTTTACGGATTCGTTTTTAGTATATCAAAATACATTATAGTGCAAAAAAAAAAAAAAAAAAAAAAAATCTGTGTCGAGGTCGCTCTCCTTCAGAGTTACCAAAATTAAAATTCATTGAATGAATTCGTTAACAAGAATGAAATATACAAATTCCCTTGCTGAACCCGTTTAACCATTTCCCCATTTGTAATAGAGTTCCGTATCCTAAGCAACTAGAGTTTTGGATAAATGAATTCTCCAGTAACAGACCTAGATAGTAATTAGATATCCTGGAGGCTCCAGTAGAGGATAGAACATGGAAATCCTTTTCCAGCCCCAGCTCTTAATCCGAGTCAGACCATTCGGATTAAGAGATTTATACTCGTGTGCCTTTAGAAAACTCCAGGGATTTCTCTACTGGATTGGAATCGTAGAGGTAGAGAAGGTAGGCCGTATTTCTCAAGAGTCAAGATTGCTTGTAAAGAGAGTTTAAGTTTCAGCAAAATGATCTAGTTACAGGGTAATATTTTTTTTGTTTTTAGCACTTTCCTCCGAAGGAAAGTAGCTATTGAGGTTGGACTCATGACGGAATTTTTGAAAAATTTCTTCAAATCTTTATCGATCCTACCTAGTAGACACCGAAAATGACCCCCGTTAAAATTTATATATATCTATATATATATATATATATATATATATATATATATATATATATATATGCATATATATATATGTGTCTGTTAACACGATAGCGGCCAGAGTTTTTGTTTTTTCGTCACGAAACTTGGTATATAGCATTCAATTAGCAAACGATTGAACGAGTTCGTTAACCACCAAAATCGGTCCACCGGAAGGGGGGGTTTACCCCGAACCCAAAACACTAATTTGACCATTTCAGCCGTAATATTTGTTATATTTCAACGAAACTTGGTATTCGTACTAGTAATATAGAGAGAAAAGTGAGATATAAAAATAAACTAAATCCGTTCATAAGGAGGGGGGGTTTACTCCGGTCCGACAATACCAATTCGCCACTACCAGCCGTGATTTTAGGTATATTTCGACGATACGCGGTATTCATAGTGGTAATCTACAGGTAAATATGTGTTGTAAAAATAAACTAAATCGGTTCATTAGGAGGGGGGGTTTACTCCAGACCCACAATACCAATTCGCCACTACCAACCGTGATTTTTGGTATATTTCGACGAAACTCGGTATTCGTAGTGGTAATCTACAGGTAAATATGTGTTGTAAAAATAAACTAAATCGGTTCATTAGGAGGGGGGGTTTACTCCGGACCCAAATTACTAATATACTCATACTGGTCGTAATTTCTGCTGTATTGTAACGAAACGCGGTATACGTCGTGGGTAACTCATGAGAAAGAAGTGTAAAAATGAGCTGAATCGGTCAATCAGAAAGGGGGGTTTACTTTGTAATATATTTCAATAGAAAAGCCAGCCAGACATAGGTTCACAAAGGCGCCGCAAGGAGCGCTAGAGGGACTGTATCCGGTTCCTGCGTTAGATCAAAATACGATAATATGAGGATTTTGTATTTATTACGTAGTGTAATAGGTACCATGTGTAAACATAACTCTGGAAGCAAATTAATAATTTATCAGTTACACATTACAAAATTAAAAGAGAACTATTGATGTTTTTATTTTATTTATGTAGGATATTTTAAGCAAATTGTTCTGGAAAGCAATCTACACTACCCAAATTCTGAGGAAAGTGCTTAGTTATGCAGCTCCTGCGTGACGGACTTTTTTTTGTTTAGGTGCATCTACTACTAAGGTCATTAGCACCCTTCTGTTAATATTATTTACAGGGTAATAAATATTATTTTTACTAGTGTTTGTCTAAGGTTTGAAATGCATTGTATTTCGTACGATGAAGACCATTTAGCCTATTTGTATTCGTGTAAGGAATGTAAGTATTGAGGTAGCACTCATGACGGAATTTTTGAAAAATCTCTTCAAATCTTCATTGATTAGGATTAAGATCAGATTATTAGGGCGAGAAAATTATAGGTTCTTACGCCCTTTCTTTGGAGCTTAACTGAACCTAAAGATATGCTTTTCCATTTTTTTTTTACGTTAACCTTTTCGATGCGACGTGGGCTATCTGCCTATTCCCTCCACAGACGGACTAAACTCCCTCTCCTAAAGCGGCCGTACGCATCCATATTTTTTTTTCGTTTTTACTTAGGCGCTCGTTACTAATCATCATTTTCATGTTTATCTTACGTGAACGACGACGTGTATTACTTGAAACGATTTATTTACTACAATTTAGGTACGCAGCAAACCTACAAAAACCATTTAAAACCAAATTTACTTACTTTTCTCTCCTATATTTCTCTTTCTACTTCATTCCGAAACAACTGCTTGTTTTAGCACTTTCCTCCGAAGGAAAGTAGCTATTGACGGAATTTTGACTCATGACGGAATTTTTGAAAAATTTCTTCGAATCTTTATCGATCCTACCTAGTAGACATCGAAAATGACCCCCGTTAAAATTTATATATATATATATATATATATATATATATATATATATATATATATATATATATATATATCTGTTAACACGATAGCGGCCAGAGTTTTTCTTTTTTTCTTCACGAAACGTTCCTCCCTCCCTCCCTCCAGAGGAACCTCGCTTATAGGGTTGACCTCGTGACGCAATTCGGAAGTGCCGATTAGAAAAAATTACGTTTTAGAACGAAGTTCAAGTTTCTGTAAATATATATGTCTTTTCGCGCTGTAGCTCCGTGAAAAATGGTCCGATTTTGTTGAAATTCGGTACAAAAATCTGTTGTCTAATTTGAAAATTCAAGTTCATTAACCAGCAAAATCCGTCTACCAAAACATGGTTTTTGGAGCGCAATTCGCGCGAAAGAAATCGTTATGCTTACGGAATATGCTTGCAGGTACTCGTTTTATGGCCTAGGAAATCGAATGAAACTATTTTTATGGCGATAGCTTTAACCGTTTTAGAGAAAAGTGGAACAATATTTGTTGAAAAAAGTGTTTTGTTTAGGTACATAGAATCATGGGATTCAGTTAATATAATTTCTGCATTTTTGAAATTCATGTATTTTAGCTTAGGTTGTCTGTTTTTAGCCTAGGTTTGAATAATTACCCACAATTAGACATAGCTGAGAAAAATGGAGTTAAAGTTAGGAAGAATATGAAAAAAATTAATGTTGGTGACAGAAATGATTTTAATTGGTCCAATTACAATCATTTCTGTCACCAACAATAGTTGTTTTCACATTCTTTTTACCTTTAACTCCAATTTTCTCAATTATTTCTAATTGTGGGTTAATCAGCTTTGTCACTGAGCCCTTCATTTGTATATCCTATTCTCGGGTAAGAACAACTTCTTCCCTTCTGTTGGCACGTTTTGAGCTGTCCCATCTTGATGGCCTGTAGCTTATTACTCTATGGTTCTGCTTTCCATAAGTCTTCCCATGTCGAGGTCGCTTGTTGTTTGAGACGTAGTCTAATATGATTTGGCTCTAAAACGTCATCGTAAACATTTTAAAATCGTCATCGACCCTACCGGGTAGACAGTCAAGATGACTCCCCTTAAAATTCAAATAAGAGTCCTAATAAACTCCTAAGGCCTTTTCCGAGAGGAATGAGTGACGGATCTCGGAACTCGCCGGAGCTAGACCTGCTCGAGGGTTCCTAGAAAACCTTCCCTTCCTAGCTAGCCAAACATTTAGCTAGTGGCCGGAGCTAGACCTGCTCGAGGGTTCCTAGAAAACCTTCCCTTCCTAGCTAGTCAAACATTTAGCTAGTGGCCGGAGCTAGACCTGCTCGAGGGTTCTTAGAAAACCTTCCCTTCCAAGCTAGCCAAACATTTAGCTAGTCGCCGGAGCTAGACCTCCTCGAGGGTTCCTAGAAAACCTTCCCTTCCTAGCTAGCCAAACATTTAGCTAGTGGCCGGAGCTAGACCTGCTCGAGGGTTCCTAGAAAACCTTCCCTTCCTAGCTAGCCAAACATTTAGCTAGTGGCCGTAGCTAGACCTGCTCGAGGGTTCTTAGAAAACCTTCCCTTCCTAGCTAGCCAAACATTTAGCTAGTGGCCGGTGCTAGACCTGCTCGAGGGTTCCTAGAAAACCACCTCTTCCTAGCTAGCCAAACATTTAGCTAGTGGCCGGAGCTAGACCTGCTCGAGGGTTCCTAGAAAACCTTCCCTTCCTAGCTAGTCAAACATTTAGCTAGTGGCCGGTGCTAGACCTGCTCGAGGGTTCCTAGAAAACCTTCCCTTCCTAGCTAGCCAAACATTTCGAGGTATTGCATTGGAAGGAAATCAAAGGAGGCATATATGTTTCATTTTAGAGACAGGAACTTGTGTTTCTACTAAGAAAATAAATGTTTCTACTAAGGCACCTGCGGCTGACAAACCTGATTATCAATTTTCTGTTTTTGATGTAATAATATGTGCAAACATATGTGATTTATAGAGCTAATCACCATAGTTGGGAAGCTAGTAAATAAATAAATATGTGATTCAGTTAGTAATTAAATATTTTTTATTTAGTTTAACTGTCTGCATCTTTTTATTCCTTGAATATTTTACATGAATATCCTCTTGTAAATGATACACCAGCAAAGATTTAGTACATATTTTGAATTTATTTTATAATTCGGTTGCTATATTTTACTTAAATATGCAATATTAAAAATGGTAAATGTTATTTTTTCCTCAAATAATAAGGTTTTTCAAATACATGAGTGACTACTTCTAACTGAATTCTATAATCCGACTGTACCCCGGTCCCCACGACGCCGGATTAGGGAGAGTCTACTATATATATACATATATATATATATATATATATATATATATATATATATATATATATATATATGCCAAGAGTTTAAGGCAGCTTGGTGTCCCGATGGGGGCGCTGAGAAGCATTACATTGCGGGTATTAAAGGGCTCCTCCATCATTTTCAGTCGATGGAGGACACTCCTCGCCGGTGCGGGCCTTTTTTTTTTTTTTTTTTTTGTTAATTTATTTATGTGTTTTACTTGTTTATATTTTAATTAGGGGTGTGGGTATGTCTGTGGTTGTTATATGTGACTGCGCCACGTTAAATCTCCATCGATTGCTCTGGTCTAGCGGGTGAAGTGTTTGGGTTCAAAACGTGGTATTATCTTATTATTATTATATTGACCTTGTTATTGTTAGTCTTTCTTTTTATTTTTTATTTATTAATATCTTTTTTTTGCTTTATTTTATTTAGTTTTATTTTATTTATTGTTTTTTTATCTATTTGGTTATATTTGTAATAATTATATTAATTTATACTATTATACATTGTTATATTACCAGATATACTGATTTGTAAGGCTTTTTTTTAGTGTTATTTTTTTGTATATTATTTTACTTTATTTATTTAATTATTTTTGTGCCTTCTTATATTCGTTATGAGGTACTCTGGAGACTGATGAGGACATATTATTGATTTAGGTCTTCCAGCACCTAGGCTTGTGTTGTTTTCAAGCCTAAATAACGAGAGTGAAGGAGACACCCAATTGTTAATTGACTTATTGCATTCTAGAATAATAGTAACAATTGTGTGTATGTATTGTATCTCCTAATAAATAAAAATAAAAATAATATATATATATATATATATATATATATATATATATATATATATATATATATATATATATATATATATATACGTAACCCTCTATAATTACTAGGCGTTAAAAGGAGACTTTAAAAGGTGTTTTTGTGTTGGAACAACCAGATAGAAATCACAAAGAGCATGGGGATAAAAAACGAATTGTGGTCAAGACAGCTTATGGAACAAGTTGGAGTAAATGGGAGAAATGTGTTCATTGTCAGTTATATAATTAATGTTGTTCGGACTTAAATTAATGTGGACGCATTTAGAAATCTGTCGTTTTTTTTTTTTTTTTTTTAGTTTTGTTCAGTAGAAAGTTAAGTATGTGTTTTTCAGTAACGGCGTTTTTTTGGGAGAGGAGATTTGAGACGTTGACGTTCAACATGGGACAAGTCCTTTTTGTCATCAAATTAACTTCTGTTCCAAAATTTTTTTTTCCCTCACAGCAAAAACCTTTTTTTTGAAATTCGTTAAATGACAACAAAAATAAGGAAATGAATGTTAGGGTGGTTTCGTAAATATTAATTTCCGAGGTTAGATGTTTTTTGTGTCCCCAAAATATTTTTACGATTTTGATATATATCCTTTTTTGAAAGACGACGCCTCATTTGTCGATTTCTTTGCTCCTAATGGTTTGTCCCAATTGTTAATGTTAATTAACATTAGTGATATCTATATCTCTAAACTAGTTTTTTCATACATACACCCCTCTTGTTCTAGGTACCACGTATCAACTCAACGGTTGATTATTTTCATCTCATTATAAAACATATAAAAATATATATAGTTCTATAAACTGTAATAATTTTTTTTTAGCCCAGGCCTAGATTTGGGTCAGTTATTACACACAATATGCCTTAGTATGGGGGTATTACTATGATATGTAAAAATATTCAGGAGTTTAATCATGCGGCCCGCATAAAGTGTAGGCTACTGCTGAATTATATGCGCAAAGGTGCACGCAATCAGATTTTTATCTTTGGTTATTAATGGACTATTTCATGTAATGAAATGAATTTTATCTTCGCCGTTAGGGGGAGTTTTTTTTAGAAAAATGGCGGATTTTAATGACGATGCTTACTTTCGCAATTATTACAATCGAAAATATGCATTGATTTAAATTTTAACGTCGACTTTTACTCGAGATTCTTGAGATTAGATTAGGACGGGTTATATACGGGTTACCATCCTATTCTTGCCAGGATAGGGCCGAATCCCTTATTTTTTATTAAACAAAACTTACGACTTACATTCAAAATTTTAAAATATACTTGCAATTTTTAATAGGGTAGCATTTTTTAGTTCAATATGTATTTCTTTACCCTTATTTCAAATTCTGGAAAATATAAGCAATTTTCATTATTTTTGATTTTTATTTCATGAAATCCTAATTATGTCCCTATATATATATATATATATATATATATATATAAAGAAGAAAAAATCAGTCCCGTAACAGGCTACGAGGGGCCTGAAGGGCAGATACTGTAGAGATATCTGATTCATGACCATACGACACACTAGGGAGATAGTGTGGTCAGTACTGTGCCCCTTGTTACTTTGATTGATAAGTTCATTAGCACCAAGGTACCCATTAATAAATTATTTAAAGACTGGGTTGGCCTAGGGACGATCAGGGAGGCTGAATCCAACCAATGAACGAAGACACTAGGACATAAAAATCTTTAGTGCTTGCTCGGGTTTTGAACTCAGGTCCACCAGCTTATTAGTCCAGTACTCTACCACTGAGCTAGCCTCGTCCCTTTCGATCATTGATTTAACTAAAGGTTTAACTTTAGAGACTGATAGCTACTATAGTGATAACGGGCTTGTATGCCTTCTTGTCAGGTAGCTACTATAGTGATAACGGGCTTGCATGCCCCTTGCCAGGTAGCCACTTTCTTTATAACGGGCTTGTATGCCTTCTTGCCAGGTAGCTACTATAGTGATAACGGGCTTGCATGCTCCTTGCCAGGTAGCTACTATAGTGATAACGGGCTTGCATGCCTTCTTGCCATGTAGCCACTTTCGTGATAACGGGCTTGCATGCCTCCTTGCCAGGCAGCCACTTTCGTGATAACGGGCTTGTATGCCTTCTTGCCAGGTAGCTACTATAGTGATAACGGGCTTGCATGCCACTTGCCAGGTAGCTACTATAGTGATAACGGGCTTGCATGCTACTTGCCAGGTAGCTACTATAGTGATAACGGGCTTGCATGCTCCTTGCCAGGTAGCTATTATAGTGATAACGGGCTTGCATGATACTTGCCAGGTAGCCACTGTCGTGACAAGGCCATTTCTTTGCATCGGGACTGAAAGCCATTGCTGTGACAGCTTTTTGCGATATCTAGCGGTAAGTTTTGTAATGTCTAGACACTGTTCTATGCGTTAGAAATTGTAAAGTAGTAATTTGAGCGTATTAAATATGGGTCTTTTTGTATATTCCCTAAGAAGGTCCCTCTGAAGGGCCTTATTTTTGTTACACAAGTAGACTCAGCTATTTTAATATCGTCCTGTAGAACCAGGAGAGTGAAACGGGCTTCGCTCCACGGGCATGGAAGGTCTTGCGGGTTGTAGTCTCGTAAGGGTTAATAACATTTGAATGACATATAATTGAAACGTCATATTTTTCCATAGTTTTTGGAAAAGTTATAAAAAAAATTAATTAAAACAGAATGAAATCAAATTCAAAAAGGAATAATTATTTAAAATAGTACTATTCACTCTCGAATTATTTTCTGGTATGGGGGATGAACGCCACGAAGTTATAACAAACCTCGAAGTGGCGATATTGGAAAAAAGGGAGGGTGATAAAAAAAGAAATCGATAACCGATATAAAAAGAAGTCTAACAACATGGGATATTGGTTGGAATAACGGGAGCTCATAAGAAAAAAGTAATTGCCGGTTTAGAACCCCAACAGACAGGAGAGACTTATATTATAAATATAATAATATTTTAAAAAAAGAACAAATATGAATTAAGGAAAACAAAAAAAAAAAAAAAACAAAAAAAAAAAAACACACTTTATTCTTAGGCACTCGTCCCTTAAGAATGTCAATTAACTTTTAATTTTTTTTTCTATAATAATTCTACGATTCTATTTTCAATTTAATTGAAATATCCAAACTATTTTCTTTTGAATGAAATTACTGTTGTTTTTTGTATGATGTTTCATTTAAAAGTGAGAGAATGATTTGAATACAAATTATTTTTTCTGTTTGAGTGTTTTATCGTAGAAAAATATTTAATATCAATGACATTATTATGTTATTTCAAAAGAAAAAGGTATATTGAAAATGCTGAAGCGCAGCAGAATTTTATAAAAAAGACAAAATTAATCCAGAAATACTTAAAAAAAAAAAAAAAGGTTTCTATAATGTTGAACCTAAAAAAAAAACTTAAGCCAACGGAAGCAGCATAAATAGCTGTGTATTTATTTAAAACATGAGACTATTTTAAATTCGGTCATATATATATATATATATATATATATATATATATATATATATATACATATATATATATATATATACATATATATATATATATATATATATATATATATATATATAACTTCCTCGCATAAACGTATTTAACATGTGCTCCAAATAATTCAAACAATAGATATAACTTGCCACTTGGGGAAAGCATAGAGTGGGCTCGACGTTGCCAGTTCTACAACCGGATAGCAACGGAATCGCGCCAAGATGACCCAGTTCCTGGAAGTCTGACTTTAATACGTACTGCAGCATGTCTGTGCTCTTGCCTCCTCAGGACTTTGCCACTATGTCCCAAGACCCCTGCAAGACCAGCTAAGGAAGGAGGTAGGTTCTAGGTATACTCAGTAGGAAGCTTGCTACAATATTCCCCTTGTTAATGACTAGGGAACACATATTTTTTTCTGATTCTTAAATCGTAATAGTTGAGTTAATTCTGCATGTTTTAAGTGATTTTAAACAGGTTTTTTTTTTTTTTTTTTTTTTTTTTTTTTTTTTTTTTTTTTTTTTTTTTTTTTTTTTTTTTTTACATATTGTTACATAATTTTTCGAAAATACATATTTTTACATATTCTGCAATAAATACATATTTTTGCTACATATTTATATATTCTTTTAGCATAAATATGCTTTAGCGGTGACTAAACTGGAAAAAACCGTTACAAAAAAGTGTCCGCTGGCGTTCGCGCATGCGCAGTGGCCTTGTACGAAAAAGAATGTTATAGAGTACATTACATAGGTTTGTCGGGTGGACCTAAAGCATATTTATGTTTCTGAATTTGAACTCAAGGCTCAAACGATTTTTTTCATTTTGAAATTGAAAAAGTAAAGGGAAACCACGAAAGAAAATAATGCTTTACCCACTGAGTCTAGCTCACTGTGTCTTTCCTAATTGTAGGAAGCCAAGGTGGCTGGCAGCCATGCTTTCCCGGCTCTAATGGTCTAGGAGCAGATGCGTTTTAAAAAAAATATATATATAACAGATTATTGTTTAACAATTGTATTATTCCTTCAATCTGCACTCTAAAACAAATGAATTAGTGAAAGAATTCTGTTGAAATCATTTCCCAAACTTGACATATAAAATTATGAATTTTCAACCTATTTTGTTAGCACCTAAGGCAACTATTTTTCAATAGTTCAATAGTGTCGACTATTTTTCAATGCAAAATCACAAGAAAAAATGGGGCTTATCACTGACCTCAACACTTTGTTTTTTTTTGTTGTTTTCTTAAAGCGAGTGATGAGTGAACGGAATTGCGCTAAGATGACGCAGTCCTACTAGTCGGACTTCTATACATACTGCAGCACGTCTGTGCTCCCACCTCCTCAGCACTTTAATGTTGAACACAAAAAAAAAACTTAAGCCAACGGAAGCAGCTGAGTATTTATTTAAAACATGAGACTATTTTAAATTTTGCGAAAGGTCATATATAAATATAAATTTTCTCGCATTAACGTATTTAACATTTGCTCCAAACAATTCAAACTGAAGTACTTTAGGAGGAATATTTATAACAAGGGCTGGATAGATATAACTTGCCACTTGGGGAAAGCATAGAGAGGGCTCGACGTTGCAAGTTCTACAACCGGATAAGAACGGAATCGCGCTAAGATGACGCAGTTCCTACGAGTCGGAATTCTCTACATACTGCAGCACGTCTGTGCTCCCGCCTACTCAGAACTTTGCCACCATCTCCCAAGACCATCTGAGGAAGTAGATAGGTTCAAGGTATAATCAATAGAGAAACCGTTGTTGATGACACTAGGGATAAAAGTTAAGATGACGCAGCTCCTAAGTCGGAATTTTAAACATACTGCAGCACGACTGTGCTCCCGCCTCCTCAGCACTTTGCCACCATCTCCCAAGACCATCTGAGGAAGTAGATAGGTTCAAGGTATAATCAATAGAGAAACCGTTGTTGATGACACTAGGGATACAAGTTAAGATGACGCAGCTCCTACGTCGGACTTTTAAACATACTGCAGCACGACTGTGCTCCCGCCTACTCAGCACTTTGCCACCATCTCCCAAGACCATCTGAGGAAGTAGATAGGTTCAAGGTATAATCAATAGAGAAACCGTTGTTGATGACACTAGGGATACAAGTTAAGATGACGCAGCTCCTACGTCGGACTTTTAAACATACTGCAGCACGACTGTGCTCCCGCCTACTCAGCACTTTGCCACCATCTCCCAAGACCATCTGAGGAAGTAGATAGGTTCAAGGTATACCCTACAGAGAAACCTTCGACAATATTCCCTTTGTTAATGACATCACGTAGCTAGTACCCCAATCCTACGTGAGAGTCGGGGACAACACCAAACACTAGCTGACTAATGAAACAAACCCCTCACCCCCTGCCTCACCAATATCCTCCAAATCTCATTAACCCTTTATCCCCCTACCTGGTGACCTTTCCTACCGCTTCAGACTTCTAAATACTCTTCCTTTTATACTACGGATCTTTAATTTATTTCCAGTCTTTCTTATTTGTCCTTTGAGATTCTTGCTGTTCGGTTCATTTAACATTTATCCAACGGGGATATTGGTTCAGAATTTAATCCTTTTGAACTATTTCTATTCGGGGGATCCTTGCTTTGGGAAAATCATTGAATAATGTAGTTTTTTTTAGTACAAACAGCAAATTGGCAAACTGCTTCTTTCGTGATTTCTTTATTCAAGTTTACTCTCGATTCGTGTACAACTTCTTTGCTGAGAAGCAGATGGTTTGGCGTCGAAACGATTTTTGAGTCCTGGGAATTACACCAGGACATGCCTAAAATCGAGTATGTTTTCACTGATGTCAGTGTCGGACAGTGGTGCCAGAGCGGAAAAAATCGATTTTCGAAACCACCAATTTCGATAATCATATTTCTATTTTATAGTGACCCAATCATCTTCAATCCAATATTTTTCAGGTGGAATGTCAATAAAAGAGAAATAACAGGTTAATTCATTTTATTTTTACGTAGGTACTCAACATGTTTCACACCTTCGGTGCCTCTTGAGGAGCTAAAGTAACTTTTTTATTTTTTTTGTGTGTGTTTAACGGCGTATCAACAATTTGGCTATTAACGCTGGGCAATCTACAGATTGCCACCGTTTTATAATGCCTACGGTTCAGGTACTGGCCACGCCCGACGTTGCTTAACTTCGGTGATCTTTGGGAACCGGTGCATTCAACGTGGCTGTGGCCTTTGGCTCTAAAGTAACTAAAGCTAGTTTATAGAGGTTTTTAGCTCCTGAAGAGGCACCTTAGGTGTGAAACATGTAGAGTACGTACAAATAAAATGAATTAACCTGTTAATTATCTTTTAGTGATCTTCGCCTGGAAAATATTGGATTTCGATAATCTTGTCCGTGATTCTGACACTATAAAAGCTACAGGATCTAAGAACAGAATGTTTTCCCCCCTGTTTCAATGTTATTCCCAATAATTCAGGACTAATGTCTGAATAATGGAATTTTGACCAAATTACACACTAAATGATTGATATATAATTGTAAAAGAAAGAGAAAAAATTATCAAATTTTTTTTCATGCTCTACGACAGTCGACCAAGCCAACTGTGCTCTACGATATCAGTCAACTGTGCAAAAAAAAATTAGAGCGCCTAAAACGCTATAAGTTACGAACTTTAAATAAACATTTAGAACAGCTATAATTAAAAAAAGTCCGTCTCGCAGGAACTGCATCATCTTAGCGCGGTTCCGTTCATATCCCTAGTCTAATTTGGAAAGATTAAAAATAGAAGCAGTTATTATTTTGGTTCCACCAGTCTTTTTTTTTAAATTAATTATTATAATGGCGTGTCAACCCTTAGGTCACTAACGCCATTCTTGTGAGTAGTAAAGTCTTGAAAGGTCATGATTTACAATCTTACCTGGAAGGGTCGGCTACACTCTGAAACACTGGAAACAGACCCGCTAGTGACAAGGTCTTGGAATCTTGGAAATCTATATTTCTAACAATAAATTGTTTTTGTTATTTTACTTAACCAGTTTTATTGTCAAATACATTATCCAACTATAAGCAATTAAAAAATAACAAGAAATAAAACAGACAAAAAGAACCATTGCAATAAACGGAATCAATTAATTTAAAGCTTTAAGCACTTTTTTCTCCGATTGACATCGCCTAATTAAAACTTTCTTCAGAACCTTTTTTGTAGAGCATTTAGTAAGCTTCCGAATGGTAATCTTCCGCTTCACAAGATTGTCAACGGTTTTCGAGATACTAACGAAATTATACAAAGTTACCAAAACTTTTTTTGTCTGTTAATAAAATATTTTATTCTAACCCTTCCTTTAATCTAAACGTAACAAAAATTTCAACATATTAGTGTTGATGAAACTCGAACATGCAGAAAATGTTTCACCTGTATCCCATAATTCTAAGTACCAAAATCAAAGACAAAGAACCCTCCCTAGGAAGGACGCTAGGCAGTTGAAAAGCTATATATCTTGGAAATCCATATCTCTAACATTAAATTGTTTTTCTTATTTTTCTTAACCTGTTTTATTTTCAAATACATTATCCAACAATAAGCAATTAAAAAATAACAAGGAATAAAAAAAAGACAAAAAGAACAGTTCGAATAAGCGAAATCAATTACTTTAAAGTTTTAAGCTCTTATTTCTCCGATTGACATCGCCTAATCAAAACTTTCATTAGAACCTTTTTTTTAGAGCATTTAATAAGCTTTCTAATGGTATTATTCCGATTACCAAGATTCTCAACCTTTTTCGAGATATTAAGGAAAGTAAACAAAGTTGCTAAAACTTTTTATGTCTGTTAATAAAATATTTTATTCTAACCTTTCCATAACTCCAAACGTAACCAAAATTTCAACATATTAGTTTTGATGAAAGTAGAACATGCAGAAAATGTTTCAACTGAATCCCATGATTCTAAGTACCCAAACCAAAAACGGAATTCAAAAAATATTTTTCCAATTTTCTCAATAACGGTTAAAGCTATCGCCTTGAAAATGGTTTCATTCGTTTTCCTAGCCCAGGAATCATATAAAACGAGTACTTAGAAGCTTATGAACTCAAAAACGTAAGTGTTACGATTTTTTTTGCGCGAATTTCGCCCCAAACGCCATCTTCCGGTAGGCGGATTTCGCTGGTTAACGAACTTGACCTTTCAAATTGGACGACGGATTTTTGTACCAAATTTCATCAAAATCGGACCATTCGTCTTCGACCTAGAGAGCGAACAGACAAATATATATATATATATATATATATATATATATATATATATATATATATATATATATTTTTGTTTTAAATATATATATATATATAAAAATATATACATATATATATATATATATATAAAAATTTGAACCGCCATCATTTTCGGTCTCTAGGGGTTCTAAAACGCAAAATTTTCTAGTCGGCACTTCCGGATTGTTTCATTGTATCAACCTTATAAGCGGGGTTCCTCCCTAAGGGGGAGGGAGGAACCGCGCTAAAAACTTCGGCTTCCTCCGAGATGTGGAGGATAAATTTTCAAACAAGACTACTACTTAGTTTTACAGTAAAGATTACCAAAAAAATCTTCTGCCTTTATCTGCTTATCCAATCATAGCACCTCAAAGAAAGGATTTAGAGTACGCCTTTGTTTGTTGCACTATCCAGTTTACCCAATTGGCTCAGATAATACATGTCCGCACGTCAAGACATTTTTTATTCGAGTTCAGTCTAGTTGCTAACTCTGCCTGTCATGAGCTCTTTGAAAATTTAAATCCCCCTGAAGTAATTTAAATATACTCCCAAAATATTTCTTGCAACTTGTTTTAGCGCGGTTCCTCCCTCCCCCATAGGGAGGAACCCCGCTTATAAGGTTGATACAATGAAACAATCCGGAAGTGCCGACATGAAAATTTCGCGTTTCAGAACCCCTAGAGACCGAAAATAACGGTGGTTCAAATTTCTATATATATATATATATATATATATATATATATATATATATATTTGTCTGTTCGCTCATTTCTGGCTTCCCTGATGGTCCGATTTTGATGAAATTTGGTACAAAAATCAGTCGTCCAATTTGAAAGGTCAAGTTCGTTAACCAGCAAAATCCGCCTACTGGAAGATGGCGTTTGGGGCGAAATTCGCGCAGAAAAAATCGTAACGCTTACGTTTTTGAGTTCATAAGCTTGTAAGTACTCTTTTTATAGGCTTCTTGGGCTAGGAAAACGAATGAAACCATTTTCAAGGCGATAGCTTTAACCGTTTTTGAGAAAATTGGAAAAATAATTTTTGAATACCGTTTTTGGTTTGGGTACTTAGAATCACGGGATTCAGTTGAAACATTATTTGCATGTTCTACTTTCATTAAAACTAATATGTTGAAAGTTATGTTACGTTTGGAGTTAAGGAAGGGTTAGAATAAAATATTTTATGAACAGACAGGAAAAGTTTTGGGAACTTAGTATAATTTCATTAATATCTCGAAAACGTTTGGGAAATCGTGGTAAGTGGATAGAAACTATTTGAAAGCTTAATAAATTCTCTACAAAAATGATTCTAAAACTATTTTTGATTAGGTTATGTCAATCGGAGAAATAAGTGCTTAAATCTTCAAATACGTCTGTTTTGTTCTAATGAACGGGTTTTTGTCGTAATTTTTGTCTATTTCCCTTGGTTTTTTATTTTTGTAATTTCTTATGTTAGGAAAATGTATTTGTTTGTAAAACAGGATAGGAAAAATGAGACCAATTTTCTGTTGCTAGAAATAATGAAAATTTTAGGAACTTCGTATACTTTCATTAATATCTCGAAAACGGTTGAAAATCTTGGGAAGCGAAAGGTTACCATTCGAAAGGTTACTAAATTTTCTACAAAAAATGTTGTGAAGACATTTGCGATGGGACGGTTATATTTGGAGAAATAAGTGCTTAAAACATAGGTAATTTCGTTCATTTGAACGAATCTTTTTGTGTGTTTCCTACAGTTTTTTTTCACTGCTCGTTATTTTTGTGATTGCTTATAGTAGTCAAATGTATTAGTCAATAAAATAGGATACGTATATACAGAAACAATGTTTTGTTTCAACTCGAAGGTGAGGAGCTAGGAGGCTTAGGGTGGAGGGCATTCCCAGTACAGGTATCGCCCAGTGTATCCTCGTCATCTGTAAGTCCCTTTCTAGAGTCATAAAGATAAGCCTCCAAACAACTTTAGGAATGTAGGATTTCTAACTTTTGCCAGTATCAGAACAGCCGCTCTTTACATACCACAGTGGTACTGACGTACCGGTTTATACTAGTTGCACTCCACACGGTGGTAGTACTTGTTATATGCCACAGCGGATCGCTCATTATAATCTTATTTTATACGTATTAAATAGGTACTTAAAAAAATTTATTTGTGCATAAGTGTAGCGTTATTGGGATTAGAATAAAATATTTTATTAACAGACATGAAATGGTTTGGAATCTTCGTATATTGTCCTTAATTTTTTTTTCTTTTATGGTGCATCGAAATCTGAGTCATTAGCACCATTTTCCTTATGAGCTTATATAATACTTAGATTTAGCTAGCAACAATATTTTACACCGCAATTAAAGTGATTTGCTCTTCTTATAAACATAATATTTATATTATAATATAAACATAATACATTAATTTGTCTGACAAAAAAAAAGTCCGACCCGCAGGAACTGCTTCATCTTAGCGCGGTTCCGTTCTTATCTCAAGTGCGATTTGTGAAGGAATATAGCAGCTATCGGTAGGTATTAGCACCATTTCCCCCCCTTAATATCTTCCAAACAGTTAAGAAATCGTGGGAAGTACGATATAACCATTCAAAAGCTTACTAAATTCTCTAAAAAAAAGATTCTGAAGGAAATTTCGATGGGGCAATGTCAGTCGGAGAAGTAAGTGCTTAAAACTACGAAAGTGTTAGTTTTGTTATTTTAAACGGGTTTTTGTCACTGTTTACCTCACTTTTGTTTTTTAAGTTTATTTAACGGTGGAATGAGTATTTCATTAAAGCTGAGAAAATAAGAATCATATTGGTAATAGAGTTTTCCTAGAGTGAGCGTCGCGATGACGGGAGAGTCCCATCCGCTTAGAAAACTGTCAGTTTCCATATGTGGCTTTAAGCTTCCTTCTCTTTGAGATTTTATTTTATATTTTTAACGAAAGATCAAAACCTACCGATAGCAGCTACTATTCCTTTCCTAATCGCACTTCGGATAAGAACGGAACCGCGCTAAGATGATGCAGTTCCTGCGAGTCGGACTTTTTTATGAGTACAACCTATTCCGAAAATTTCAGAAATTTTTATCTTGCCAATAGGCTTTCATTACCTCATTAGGTTATTAATTTTCTTCAAAATGTCAATAAAAAACAGCTGAACAGTTTTCTTCTTGCCACTTTTTATTACCAAGGTTTCTCGGGAATATTTTTTTGATTGTGGATATGATGTGGCGAGTAAGGATCTGGTACAGATCCTTACTCGCAGAAGATGTTTTTTTTTTTCGACATATTGGCTTTTTCATTTCCTTCAATACTCGCTTGTCCTGGCACCCACATAAATGTCACTGATTTCGTTTGCTGGAGATATTACTTAAGTATATTATTCTTGGTAAAAAAGAAAAAAAGCTTTCGGAGTGCTTATACATTTATCACATTAGGTTTTAAACTTTTTCGCTCCAAACGTTATAAGCTTTGACATTGAAGGTGTTTATCACCCTTAAATATTCGCCATTGAAAGGACATTAAACTGTTTACCCGAAGCGAAGGTGGTTAGCACCTATAAGGACGGGGGAGAAATCTATTTAATGTGGCATATCCTATATAGAAGTCGCGGTTTTCGGGGGTTTATGGAGGAGGGGGGTGTTAAAAGCTTTCTTACCCAACACCAATTCCCCCCCCCACCCACCCAGAACTCTCCTCTCATGATTGAATTTACTTGTCGACTAAACGTGTCGACTAAACGTGCTACGTACGGTCCCGGAGGTAGAAAAGTCAAAGCGGTCCATAAATGAGATCCCCTGAAAGCAGGAAGGTCTCATCCTGTTAGAGGACTATGGAAGGCTCTAAAGTTTTTCAATTACCTCAACCCACGCCTTTTGAATCCCTATTCGAACTCTTATCATAACTACTCCTCCCTCTCTACTTATAAATGTGTAAATATTTTGAATATAATGGAAGGAATTTAAATGATTCGTTTTCACAAACTCCGCGCGCGCCTTCCTCGCGCTCTCAAAGATAATTCAATTGTATTATAAAGAAAATAAATCCCAAACATTTCTTCTTCCTTTATTCCGCTTTCTAAATTTCATATAATCCGGCTCGAGAAGAATGGAAACCAACTGACAAAGCTTCATCTTCACAATATTCTTTGCTAAGAAAAAAAACATTATTTAAATTTTAACGTCCATTTATTTTATTAGGACGTGTTATTTATAACAAAACGCTTCCCTGTTTTTCTTGGGATAATTGTTTCATAAAAGAAAAGGAACCTCTTCTAGAGGGAATTGAACCCACGACCGGGGCAAGAAATGCACACGCCTCTACTCTCACGGTCAATGGGTCTCTAAAAATAAATATTAGAATTAGGATTCGAAAATGATATTTTTTCTCCCAAACTAAAAAATTAATCATTATTAAAGAAACTAACATTTGAAGAGGTCGGGGCAAAATAGCGCCAAGACGTATTTTTAACAAAACTTATCTGTATATGTTCGATATATGTTGGATATTATGTGGGAATATTTGTTAAAATGGTGAGGGGCAACATACAGAGCTTGTAGCCACATAATATCCAACATGTACCAGCTGGAGTTAAGTTTTGTTAAAAATTATGCTTGGCACTATTTTGCCCCGAACCCTTAATTTGTCATATGGACAGCCATGAATTAATTGGGATGTTAAAAAATTATAGTCCAAAATGACAAAAAAATATTTTTTTTAGCAAACGTTTCCGGGGACTTAACCCAATTTTCAAGGCCATGGAAAGGTCCTTATTCAGCCATGCCTTGGTTTTAGACACTTGGAGAAAGGTTCAACTCAGCAAGAATCGTTGCTTGGGCTTGAAATTCCCTGAGAACGCTTCTTACTAAAAGGAACAGTAAGCATTTTCGGCCTCTTATTTATACTTGAGGATATTTAGGTTTATTCAGATTCTGTCCTTTTATGTTCAATTTTTTCACAACAAGGCCTTGCTCCATCGGCGTTTCGGTAAGAGAGCCTCTTCTTCTAAATAACGTTCTCATAAGATCTTACATTTGAAACCGTCCTCCTTAGGCAAAATATTATAATGAATGAAAGTTAATTTTATTTTTTAACCACATAACGTACAGAGATATGCAGAATGAAGCCAAGAAAATAGTTATAGAGAAGTGGCAGAGATCCTGGCACATGACAATAGACAACAAACTAAGAGAAATTAAACAAACAGTCGGTAAATGGTCATCCAGCATAAGGCAGAATAGAAGAGAAGAAGTTGTCTTATGCCGCCTAAGAATAGGCCATTCACGGCTGACGCACGTACACCTCATGACGAGACAGGACAGACCGATATGTGAAGTATGTAACACCCCACTGACAATAAAACACATCCTGACTGAATGTCGGTTGAGAGAAAACTATGACTTACCGGACAACATGACTCAACTACTCTCAGATAAAAGCCAGTATATAGACAAGATATATACATATTTAAAAAATACAAATATATTTAACAAGCTGTGACGATACGTCACATAATAAGATCCTCTATTTACGTATCTGTCTAACATTATTTGTACAGGTAATCTGAAAACCAGATATATCTATCTTTGAGAATAATATTACACCAATCTATTTCAAGCATTAACTAAATCTGAACATAAACAATACAGACACAAACTAAACTGTTTGCTATGAACAAATTGCAGCATTAAATACATTTTAATTGGTAAATTACTGTGTAGCGAAAAACAATAACAATAAAAACAAGCAATGTAGTAATAACGTGCAATATTAGTATATGGATAATGATAAGGAATAATGTAATAATAATAATGTGTAATATAAGTATATATATAATAATAAGGAATAAAATGTAATAATAATAATATTAATGAATAAAATAATTATATAGATATAATAATGTACGCTATAAGTCTATAGATAATAATAATGTATAATGTATGTATAATGTAAATATAAACAATATGGATATAGTGCAATAATATACGCATATGTATATATGTGTGTGTATGTGTATGAATTCTGTAATCATGTCATCATCATTTATTGTCAAATCATCATATCTCCATTTATTGTTAAATCATCATTTATTGTAATCACTGTTATTATCATTTATGTAATCATCATTTATTTTGTAATCATGTAATCATCGTTTATTGTTATAGAGTATATCGCTAAAAACTGCGAAACTTTTAATAAATAAATAAATAAATAAAAAAAATTATTTTATACTTTTACACAAATATTTAACAAAATAATAACTAAACAATTTACATTGCTTGGGACAGTGTCCATCAGCCCGAGTGCATGTAAGCATTAATTAATTAAACATTAACAATAAAAAAAAATAAATAAAATAAAAACTTATATACTCCTTTTTAACAAAAACTTACAAAAAGAAAAAAATATATTCAAACAGAGAAAAGAAAATAACAATAAACAAAACAATTTATAAAAAAAATGATTAAATAGAGAAAAGAGCACTAATACGTGGAGACAAAATTATAAAACTTTAAATTAATAATTAAACTGAATAATAAGAAATTGCCTGTATTTGACCTCATTATTTAAATATTTATAAAGTGTGTCCCAGTTCCTTCGTCTAGGATTGACTTAACGTCTTCCGGCTGTGAAGAGATCCTTGCTGTAATGTAATATTCTGAACTCCTTCATTACAGGACATCTAGCAATGAAGTGCAGAGTGTCTTCTTCCTCTTGAAGATTGCACATGGAGCAGTGAGCACGTCCGTCTGTTCGCCATGGTCTACTGCACATGGAGCAGTGTGCACGTCCGTCTGTTCGCCGTGGCCTACTGCACATAGAGCAGTGAGCACGTCCGTCTGTTCGCCATGGCCTACTGCACATGGAGCAGTGTGCACGTCCGTCTGTTCGCCATGGCCTACTGCACATGGAGCAGTGTGCACGTCCGTCTGTTCGCCATGGCCTACTGCACATGGAGCAGTGTGCACGTCCGTCTGTTCGCCATGGCCTACTGCACATAGAGCAGTGAGCACGTCCGTCTGTTCGCCATGGCCTACTGCACATGGAGCAGTGTGCACGTCCGTCTGTTCGCCGTGGCCTACTGCACATAGAGCAGTGAGCACGTCCCGTCTGTTCGCCATGGTCTACTGCACATGGAGGCAGTGTGGCACGTCCGTCTGTTCGCCATGGCCTACTGCACATGGAGCAGTGAGCACGTCCGTCTGTTCGCCATGGTCTACTGCACATGGAGCAGGTGTGCA
>OX328127.1:10526036-10565447 GCA_946811695.1 Gonocerus acuteangulatus | reverse complement strand
GGCAAACAGAACGGACGTGCACACTGCTCTATGTGCAGTAGACCACGGCGAACAGACGGACGTGCACACTGCTCTATGTGCAGTAGACCATGGCAAACAGACGGACGTGCTCACTGCTCTATGTGCAGTAGGCCATGGCGAACAGACGGACGTGCACACTGCTCCATGTGCAGTAGACCATGGCGAACAGGACGGACGTGCTCACTGCTCCATGTGCAGTAGGCCCATGGCGAACAGACGGACGTGCACACTGCTCCATGTGCAGTAGACCATGGCGAACAGACGGACGTGCTCACTGCTCTATGTGCAGTAGGCCACGGCGAACAGACGGACGTGCACACTGCTCCATGTGCAGTAGGCCCATGGCGAACAGACGGACGTGCTCACTGCTCTATGTGCAGTAGGCCATGGCGAACAGACGGACGTGCACACTGGCTCCATGTGCAGTAGGCCATGGCGAACAGACGGACGTGCACACTGCTCCATGTGCAGTAGGCCATGGCGAACAGACGGACGTGCACACTGCTTCCATGTGCAGTAGGCCATGGCGAACAGACGGACGTGCTCACTGCTCTATGTGCAGTAGGCCCACGGGCGAACAGACGGACGTGCACACTGCTCCATGTGCAGTAGACCATGGCGAACAGACGGACGTGCTCACTGCTCCATGTGCAATCTTCAAGAGGAAGAAGACACTCTGCACTTCATTGCTAGATGTCCTGTAATGAAGGAGTTCAGAATATTACATTACAGCAAGGATCTCTTCACGCCGGAAGACGTTAAGTCAATCCTAGACGGAAGGAACTGGGACACACTTTATAAATATTTAAATAATGAGGTCAAATACAGGCAATTTCTTATTATTCAGTTTAATTATTAATTTAAAGTTTTATAATTTTGTCTCCACGTATTAGTGCTCTTTTCTCTATTTAATCATTTTTTTTTATAAATTGATTTGTTTATTGTTATTTTCTTTTCTCTGTTTGAATATATTTTTTTCTTTTTGTAAGTTTTTGTTAAAAAGGAGTATATATAAGTTTTTATTTTATTTATTTTTTTTTATTGTTAATGTTTAAATTAATTAATGCTTACATGCACTCGGGCTGATGGACACTGTCCAAGCCAATGTAAATTGTTTTAGTTATTATTTTGTTAAATATTTGTGTAAAAGTATAAAATAATTTTTTTATTTATTTATTTATTTATTAAAAGTTTCGCAGTTTTTAGCGATATACTCTATAACAATAAACGATGATTACATGATTACAAAATAAATGATGATTACATAAATGATAATAACAGTGATTACAATAAATGATGATTTAACAATAAATGGAGATATGATGATTTTGACAATAAATGATGATGACATGATTACAGAATTCATACACATACACACACATATATACATATGCGTATATTATTGCACTATATCCATATTGTTTATATTTACATTATACATACATTATACATTATTATTATCTATAGACTTATAGCGTACATTATTATATCTATATAATTATTTTATTCATTAATATTATTATTATTACATTTATTCCTTATTATTATATATATACTTATATTACACATTATTATTATTACATTATTCCTTATCATTATCCATATACTAATATTGCACGTTATTACTACATTGCTTGTTTTTATTGTTATTGTTTTTCGCTACACAGTAATTTACCAATTAAAATGTATTTAATGCTGCAATTTGTTCATAGCAAAACAGTTTAGTTTGTGTCTGTATTGTTTATGTTCAGATTTAGTTAATGCTTGAAATAGATTGGTGTAATATTATTCTCAAAGATAGATATATCTGGTTTTCAGATTACCTGTACAAATAATGTTAGACAGATACGTAAATAGAGGATCTTATTATGTGACGTATCGTCACAGCTTGTTAAATATATTTGTATTTTTTAAATATGTATATATCTTGTCCTATAATACTGGCTTTTATCTGAGAGTAGTTGAGTCATGTTGTCCGGTAAGTCATAGTTTTCTCTCAAATATTCAGTCAGGATGTGTTTTATTGTCTAGTGGGGTGTGTTACATACTTCACATATCGGTCTGTCCTGTCTCGTCATGAGGTGTACGTGCGTCAGCCGTGAATGGCCTATTCTTAGGCGGCATAAGACAACTTCTTCTCTTCTATTCTGCCTTATGCTGGATGACCATTTACCGACTGTTTGTTTAATTTCTCTTAGTTTGTTGTCTATTGTCATGTGCCCAGGATCTCTGCCACTTCTCTATAACTATTTTCTTGGCTTCATTCTGCATATCTCTGTACGTTATGTGGATAAAAAATAAAATTAACTTTCATTCATTATAATATTTTTGCCTAAGGAGGCCGGTTTCAAATGTAAGATCTTATGAGAACGTTATTTAGAAGAAGAGGCTCTCTTACCCGAAAACGCCGATGGAGCAAGGCCTTGTTGTGAAAAAAATTGAACATAAAAGGACAGAATCTGAATAAACCTAAATATCCTCAAGTATAAATAAAGAGGCCGAAAATGCTTACTGTTCCTTTTAGTAAGAAGCGTTCTCAGGGAATTTCAAGCCCAAGCAACGATTCTTGCTGAGTTGAACCTTTCTCCAAGTGTCCTAAAACCAAGGCATGGCTGAATAAGGACCTTTCCATGGCCTTGAAAATTGGGTTTAAGTCCCCGGAAACGTTTGCTAAAAAAAATATTTTTTGTCATTTTGGACTATAATTTTTTTAACATCCCAATTAATTCATGGCTGTCCATATGACAAATGAAGGGGGTCGGGGCAAAATAGTGCCAAGCATAATTTTTAACAAAACTTAACTCCAGCTGGGTACATGTTGGATATTATTATGGCTACAAGCTCTGTATGTTGCCCCTCACCATTTTAACCAAATATTCCCCACATAATATCCAACATATACAGATAAGTTTTGTTAAAAATACGTCTTGGCGCTATTTTTCCCCGACCTCTTCAAATGTTAGTTTCTTTAATAATGATTAATTTTTTAGTTTGGGAGAAAAAATATCATTTTCGAATCCTAATTCTAATATTTATTTTTAGAGACCCATTGACCGTGAGAGTAGAGGCGTGTGCATTTCTTGCCCTGGTCGTGGGTTCAATTCCCTCTAGAAGAGGTTCCTTTTCTTTTATGAAACAATTATCCCAAGAAAAACAGGGAGGAATGCTATAAATAACACGTCCTAATAAAATAAATGGACGTTAAAATTTAAATAATGTTTTTTTTTCTTAGCAAAGAATATTGTGAAGATGAAGCTTTGTCAGTTGGTTTCCATTCTTCTCGAGCCGGATTATATGAAATTTAGAAAGCGGAATAAAGGAAGAAGAAATGTTTGGGATTTATTTTCTTTATAATACAATTGAATTATCTTTGAGAGCGCGAGGAAGGCGCGCGCGGAGTTTGTGAAAACGAATCATTTAAATTCCTTCCATTATATTCAAAATATTTACACATTTATAAGTAGAGAGGGAGGAGTAGTTATGATAAGAGTTCGAATAGGGATTCAAAAGGCGTGGGTTGAGGTAATTGAAAAACTTTAGAACCTTCCATAGTCCTCTAACAGGATGAGACCTTCCTGCTTTCATGGGATCTCATTTATGGACCGCTTTGACTTTTCTACCTCCGGGACCGTACGTAGCACGTTTAGTCGACACGTTTAGTCGACAAGTAAATTGAATCATGAGAGGAGAGTTCTGGGTGCGGGGGGGGGGGGGGGGGGGGGGAATTGGTGTTGGGTAAGAAAGCTTTTAACAGCCCCCTCCTCCATAAACCCCCGAAAACCGCGACTTCTATATAGGATATGCCACATTAAATAGATTTCTCCCCCGTCCTTATAGGTGCTAACCACCTTCGCTTCGGGTAAACAGTTTAATGTCCTTTCAATGGCGAATATTTAAGGGCGATAAACACCTTCAATGTCACAGCTTATAACGTTTGGAGCGAAAAAGTTTAAAACCTAATGTGATAAATGTATAAGCACTCCGAAAGCTTTTTTCTTTTTTACCAAGAATAATATACTTAGGTAATATCTCCAGCAAACGAAATCAGTGACATTTATGTGGGTGCCAGGACAAGCGAGTATTGAAGGAAATGAAAAAGCCAATATGTCGACAAAAAAAACACATCTTCTGCTCTACCAGATCCTTACTCGCCACATCATATCCACAATCAAAAAAATATTCCCGAGAAACCTTGGTAATAAAAAGTGGCAAGAAGAAAACTGTTCAGCTGTTTTTTATTGACATTTTGAAGAAAATTAATAACCTAATGAGGTAATGAAAGCCTATTGGCAAGATAAAAATTTCTGAAATTTTCGGAATAGGTTGTACTCATAAAAACAAGTTGCAACAAATATTTTGGGAGTATATTTAAATTACTTCAGGGGGATTTAAATTTTCAAAGAGCTCATGACAGGCAGAGTTAGCAAATAGACTGAACTCGAATAAAAAATGTCTTGACCAGGGGACATGTATTATCTGAGAGTAGAAATCCTTTCTTTGAGGTGTTATGATTGGATAAGCAGATAAAGGCAGAAGATTTTTTTGGTAATCTTTACTGTAAAACTAAGTAGTAGTCTTGTTTGAAAATTTATCCTCCACATCTCGGAGGAAGCCGAAGTTTTTTTTTAATCATAGCTGTTCTAAATGTTTATTTAAAGTTCGTAACTTATAGCGTTTTAGGCGCTCTAATTTTTGTTTGCACAGTTGACTGATATCGTAGAGCACAGTTGACTGATATCGTAGAGCACAGTTGACTGATATCGTAGAGCACAATTGACTGATATCGTAGAGCACAGTTGACTGATATCGTAGAGCACAGTTGACTGATATCGTAGAGCACAGTTGACTGATATCGTAGAGCACAGTTGACTGATATCGTAGAGCACAGTTGACTGATATCGTAGAGCACAGTTGACTGATATCGTAGAGCACAGTTGACTGATATCGTAGAGCACAGTTGACTGATATCGTAGAGCACAGTTGACTGATATCGTAGAGCACAGTTGACTGATATCGTCGAGCACAGTTGACTGATGTGTGACTTGGTCGACTATCGTAGAGCATGAAAAAAAATTTGATAATTTTTTCTCTTTCTTTTACAATTATATATTAATCATTTAGTGTGTAATTTGGTCAAAATTCCGTTATTCAGACATTATTCCTGAATTATTGGGAATAACATTGAAACAGGGGGGAAAACATTCTGTTCTTAGATCCTGTAGCTTTTATAGTGTCAGAATCACGGACAAGATTATCGAAATCCAATATTTTCCAGGCGAAGATCAATCTATATATATAAAAATCACGTGTCTGTTTGTTTGTTCCTTATACAAATCCACACCGTTTGACCGTTTTTGACCAAACTTGGAATAATGGTAGGTCTTGATACGAGAAATCTCCTAGGCTAGGTCAAAAAAATCTAGCAGCTGTCTGTCTGTATGTTTGTCCCTTATACAAATCCATACCGTTCATCCGATTTTGCCTAAACTCGGTACACATGTAGATCTTAATCTGAGGAGAGTCGAAGGCTAAGTCAAAAACGTCTACCAGCTGTCTGTCTGTATGTTTCTCCCTTATACAACTCCACACCGGTCGTCGGATTTTGACTGAACTCGGTACACATGTAGATCTTAATCTGGGGAGAGTCGTAGGCTAAGTCAAAAACGTCTACCAGCTGTCTGTCTGTATGTTTGTTCTTTATACAGACCCCACACCGTTTGACGGATTTTGATCAAACTGGGCACACAGGTTGGTCTTGATCAGGGGATTGTCATAGGCCAGGTCAAAAACGTCTACCAGCTGCTGTCTGTATGTTGTTGTTTCTTTTTATAAGCAAGACCTATTTTTACCAAACTTGGCATACATGTATGTCTTGATACGGGGGGAGTTATAGGTTATGTCGAAGCCGTCTAGGACTTACAGTTGAGAGGTCACGGGTTCGAAACAGTTACAGATTCGTGTTATTAGATTTTAATAATACTTATTTGGTTTCTAATTTATTTAGGCTTTTCTATATGCAGAAAGTAGGTGTAGCATGGCACGCCGGGTAACGGCTAGTAAAAGATAATTAACAGGTTAATTCATTTTATTTGTACGTACTCTACATGTTTCACACCTAAGGTGCCTCTTCAGGAGCTAAAAAACTCTATAAACTAGCTTTAGTTACTTTAGAGCCAACGGCCACAGCCACGTTGAATGCACCGGTTCCCAAAGATCACCGAAGTTAAGCAACGTCGGGCGTGGCCAGTACCTGAACCGTAGGCATTATAAAACGGTGGCAACCTGTAGATTGTCCAGCGTTAATAGCCAAATTGTTGATACGCCGTTAAACACACACAAAAATAAGAAAAAAGTTACTTTAGCTCCTCAAGAGGCACCGAAGGTGTGAAACATGTTGAGTACCTACGTACAAATAAAATGAATTAACGTTTTAATTCTCTTTTGTTGACCTTCCACCTGAAAAATATTGGATTGAAGAAGGTTGGGTCACTATAAAATATAAATATGATTATCGAAATTGGTGCTTTCGATTTTTCCGATCGAAAAAAATCGATTTTTTTCCGCTCGGGCACCACTGTCAGACACTGACATCTGTGAAAACATACTCGATTTTAGGCATGTCCTGGTGTAATTCCCAGGACTCAAAAATCGCTTCGACGCCAAACCATCTGCTTCTCGAATCGAGAGTAAACTTGAATAAATAAATCACGAAAGAAGCTGTTTGCCAATTTGCTGTTTGTACTAAAAAAGACTGCATTATTCAATGATTTTCCCAAAGCAAGGATCCCCCGAATAGAAATAGTTCAAAAGGATTAAATTCTGAACCAATATCCCCGTTGGATAAATGTTAAATGAACCGAACAGCAAGAATCTCAAAGGACAAATAAGAAAGACTGGAAATAAATTAAAGATCCGTAGTATAAAAGGAAGAGTATTTAGAAGTCTGCAGCGGTAGGAAAGGTCACCAGGTAGGGGGATAAAGGGTTAATGAGATTTGGAGGATATTGGTGAGCCAGGGGGTGAGGGGTTTGTTTCATTAGTCAGCTAGTGTTTGGTGTTGTCCCCGACTCTCACGTAGGATTGGGGTACTAGCTACGTGATGTCATTAACAAAGGGAATATTGTCGAAGGTTTCTCTGTAGGGCATACCTTGAACCTATCTACTTCCTCAGATGGTCTTGGGAGATGGTGGCAAAGGGCTGAGCAGGCGGGAGCACAGTCGTGCTGCAGTATGTTTAAAAGTCCGACGTAGGAGCTGCGTCATCTTAACTTGTATCCCTAGTGTCATCAACAACGGTTTCTCTATTGATTATACCTTGAACCTATCTACTTCCTCAGATGGTCTTGGGAGATGGTGGCAAAGTGCTGAGGAGGCGGGAGCACAGTCGTGCTGCAGTATGTTTAAAATTCCGACTTAGGAGCTTCGTCATCTTAACATGTATCCCTAGTGTCACCAACAACGGTTTCTCTATTGAGTATACCTTGAACCTATCTACTTCCTCAGATGGTCTTGGGAGATGGTGGCAAAGTGCTGAGTAGGCGGGAGCACAGACGTGCTGCAGTATGTAGAGAATTCCGACTCGTAGGAACTGCGTCATCTTAGCGCGATTCCGTTCTTATCCGGTTGTAGAACTTGCAATGTCGAGCCCTCTCTATGCTTTCCCCAAGTGGCAAGTTATATCTATCCAGCCCTTGTTATAAATATTCCTCCTAAAGTACTTCAGTTTGAATTGTTTGGAGCAAATGTTAAATACGTTAATGCGAGAAAATTTATATTTATATATGACCTTTCGCAAAATTTAAAATAGTCTCATGTTTTATATAAATACTCAGCTGCTTCCGTTGACTTAAGTTTTTTTTTGGGTTCAACATTAAAGTGCTGAGGAGGTGGGAGCACAGACGTGCTGCAGTATGTATAGAAGTCCGACTAGTAGGACTGCGTCATCTTAGCGCAATTCCGTCCACTCATCACTCGCTTTAAGAAAACAACAACAAAAAAAAAAAACAAAGTGTTGAGGTCAGTGATAAGCCCCATTTTTTCTTGTGATTTTGCATTGAAAAATAGTCGACACGTGTCCGGGCGTCTCGTTCAACCTGCCTTAGGTGCTAACAAAATAGGTTGAAAATTCATAATTTTATATGTCAAGTTTGGGAAATGATTTCAACAGAATTCTTTCACTAATTCATTTGTTTTAGAGTGCAGATTGAAGGAATAATACAATTGTTAAACAATAATCTGTTATACATATTTTTTTTAAAACGCATCTGTTCCTAGACCATTAGAGCCGGGAAAGCATGGCTGCCAGCCACCTTTTCTTCCTACAATTAGGAAAGACACAGTGAGCTAGACTCAATGGGTAAAGCATTATTTTCTTTCGTGGTTTCCCTTTACTTTTTCAATTTCAAAATGAAAAAAATCGCTTTTGAGCCTTGAGTTCAAATTCAGAAACATAAATATTAGGTCCACCCGACAAACCTATGTAATCTACTCTATAACATAAAGTCTTCTTTTTCGTACAAGGCCACTGCGCATGCGCGAACGCTAGCGGACACTTTTTTGTAACCCAGTTTAGTCTCCGCTAAAGCATATTTATGCTAAAAGAATATATAAATATGTAGCAAAAATATGTATTTATTGCAGAATATGTAAAAATATGTATTTTCGAAAAATTATGTAACAATATGTAAAAAAAAAAAAAAAAAAAAAAAAAAAAAAAAAAAAAAAAAAAAAAAAAAAAAAAAAAAAAAAAAAACTGTTTAAAATCACTTAAAACGTGCAGAATTAACTCAACTATTACGATTTAAGAATCAGAAAAAAATATGTAAATAGAATAACATCCGTTCCCTAGTCATTAACAAGGGGAATATTGTAGCAAGCTTCCTACTGAGTATACCTAGAACCTACCTCCTTCCTTAGCTGGTCTTGCAGGGGTCTTGGGACATAGTGGCAAAGTCCTGAGGGGGCAAGAGCACAGACATGCTGCAGTACGTATTAAAGTCAGACTTCCAGGAACTGGGTCATCTTGGCGCGATTCCGTTGCTATCCGGTTGTAGAACTGGCAACGTCGAGCCCACTCTATGCTTTCCCCAAGTGGCAAGTTATATCTATTGTTTGAATTATTTGGAGCACATGTTAAATACGTTTATGCGAGAAAGTTTATATATATATATATATATATATATATATATATATATATATATATATATATATATATATATATATGACCGAATTTAAAATAGTCTCATGTTTTAAATAAATACACAGCTATTTATGCTGCTTCCGTTGGCTTAAGTTTTTTTTTTTAGGTTCAACATTATAGAAACCTTTTTTTTTTTTTTTAAGTATTTCTGGATTAATTTTGTCTTTTTTATGAAATTCTGCTGCGCTTCAGCATTTTCAATATACCTTTTTCTTTTGAAATAACATAATAATGTCATTGATATTAAATATTTTTCTACGATAAAACACTCAAACAGAAAAAATAATTTGTATTCAAATCATTCTCTCAGTTTTAAATGAAACATCATACAAAAAACAACACAGTAATTTCATTCAAAAGAAAATAGTTTGGATATTTCAATTAAATTGAAAATAGAATCGTAGAATTATTATAGAAAAAAAATTAAAAGTTAATTGACATTCTTAAGGGACGAGTGCCTAAGAATAAAGTGTGTTTTTTTGTTTTCCTTAATTCATAATTGTTCTTTTTTTAAAATATTATTATATTTATAATATAAGTCTCTCCTGTCTGTTGGGGTTCTAAACCGGCAATTACTTTTTTCTTATGAGCTCCCGTTATTCCAACCAATATGCCATGTTGTTAGACTTTTTTTTATATCGGTTATCGATTTCTTTTTTTATCACCCTCCCTTTTTTCCAATATCGCCACTTTTGTTATAACTTCGTGGCGTTCATCCCCATACCAGAAAATAATTCGAGAGTGAATAGTACTATTTTATATAATTATTCCTTTTTGAATTTGATTTCATTCTGTTTTAATTAATTTTTTTTATAACTTTTCCAAAAACTATGGAAAAATATGACGTTTCAATTATATGTCATTCAAATGTTATTAACCCTTACGAGACTACAACCCGCAAGACCTTCCATGCCCGTGGAGCGAAGCCCGTTTCACTCTCCTTGTTCTACAGGACGATATTAAAATAGCTGAGTCTACTTGTGTAACAAAAATAAGGCCCTTCAGAGGGACCTTCTTAGGGAATATACAAAAATACCCATATTTAATACGCTCAAATTAATACTTTACAATTTCTAACGCATAGCACAGTGTCTAGACATTACAAAACGTACCGTTAGATATCGCAAAAAGCTGTCACAGCAATGGCTTTCAGTCCCGATGCAAAGAAATGGCCTTGTGACGACAGTGGCTACCTGGCAAGTATCATGCAAGCCCGTTATCACTATAATAGCTACCTGGCAAGTATCATGCAAGCCCGTTATCACTATAGTAGCTACCTGGCAAGTAGCATGCAAGCCCGTTATCACTATAGTAGCTACCTGGCAAATGGCATGCAAGCCCGTTATCACTATAGTGGCTACCTGGCAAGGAGGCATGCAAGCCCGTTATCACGAAAGTGGCTACATGGCAAGAAGGCATGCAAGCCCGTTATCACTATAGTAGCTACCTGGCAAGGAGCATGCAAGCCCGTTATCACTATAGTAGCTACCTGGCAAGGAGCATTCAAGCCCGTTATCACTATAGTAGCTACCTGGCAAGAAGGCATACAAGCCCGTCATCACGAAAGTGGCTACCTGGCAAGGAGGCATGCAAGCCCGTTATCACGAAAGTGGCTACCTGGCAAGGGGCATGCAAGCCCGTTATCACTATATTAGCTACCTGACAAGAAGGCATACAAGCCCGTTATCACTATAGTAGCTACCTGGCAAGTAGCATGCAACCCCGTTATCACGAAAGTGGCAATCAGTCTCAAAAGTTAAACCTTTAGTTAAATCAATGATCGAAAGGGACGAGGCTAGCTCAGTGGTAGAGTACTGGACTAATAAGCTGGAGGACCTGAGTGACGGGACTGTGTTTTTCTTCTTTATATATATATATATATATATATATATATATATATATATATATATATATATATATAGGGACATAATTAGGATTTCATGAAATAAAAATCAAAAATAATGAAAATTGCTTATATTTTCCAGAATTTGAAATAAGGGTAAAGAAATACATATTGAACTAAAAAATGCTACCCTATTAAAAATTGCAAGTATATTTTAAAATTTTGAATGTAAGTCGTAAGTTTTGTTGAATAAAAAATAAGGGATTTGGCCCTATCCTGGCAAGAATAGGATGGTAACCCGTATATAACCCGTCCGAAGAATCTAATCTCAAGAATCTCGAGTAAAAGTCGACGTTAAAATTTAAATCAATGCATATTTTCGATTGTAATAATTGCGAAAGTAAGCATCGTCATTAAAATCCCCCATTTTTCTAAAAAAAACTCCCCCTAACGGCGAAGATAAAATTCATTTCATTACATGAAATAGTCCATTAATAACCAAAGATAAAAATCTGATTGCGTGCAACTTTGCGCATATAATTCAGCAGTAGCCTACACTTTATGCGGGCCACATGATTAAACTCCTGAATATTTTTACATATCATAGTAATACCCCCATACTAAGGCATATTGTGTGTAATAACTGACCCAAATCTAGGCCTGGGCTAAAAAAAAATTATTACAGTTTATAGAACTATATATATTTTTATATGTTTTATAATGAGATGAAAATAATCAACCGTTGAGTTGATACGTGGTACCTAGAACAATAGGGGTGTAGGTATGAAAAAACTAGTTTAGAGATATAGATATAGATTGCGGCATACCGGGCAATGAAAAAGTGGACGAGTTAGCTAAAAAGGCGATTAGAGAAGGGATAGAATACGACAAGATACCACAAAATGATCTAATAAGCTATGTGAAGCATAGAATTCTTAAAAAGTGGCAACAAACCTGGGATATTGTAACAGAGAACAAATTACGGAGCATAAAAAAGCAAGTAACTCCATGGAAAACATCTATTCGATCAACAAAGAAAGAAGAACGGGTCCTGACTCGCCTTAGAATTGGCCATTCGAAAATAACCCATTCATTTCTAATGACTCGAAGCCTCCCACCACTTTGTGGAGAATGCAATACAAGAATTACCGTCCACCACCTATTAATAGATTGCAAAAAATACGATAAACACAGAAGAGACGCACAGCTACCAGACACAATTAACGAAATACTAGCGGATCGCCCCAATCAGATCGATAAACTGTTTGAATTTTTAACATCTACTGGACTAATAAATAGTATTTAAAAAAACAAAACAAAAAAAAACACCAAATAACCTCTAAATCATTATAAAAAAAAAAAAAAAAAAAAAAAAAAAAAAAAAAAAAAAAAAAAAAAAAAAAAAAAAAGTATAAAACTCCCAATCTTACACCCCCTAACAAATGTAACAACAAACTCAAATCAACAAAGACAAATATTAAAAATGAAAATTTCTACAAAAACAAATAGGATTTAATTAACAAGAGACCCTACTAGGGTTGTAGGTGAACAACCCTAGTAGGGTCTCTAGAGGCACTTCTGGGTCGCCTTCCTACCTGTGTTCGGGCGGGATCGTCGGTGGCTTGGGGTGACGTCTGGGTGGCTCGTCTGGGATTCTCTTTCCCTACTCGTTCTGGCTAATTTCACGCAATAGCGATACTGGCAGGAAATCAAATCTACTTCCTTTAGCTCTGTGTTTAATGACCTCAAAGTGGTTGACAGCACATTAAAAAGGGAATAAAAAAAAAAAAAAAAAAGAAATCGACAAATGAGGCGTCGTCTTTCAAAAAAGGATATATCCAAATCGTAAAAATATTCTGGGGACACAAAAAACATCTAACCTCGGAAATTAATATTTACGAAACCACCCTAACATTCATTTCCTTATTTTTGTTGTCATTTAACGAATTTCAAAAAAAAGGTTTTTGCTGTGAGGGAAAAAAAAATTTTGGAACAGAAGTTAATTTGATGACAAAAAGGACTTGTCCCATGTTGAACGTCAACGTCTCAAATCTCCTCTCCCAAAACACGCCGTTACTGAAAAACACATATTTAACTTTCTACTGAACAAAACTAAAAAAAAAAAAACAACGACAGATTTCTAAATGCGTCCACATTAATTTAAGTCCGAACAACATTAATTATATAACTGACAATGAACACATTTCTCCCATTTACTCCAACTTGTTCCATAAGCTGTCTTGACCACAATTCGTTTTTTATCCCCATGCTCTTTGTGATTTCTATCTGGTTGTTCCAACACAAAAACACCTTTTAAAGTCTCCTTTTAACGCCTAGTAATTATAGAGGGTTACGTATATATATATATATATATATATATATATATATATATATATATATATATTATTTTTATTTTTATTTATTAGGAGATACAATACATACACATAATTGTTACTATTATTCTAGAATGCAATAAGTCAATTAACAATTGGGTGTCTCCTTCACTCTCGTTATTTAGGCTTGAAAACAACACAAGCCTAGTTGCTGGAAGACCTAAATCAATAATATGTCCTCATCAGTCTCCAGAGTACCTCATAACGAATATAAGAAGGCACAAAAATAATTAAATAAATAAAGTAAAATAATATACAAAAAAATAACACTAAAAAAAAAGCCTTACAAATCAGTATATCTGATAATATAACAATGTATAATAGTATAAATTAATATAATTATTACAAATATAACCAAATAGATAAAAAAACAATAAATAAAATAAAACTAAATAAAATAAAGCAAAAAAAAGATATTAATAAATAAAAAATAAAAAGAAAGACTAACAATAACAAGGTCAATATAATAATAATAAGATAATACCACGTTTTGAACCCAAACACTTCACCCGCTAGACCAGAGCACTCGATGGAGATTTAACGTGGCGCAGTCATATATAACAACCACAGACATACCCACACCCCAAATAAAAATATAAACAAGTAAAACACATAAATAAATTAAAAAAAAAAAAAATTTGGCCATCCTCAACGGCCCGCACCGGCGAGGAGTGTCCTCCATCGACTGAAGATGATGGAGGAGCCCTTTAATACCCGCAATGTAATGCTTCTCAGCGCCCCCATCGGGACACCAAGCTGCCTTAAACTCTTGGCAGAAGCACCGCTCCACACACCCCTCCAGCTCAATGTACAGGACGTTACGTCCACGTCGGTCACAGGCACGCCAAACATTCGTCCCACTGCCAAAGTCTCCCATACTTCCGACACTTCGCCCGGTGCAGCGAGTTCAGATCAGAGGAATTCCCATTTACAATCTGTGCGTCCAGAATCATCACCTTACCCTCTTTTGCCACAATTATGTCGGGTTTCCAACGTCGGCCATCAGCTCTCAGGACTGTCTCGAGGTGTACCTATATAATTAATTGTACACTATTGTAATTATAGAGGGTTACGTATATATATATATATATATATATATATATATATATATATATATATATATATATGTATATATAGTAGACTCTCCCTAATCCGGCGTCGTGGGGACCGGGGTACAGTCGGATTATAGAATTCAGTTAGAAGTTGTCACTCATGTATTTGAAAAACCTTATTTGAGGAAAAAATAATATTTACCATTTTTAATATTGCATATTTAAGTAAAATATAGCTACCGAATTATAAAATAAATTCAAAATATGTACTAAATCTTTGCTGGTGTATTATTTACAAGAGGATATTCATGTAAAATTTTCAAGGAATAAAAAGATGCAGACAGTTAAACTAAATAAAAAATATTTAATTACTAACTGAATCACATATTTATTTATTTACTAGCTTCCCAACTATGGTGATTAGCTCTATAAATCACATATGTATGCACATATTATTACATCAAAAACAGAAAATTGATAATCAGGTTTGTCAACCGCAGGTGCCTTAGTAGAAACATTTATTTTCTTAGTAGAAACACAAGTTCCTGTCTCTAAAACGAAACATATATGCCTCCTTTGATTTCCTTCCAATGCAATACCTCGAAATGTTTGGCTAGCTAGGAAGGGAAGGTTTTCTAGGAACCCTCGAGCAGGTCTAGCACCGGCCACTAGCTAAATGTTTGGCTAGCTAGGAAGGGAAGGTTTTCTAGGAACCCTCGAGCAGGTCTAGCACCGGCCACTAGCTAAATGTTTGGCTAGCTAGGAAGGGAAGGTTTTCTAGGAACCCTCGAGCAGGTCTAGCTCCGGCCACTAGCTAAATGTTTGGCTAGCTAGGAAGGGAAGGTTTTCTAGGAACCCTCGAGGAGGTCTAGCACCGGCCACTAGCTAAATGTTTGGCTAGCTAGGAAGGGAAGGTTTTCTAGGAACCCTCGAGCAGGTCTAGCACCGGCCACTAGCTAAATGTTTGGCTAGCTAGGAAGGGAAGGTTTTCTAGGAACCCTCGAGCAGGTCTAGCTCCGGCCACTAGCTAAATGTTTGGCTAGCTAGGAAGGGAAGGTTTTCTAGGAACCCTCGAGGAGGTCTAGCACCGGCCACTAGCTAAATGTTTGGCTAGCTAGGAAGGGAAGGTTTTCTAGGAACCCTCGAGCAGGTCTAGCACCGGCCACTAGCTAAATGTTTGGCTAGCTAGGAAGGGAAGGTTTTCTAGGAACCCTCGAGCAGGTCTAGCTCCGGCCACTAGCTAAATGTTTGGCTAGCTAGGAAGGGAAGGTTTTCTAGGAACCCTCGAGGAGGTCTAGCACCGGCCACTAGCTAAATGTTTGGCTAGCTAGGAAGGGAAGGTTTTCTAGGAACCCTCGAGCAGGTCTAGCACCGGCCACTAGCTAAATGTTTGGCTAGCTAGGAAGGGAAGGTTTTCTAGGAACCCTCGAGCAGGTCTAGCTCCGGCGACTAGCTAAATGTTTGGCTAGCTAGGAAGGGAAGGTTTTCTTGGAACCCTCGAGCAGGTCTAGCTCCGGCCACTAGCTAAATGTTTGGCTAGCTAGGAAGGGAAGGTTTTCTAGGAACCCTCGAGCAGGTCTAGCTCCGGCCACTAGCTAAATGTTTGGCTAGCTAGGAAGGGAAGGTTTTCTAGGAACCCTCGAGCAGGTCTAGCTCCGGCCACTAGCTAAATGTTTGGCTAGCTAGGAAGGGAAGGTTTTCTAGGAACCCTCGAGCAGGTCTAGCTCCGGCCACTAGCTAAATGTTTAGCTAGCTAGGAAGGGAAGGTTTTCTAGGAACCCTCGAGCAGGTCTAGCTCCGGCCACTAGCTAAATGTTTGGCTAGCTAGGAAGGGAAGGTTTTCTAAGAACCCTCGAGCAGGTCTAGCTACGGCCACTAGCTAAATGTTTGGCTAGCTAGGAAGGGAAGGTTTTCTAGGAACCCTCGAGCAGGTCTAGCTCCGGCCACTAGCTAAATGTTTGGCTAGCTAGGAAGGGAAGGTTTTCTAGGAACCCTCGAGCAGGTCTAGCTCCGGCCACTAGCTAAATGTTTAGCTAGCTAGGAAGGGAAGGTTTTCTAGGAACCCTCGAGCAGGTCTAGCTCCGGCCACTAGCTAAATGTTTGGCTAGCTAGGAAGGGAAGGTTTTCTAAGAACCCTCGAGCAGGTCTAGCTACGGCCACTAGCTAAATGTTTGGCTAGCTAGGAAGGGAAGGTTTTCTAGGAACCCTCGAGCAGGTCTAGCTCCGGCCACTAGCTAAATGTTTGGCTAGCTAGGAAGAGGTGGTTTTCTAGGAACCCTCGAGCAGGTCTAGCACCGGCCACTAGCTAAATGTTTGGCTAGCTAGGAAGGGAAGGTTTTCTAGGAACCCTCGAGCAGGTCTAGCTCCGGCCACTAGCTAAATGTTTGGCTAGCTAGGAAGGGAAGGTTTTCTAGGAACCCTCGAGCAGGTCTAGCTCCGGCCACTAGCTAAATGTTTGGCTAGCTAGGAAGGGAAGGTTTTCTAGGAACCCTCGAGCAGGTCTAGCTCCGGCCACTAGCTAAATGTTTGGCTAGCTAGGGAAGGGAAGGTTTTCTAGGAACCCTCGAGCAGGTCTAGCTCCGGCCACTACCTAAATGTTTGGCTAGCTAGGAAGAGAAGGTTTTCTAGGAACCCTCGAGCAGGTCTAGCTCCGGCGAGTTCCGAGATCCGTCACTCATTCCTCTCGGAAACCGCCGGACTAGAGAGAGCGACGGTAAAGAGAACGCCGGATAAGGGAGAGTCTACTGTATATATAGGTGTTAAAAGTGAATCAGAAAGAATTTGTCAGCTTCTTTATGCGCAATAATTATATATATTTCCAGCATAATTTTGACTATGGAAGAATCGTTAATTTTGCGGTCCTAAAGCTCCATAGCTGCTTTGGTGTTGCTCCAATCGATGGACTGTGGTGGAGTGAAATGTATTTGACGTTCCAGTTAGCGGCTTTCACTGGAATCACACCTCTGGAGTCTATACCGTCCTGATCATTTCTAGTCCAGTAATACAGAAGGTGGAGATTGTGTTCGTGTAATATTTTTGAATCGTCTATAGTTTGATCGTTTTGGATCCATACAAAGGATCAATATTTGTAATAATTGATTATTAAGGCCTTAGGAGTTTATTAGGACTCTTATTTGAATTTTAAGGGGAGTCATTTTGAGTGTCTACCCGGTAGGGTCGATGACGATTTTAAAATGTTTACGATGACGTTTTAGAGCCAAATCATATTAGACTACGTTTCAAACAACAAGCGACCTCGACATGGGAAGACTTATGGAAAGCAGAACCATAGAGTAATAAGCTACAGGCCATCAAGGACACCACGAGAAAATGGGACAGCTCAAAACGTGCCAACAGAAGGGAAGAAGTTGTTCTTACCCGAGAATAGGATATACAAATGAAGGGCTCAGTGACAAAGCTGATTAACCCACAATTAGAAATAACTGAGAAAATTGGAGTTGAAGGTAAAAAGAATGTGAAAACAACTATTGTTGGTGACAGAAATGATTGTAATTGGACCAATTAAAATCATTTCTGTCACCAACATTAATTTTTTTCATATTCTTCCTAACTTTAACTCCATTTTTCTCAGCTATGTCTAATTGTGGGTAATTATTCAAACCTAGGCTAAAAACAGACAACCTAAGCTAAAATACATGAATTTCAAAAATGCAGAAATTATATTAACTGAATCCCATGATTCTATGTACCTAAACAAAACACTTTTTTCAACAAATATTGTTCCACTTTTCTCTAAAACGGTTAAAGCTATCGCCATAAAAATAGTTTCATTCGATTTCCTAGGCCAAGAAGCCTATAAAACGAGTACCTGCAAGCATATTCCGTAAGCATAACGATTTCTTTCGCGCGAATTGCGCTCCAAAAACCATGTTTTGGTAGACGGATTTTGTCTGGTTAATGAATTTTCAAATTAGACAACAGATGTTTGTACCGAATTTCATCAAAATCGGACCATTTTTCACGGAGCTACAGCGCGAAAAGACATATATATTTACAGAAACTTGAACTTCGTTCTAAAACGTAAATTTTTCTAATCGGCACTTCCGAATTGCGTCACGAGGTCAACCCTATAAGCGAGGTTCCTCTGGAGGGAGGGAGGGAGGAACGTTTCGTGAAGAAAAAAAGAAAAACTCTGGTCGCTATCGTGTTAACATATATATATATATATATATATATATATATATATATATATATATATATATATAATTTTAACGGGGGTCATTTTCGATGTCTACTAGGTAGGATCGATAAAGATTCGAAGAAATTTTTCAAAAATTCCGTCATGAGTCAAAATTCCGTCAATAGCTACTTTCCTTCGGAGGAAAGTGCTAAAACAAGCAGTTGTTTCGGAATGAAGTAGAAAGAGAAATATAGGAGAGAAAAGTAAGTAAATTTGGTTTTAAATGGTTATTGTAGGTTTGCTGCGTACCTAAATTGTAGTAAATAAATCGTTTCAAGTAATACACGTCGTCGTTCACGTAAGATAAACATGAAAATGATGATTAGTAACGAGCGCCTAAGTAAAAACGAAAAAAAAATATGGATGCGCACGGCCGCTTTAGGAGAGGGAGTTTAGTCCGTCTGTGGAGGGAGTAGGCAGCTAGCCCACGTCGCATCGAAAAGGTTAACGTCAATTTAAAAAAAATGGAAAAACATATCTTTAGGTTCAGTTAAGCTCCAAAGAAAGGGCGTAAGAACCAACAACTTTCTCGCCCTAATAATCTGATCTTAATCCTAATCAATGAAGATTTGAAGAGATTTTTCAAAAATTCCGTCATGAGTGCTAACTCAATACTTACATTCCTTACACGAATGCGAATAGGCCAAAAATGTTCTTCATCGTACGAAACACAATGCATTTCAAACCTTAGACAAACACTAGTAAAAATAATATTTATTACCCTGTAACTACAACATATCGCTGAATCTTAAAGAGATAAAAAATAAATTAAAAAAAAAAGAGAAAAATGTAAATAGCCTGCAAATATATATGTATACTGTATATATTGTATATTATTTAGATTGTATATAGTTTACATTGTATAAATTTGGGGGGAAAAAAGAAAAAAAAAGAGAGATAAAAAAATAAATAAAAAAAGAGAAAAAATGTAAATACCCTGTAAATCTATATGTAAACTGTATATATTGTACATTATTTAGATTGTATATAGTTTATATTGTATAAATTTGGGGGGGAAAAAAGAAAAAAAATAGAGATAAAAATAAAATAAAAAAAGAGAAAAAATATAAATGCCCTGTAAATATATATGTACACTGTATATATTGTATATTATTTAGATTGTATATAGTTTATATAGTATAAATTTGGGGGAAAAAAATTATAATAATAAAAATAAAAAAAGAGATAAAAAAAGAAATAAAAAAAAGAGAAAAAAAAATGTAAATAGCCTGTAAAAATATATGTATACTGTATATATTGTATATTATTTATAGTTTATATTTTATAAATGAAACTGTAAATACTGTAAATATATATGTATTTTAGTGTGTATAGGCAACAACTTAATAACTATAAGGAATTAGTATATTAATAGATATAATTATAGAATGAGCGAAGTAAAAGATTGAGTACCCTTCATTACAATTATTCAGCCAATTTCTTTTGAATTTAGCTAATTATTTTTATTTCCAAATGATCTGTAGAACACAAATAAAGGGCGTAAGGACTATACTGTTTATCGCCATTGTCAAAAACAAATCCTAATTGTAATCCTGAATCTTAAACTCTCTTTACAAGCAATCTTGACTCTTGAGAAATACGGCCTACCTTCTCTACCTCTACGATTCCAATCCAGTAGAGAAATCCCTAGAGTTTTCTAAAGGCACACGAGTATAAATCTCTTAATCCGAATGGTCTGACTCGGATTAAGAGCTGGGGCTGGAAAAGGATTTCCATGTTCTATCCTCTACTGGAGCCTCCAGGATATCTAATTACTATCTAGGTCTGTTACTGGAGAATTCATTTATCCAAAACTCTAGTTGCTAAGGATACGGAACTCTATTACAAATGGGGAAATGGTTAAACATGTTCAGCAAGGGAATTTGTATATTTCATTCTTGTTAACGAATTCATTCAATGAATTTTAATTTTGGTAACTCTGAAGGAGAGCGTCCTCGACACAGATTTTTTTTGCACTATAATGTATTTTGATATACTAAAAACGAGGCGCTAATAGCTACGATTTGTTGATGCGCCGTAAAAAAAAAAAAAAAAAAAAAAAAAAAAAAAAAAAAAAAAAAAAAAAAAAACTAAAACTAAAAACGAATCCGTAAAAAAGTTGCTCTCAACTAGGAAAGAGGTTATTAAGCGCTAAAGTTCACTGTTATTGAGGTTAAAGTTGGCGTAAACAGCCTATTATTAAACATGTATATTAAGAAGAATGTCTAGGACGACTTTTGGGCAGACGTGCTATGCTTTTCCATTCGCTAAGCTCGCACAAGAAGATATGAAAACTAGTCAATCCAACTCGCTGTATGGATAGAATTCCGATGTTATGGAGGTTATAAATGGTTTATCAACATTTTAATTGAGAGTTTTTTGTTTCCCTATGTTAGATGTCTGCGCATGCGCATGTGTACAAATACGCCGTTTACACCAATTTTAACCTGAATAACAGTGACCTTTAGTGCTTAATAACTTCTTTCCTAGAAGAGAACAACTTTTTTTTCGGATTCATGTTTATGCAGTAAAATACGTTATAGTCCAAATTTGAAAAAAAAAATCGGTGCTGAGGACACTTCAGTTTTACCTAAATTTTTCTCTAAGTTTAACGTCCAAGTATGAACAAATCTGATTTTTGGGACGGATTATCAGTAGGGTGCCACTATTTTTAACCCTAGAATCCCACCCTTTCTCGGCATACCCCATTCTACCAATTATTTTTCATTCAGACGAACATACTTTTAAAAAATACTCGCTGTTCCTCGACGTGCCACGCTACACCTACTTTCTGCATAGGAGACACCCTAAGATCTACCTGTGTACCAATTTACGCTAAAATCTAAGGGTGTGAATTTGTATATATCTCTCAAGTAATTCGTGAAGCAGCCGGCAGAGGCCAGCACCACACACTGCTAGTAGATATCTCTTATCAAAGAAAGTCATTATATTATAAAGATGTAAAGCCATCAATAAGATTGAGGCCCTTTCAAAGTTCACCTAGCTGAGGTTATGAGTTGTTACGTGAGGCTAAATAATATATTATCAATTATTTCAATCCGTTATCTATTAGTATCGTCGTTCGAGGATTGGACTCGGTGTTCAAGGCAGTCCCTATGCCTTCCCAACCGTTAATTAATTCATGAATGGGTACCTCCAAATGAAAAAATCAGGCTGGCTCTTTCAATACGCGAATTAAAACTCCATCTAATTTTTAGTTCAATCCATAACGCCCATTATAATTAACTCTAAACTTAATTTTAGGACGGATTATAAATAGGTCACGACCCTTTTTTGGTAAGGATAGGGCTGATGTCTTTCCTTTTTCCAAAAAAATGCCACCACCCCTAGTGGGAATCGAACCCACGACACTTGGCACGGTGTGTTAAGTGCCCACGCCTTAACACTCACGGCCACCGGGTATCTATAAAATATAGGAGCGCTTAAAACTTAATGATAACCACGAATACTGGGAAATTCCCATAAAATACCAAAAGTTCGTCTGAATTCTAAATTATCCCCTTAAATATATTTTGGTCCGAGGCGAGAACCCTTTTAAAGGTTAAATACCTTTATTTATAAAAATTGTGAATTCCCAGAACAAGCAGCTATTTGTTTTTTCAAAAAATGAATACAACACCAACATTCAATATTTTTAAAAGGAAAAATCTACTCTATTAACACCTGCTAAAAGAAATATTATAAAAAGCAATTAAAATTAAAATTCTAAATAATTTTAATTTTGTCTTTTGATTTTTTCAGGACCTTCAAATTACTTTTTAGCTCTTCACGAAGGATTGTAGCTATTAAGGTTGCACGCATGAATGAAATTTTCTAAAAACATCTTCGATTCACCCTTTCTAAGACTGATAATGGCCTCCGTTAAAATGAGTATATATATACATATATATATATATATATATATATATATATATATATATATATATATATATACATTCTCTCTGATCTTAGGAGGCATGGGTTCATTAAAGCGGTCATTCTTTCTTCACACTACTTTATTTATTAGGCCTTACATGTTTCGTGCATATTTTCGCACCTCTTAAAGGACACAACAAAAAAATGTTTTGTTGTAGAAGTGCCCTTGAGGTGGACATCTCAGTTTTTAGTGTAAAGTAAGACTATATTTTTTATCACTTATTTTATTTTTGAAAAATTTGTTTTACGCAACACGATTCATGACTACATGTAGTTTTTAAAAGAAAATTCAGGTTGTGAAGATATCGCACTAGTATTTCTAAAGTAACACAACTCAAAATAAAACTCAACTGAAAATGTGTCACTCTTGTCTACGTAGGGGGCTTAGCATGAAGACAGGAAGGGTGATACAAGTGCCCTCTGGTGTACAAGCTCTGAAGCTAGTAACATACAGTTTTGATGATTGATAAAGAGATATTTAACACGTCCTTTCAAAGTAAGAACCAATAAACGCCGATTTTTGGGTTGTTTCACTTTAGAAATAAAATATTTGTTACCTAGTAAGTAGTTAAAATCACTGGCGAGGCTGTTCTAAAAAAAAAGATTTTTTTGTATGCCTTAGTTTTGAACAATCCATTCTAAGCACTATGATACCATCACCATTACTAAGAACCAAGAAAGCCAGCGAAGTACTAACTGCTTTGAAGTCCCGACAACCAAGTACTCCGTCCTAGACCACTTGACAAGTCCACATTTCACGGGGAGACGTATGCCGTTGTGGTTTACATCTTGTCGGAAAGTCAAACTAAAACTTTCCTCTAAAGGACTTCGCCTTAGGGTCGTGCTAAGTCCCAGAGATAGGAATATGGAAGGACTTACTCTTGCCCGGGGCGGTGTCTTATATGCGCCTTTTGCAAATCAGATAAAACAGGAAACTCAAACATGTGTACTTACTACTTAGTGATTGAATTTTTTATATCTATAATAGTAAGGGTAAAACTGAAGTTTAGCGCCCTCACAAACGATTACTTTAACATCTTTCACTATAACGTATTTTAACGCATAAAACACGTATACGTTAAAATAAGAAATCGCTCTTAACTAGGAAAGTCGTTATTAAGTACTAAACTTCACTGTGAAATATGTGTAAGCAGCGTATTCGACCTTTTTTAGGCAATTTTAAAATCAATTAAGTCCCCAATTAATGGCCCCCGAAAGGAAATTTGGTTCTATATTACAATTTCTGGAATGAAATACTTACATTTTAAAAAATGTTGTTTTTGTATATAACCTTTTTATTTCATTTTTAGCGCGGTTCCTCCCTCCCCCATAGGGAGGAACCCCGCTTATAGGGTTGATACAATGAAACAATCCGGAAGTGCCGACTAGAAAATTTCGCGTTTCAGAACCCCTAGAGACCGAAAATAACGGTGGTTTAAATTTGTATATATATATGTATATATTTATATATATATATATATATATATATATATATATATATATATATATATATATATATTTGTCTGTTCGCTCATTTCTGGCTTCCCTGAAGGTCCGATTTTAATGAAATTTGGTACAAAAATCCGTCGACCAATTTGAAAGGTCAAGTTCGTTAACCAGCAAAATCCGCCCACTGGAAGATGGCGTTTGGGGCGAAATTCGCGCAGAAAAAATCGTAACGCTTACGTTTTTGAGTTCATAAGCTTGTAAGTACTCTTTTTATAGGCTTCTTGGGCTAGAAAAACGAATGAAACCATTTCCATGGCGATAGCTTTAACCGTTGTCGAGAAAATTGGAAAAATAGTTTTTGAATTCCGTTTTTGGTTTGGTACTTAGAATCACGGGATTCAGTTGAAACATTATCTGCATGTTCTAATTTCATTAAAACTAATATGTTGAAAGTTTTGTTACGTTTGGAGTTAAGGAAGGGTTAGAATAAAATATTTTATGAACAGACATGAAAAGTTTTGGTAACTTTGTATACTTTCCTTAATATCTCCAAAAAGGTTGAGAATCTTGGGAAACGGAAGATGACCATTAGAAAGGTCACTAAATTCTTTACAAAAATGGTTCTAAAGAAAGTTTTGATTAGGCGATGTCAATCGGAGAAATAAGTGCATAAATCTTTAAAGTAATTGATTTCGCTTATTCGAACTGTTCTTTTTCTCTTTGATTTTGGTACTTAGAATTATGGGATTCAGTTGAAACATTTTCTGCATGTTCTACATTCATTAAAATTAATATGTTGAAATTTTTGTTACATTTGGAGTTTAGGAAGGGTTAGAATAAAATATTTTATTAACAGACATAAAAAGTTATAGTAACTTTGTATACTTTCCTTAATATCTTGAAAAAGGTTGAGAATCTTGGGAAACGGAAGATGACCATTAGAAAGCTCACTAAATGCTCTACAAAAATGGTTCTGATGAAAGTTTTGATTAGGCGATGTCAATCGGAGAAATAAGTGCTTAAAACTTTAAAGTAATTGATTTCGCTTATTCGAACTGTTCTTTTTGTCTGTTTTATTCCTTGTTATTTTTAAATTGCTTATATTCAGATAACGTATTTGACAATAAAACAGATTAAGTAAAATAAGAAGATCAATTTATCGTTAGAAATGTAGCGTTCAAAGAGAGAGATCCCAAGGCTTTCCAAATGCCTCTGAGCGGAGGCCTTCTGCCCGACTTATGGTATAGCTGACCCATACAGGTAAGATTGTAAATCAAGACCTTTCAAGACTGGTTTGTTTGAGATTTCATTTGGATAGCTGTTTCGCTATTGATCTAAACAAAGTAATAACTGTTTCTATTCTATGCCTTCATAAACACTAGAGATAAGAACGGAACCGCGCTAAGATGACGCAGTTCCTGCGAATCGGACTTTTTTCTTCTAAAATAGACATATATGAAAAAATAACTGATGTACCTAAATAAAAAACGACCTCTCTTATTTTGCCTCACTTTTTTTGTTTTATAAGTGAAGTATTTACTATACGTTTGTCTATTTCCCTTTATCTAGTTTCATAATTTCTCTTTATATAGTTTTATAATTTCTCACTCCTCACTCATCCCCTCCTTGATCTCATATTTTACAATCCCTCCATATTTGTTCCTGTCCTTGTTGAATATGTTGAAGCATTTCATTAGATAGGTTTTGCATTTTTTTTTTTTTTTAATTTAAGTTAGACTTTAGTCAATTAATTAAATTTAATTTTTCTTCTTAACAGACTAAAATGCCCAAAAATATAGTTGTAAAGTTTGTTTCATTCATTCATATTATTATTTGTGAATGAATTTCTGACAAATGGATTTTTTCCGTAATGTTTCTATGTTTCATAGAGTGAGATATGAATTAAGTCCATACCTTCATTGGGTATGAATTGTAAGAAAACAAATCTTCTAAGAGAGATGTCCAGTCTTTAGTAGATAATCTAAATAAACCCTAGTTACCTTGGCGACAATAAAGCAACATCCTAAGAGAGAATGACAGAACTTAAGTGCTGTAAGATACTAGAACTCTCTAAAAGAGAGAAAGAGGAATGTAATAAATGCCTCTTGTCAAGGAGAGAATTAGAAGTAAAAAGAGAGCAGCCGTTGTGGGAGGTATTTCCAGTCCTATAACCAAGCTGCAACCTTCCAAAGCCACCCATAACCTTACGACCTTTTCCCGCCATAATTATAAAGCCATATATAAAATCTCTAGCCTAATTCAAGACAGGGCTCATTTTCCCTCCAAAATCTCGCCATTTTGTTTAATCATGATCCGTTTCATCGTCGCTATTTACCAACCTCAACCAGCTGGGGATCCGCCTTTGGATGTACATCCTTTATAATCCGCACTCCACCCTCACTTCTAGATTTTTTTTCATTTATTTATTTATTTATTTTTTATTTTTTTTTTTTTTTTGCTTTTAGGATGATAAATTTAACTAAAAGTATATTAATGGCTGTGTAATCTCTCTGTAATTTAATAATATATTACCAAATATATAAATGTTCAAACTTCGTCACGGCAGATAAGCAGTTATTTTATTGCGTTAAATAATGTATCATCAAAATTAACGCTACAACATAATTTTGTGTGGTTTATTATAGCACGGCTACAATCATACTATATGTTAAACATCAATTGATAAGTAATCAAAGTATTATTTTTCTTGATACTGGGGGACCAGTGACAGAAAACAGATAACTTAGAGATACCCCGTTATCTATTGGTTACCAAAAACAGGAGTTTAACCAGTGCAGGTCAAAATTGGTTGTCAATAATAAACGTACGTTAAAATATAAAAGTTTATGTTTCTAAGATGTCATTTGGAAACACCAATTATATTTGCGATAATTACGAAGAAGTGTTCTGACTGGGGATGCTGATGGGCGAAGAGGCTGTGCAAGGGTTCGGGATATTATTACCTCGGATGAACCATCACCAGGTATACCGTAAACTCAATGAGGGACAAAATCACAGTTTATTCCTAGTAATCCAAGGACTGCCATCATAGATGATATTAACCGCAAATAAAAATAATATTATGAAATAGATACAGTACGGTAACAGCTGACCTGTTATCGTCCAAGCAACGCGTTGCTGCCTAGGTGTGTCCCAACTAAAAATACTTAAAAATTTGAATATCAAAACCTTTCTTAGCGAGTGTTTACATTCTAAAGGGAGTGCCATGCGAAATTTCAAATTTTTCTGTCGAGTGGTTTGGGCTGGGGGTTGACAGGTCAGTGAGTGAGTGAGTGGTATTTGACAAATATATAGTAGATAAAATATTGATAATTTTATTTTATACTGGAGGGGGCCTCAGAATGTCACCTTCCAAATCGAACAAATTTTCTTAATTCCGTAATAAAGCTCTGGAATTATTTTCAGATTTTTCTTGCGATTTTTATTGCAATTTTAAAAAAAAAATTACTTCTGCTAGAATCACTTCATATTCTCTGGTATATCTCAGGGTTCATATGGTTTGGTATAAACCCCCACTCATAGTTTTCGGGCGCCACGGGCCTAGTGCTGACCACACTATCTCTTTAATATACCTTATAGTGAAGAACCAGATATATCATAAGGTTGTATATTACCTATCTAGTTATTCTCAGAAAGGCCGAAAGCTTCTAAGCAACTTTTCTGCCAAAATATTTCTACTTTGTCAATAAACCCATCCCCTACGTAGTACCGACAAGGAAGTGCTTCTCAATACTTGTTATGTAAACATGATCCGAGGCAATGGAGAACTGCAAGAGATGTAAAATTTTCAGATGCAATCATTTCCAGGCATTGTCATTGTCTTTTTCTCTCGCTTCCCAGCAAATCATCCGGGTCCAAGTCACGAGCTCTATATATATATATATTCATATGTGTGAGTATGAGGTAATTCAGGGGAATATGCAGGTTGGGAAAAAACGCCTGTTTGTTAATGTTTGTTTTTTGCGTCGATATATGACAATACTGAAACACTTGTGTGGAGAGTCTAGTCTCAGGCTGGGCGGGAATGGTGATTGTACCAGAATTAATAGTGTTAAATTAGCGATATTTTTGGACCTCGTGACTATTAATTGTGATGAGTTTATAATATTCTGTTCCTCATAATTTATGTTCCTAAACGTACTTTTTAGCACTTTCCTCCGAAGGGTTGGGTTGGTAGTTTAAGGGCAGAAAACTGTTTGGTCATCTCCGCCCTTGTTGTGTTTAATTGTGCAAGTTTAATGTTAGGATGGAGAGTGTTTTCAGTATTGTGTGTTTGAGATAGAGTTGTGTTATTAAAGTTGTATTTGTGAGAATCTAAGTTTGGAAAAAAAGAGAAATTATTGTTGTTATAAAATTGCATGGAAATAAGAACCAGATTCACACATACATAAATATATTTGCACTTATATAAATATAGTATACATATATATATATATATATATATATATATATATATATATATATAAAAATACAGTACAAATAATAATGTAAACATATATTTTGTTTTATTTTATTTTTTTTCTTTATTTTGATATTTTTTAAAAATATTTTCTTCTTCTTTTTCCTTTTTTTCCTTCTTTTGTTTAAACTTTTTTTGTATATATATTTTTATTTTTTTTCCCCTCATTTATTTATTTTGATCCTTTTCCTCCTCCGAAGGAAAATAGCTATTGGGGTTGCACTCATGACGGAATTTTTGAAAATTTTTTCAAATCTTTATCGATCCTACCTAGTAGACACCGAAAATGACCCCCGTAAAATTTATATATATATATATATATATATATATATATATATATATATATATATATATATATATATATTATATATGTGTGTGTCTGTTAACACGATAGTGGCCAGAGTTTTTGTTTTTTCTTCGCGAAACGTGGTATATAGCGTTCAATTAGCAAACGATTGAACGAGTTTGTTAACCACCAAAATCGGTCCACCGTGAGGGGGGTTTACGCCAGACCCAAAACACTAATTTGACCATGCCAGCCGTAGTTTTTGTTATATTTCAACGAAATTCGGTATTCGTTATGTTGATCTAAAGAGATAAATACGTTGTAAAAATAAACTAAATCGGTTCATTAGGAGGGGGGGTTTACTCCGGACCCACATTACCAATTTGCCACTATCAGCCGTAATTTTTGTTACATTTCAACGAAACTCGGTATTCATGGTGGTAATCAACAGAGAAAAATGGGTTGTAAAAATAAACTAAATCGGGTTATTTGGAGGGGGGGTTTACTCCGGACCTAAAGTACTAATATACTCATACCGGTTGTAATTTCTGCTGTATTGTAACGAAACGCGGTGTACGTCGTGGGTATCTCATAAGAATATGAGTTGTAAAAATGAAGTAAATCGGTCTATTGGAAAGAAGGGTTTACTTTAAACTCTGTTTCATTAGAATTAGCCTGCCAGACGTAGGTTCCCTAACCCGCCGCGAGGAGCGCTATCTCCCACTAGGGGAACTGTATCCTGTTTCTGCGTCAGATCAAAAGTCGGAAAATGAAGTTTTTGGGTATTTATTAAGTAGTACAGTATCATGTATTAACATAACTCTGGAAGCAAATTATTTACAAAATTAATAATTGAACAGTTCTCATAGGAAATGTAAATGAGCAGAACTATTCACGGTTTTATTTTATTTATATAGGTTATTTACAGCAAATTATTCAGTATTGTAGTCTACACTACATAAATTCTGAGGAAAGTGCTAAGTTATGCAGCTCCTGCGTGACGGACTTTTATTTTTATAAGCTTGGGTGATGTCTTCCCTCTATACTTGGGGGAAGATCCCATATTGGTCAGAAATAAATGAAATAAAGTTTAAAAGTATTTTTTTATTTATTTCATATCAATGTATTTTATCATATAAAATATGAAAGCAAATTGTAATAAAAATATAATTAAAAACAATACTAATTAACATTAATAAAAAAAAATAATTGCATTATTTATAATAAATTAATAAAAAATTAAAATTATTATTTCCTTATTACTTTAATTAAATTAAAATGAATTATTTTGTAATAAATCACTTAGTTGTCTTATTTTGTTTTAATTACCGTAATATTGTTGGATGTTATCCCGTAACTAGGGAAGATAACAGGATTTAATGACATTCTTTAACAGTTCAAATTTCTCAATTTTTTCAAACTAAGAATTTAATTAAGTTGTATACATAAACAATCAGATATTGAAAATGTCTAGTTTTTTTCAGGATCTTGTTATGTCAATTTTTCTTGGAGTGAAAAATCCTTAATTCTGGCGTCTTCCCCCAGTTTGCCTTATATATATATATATATATATATATATATATATATATATATATATCCCCGGAGAAAAATTTCACTATTTCCAATTTATTATTAAATTGACTTAACACTATGTTTTTATTGTGGATTTTGGCACTATGTCCTGTTCCCATAAATAGCGAAGATAAGACTGTGAATAATAAAATCATGTCTGTTTTCATTAGAGGTAAAAGGGATCTCCCGTAGTCTAGTGGCTAGCGCGCTGGATTCATAAGCGGAAGATGGTGGGTTCGATTCCCATCTCCGGCAGGAATTTTCTCATCTCAAGGCTCGCTGGGAAAATTCCTCGCTGCACCCTGGATGTCGGCGCTAATGACCTAGTAGTAGATGCGCCGTAAAAAAAAAAAAAAAAAAAAATATATAGAGGTAAAAGAAATCATGTGGAGGACTTGGTTTTGTTTGACTATGATCAATACTTACAATTACCTGCCAATAAGAATACAATTATTAATGCCAATAAGAATATAAAACCTTTTTTTTTAACTATTTCTATGAATAATTTTTTTTTATAATAGTAAAAGTTATAATTATGAAAAATTCGCTCTCCTAAAGGCCCGTCATATATGCATATTATATATACATATATATATATATATATATATATATATATATATATATATATATATATATATATATATATATGCATATTTATGTCTACATGTAGTACATATAGACATAAATATGCATATATATTTATGTCTATAAATTATTATATATAAATTATGCATATATATTTATGTATATTTCATTTGTAGGTATGTACATATTATGTAAAATACGTACGTATAATGTAAAATGAAATCACTAATTTCTTGACTTATAATTTTTGTTTCTTGTATATTATGATAGCGTATATGCTTTTGTTAGTATACTTGTACAAAGGTTGTTAATAAAAATATATAAAAAAAAATATTAATACAAAATATGATATCAATAATGTAAAAAAAAAAAAAATAATAATAAAAAAAAATATATATATATATACATATATATATATATATATATATATAAAAGAAATAAGATAAAGAAAGAAAAAAAAAGTATTTTAAAAAAAAGTATTAAGAAAATATAAATAATAAAAAAGATATTTAAAATAATGTATACAAAAAAATAAAAAAATAAAAAATATATTTGTACAAAAAAAAGAAGAAGAAAAAAAAAGTGAATGTGTAATAACACATTTGTTGATATTGTAAGCTATATTGATATTTTCATATAAAGTGTACATTTCGTTTTGTCAAAACATTAATTTTTTAAGGCAGAAACATAAAACTAAAACACACAAAAAAAAATAATAAAAACAGTTACACATGTACAAGTATTTTCTTATATATAAATTATACTTAATAAAATAAAATTTAAAATTAAGTTTTCGGGGAATGATAGCCACGTTGTTCTTTGCCCTAAAAAACAAACAAAGAAAGGTTGTTGGTATTCATGACTGGTTAATGTCTGTTTGTTTTCGCTGACCTGGCTCGGGTCAGCAATTATTTCCAGGTCCTTGTTTGGTTTGGCTTCGTAGCAGCTAGAATTATTACAGCTCCACGGAGAGCAATGTAAAGTACCTAACATTATTCAATGGAAGCAATGAATAAAATAGTTATTATTCAGCTGATAGGGGAAAATAGTTAGTTTCATATTCTATCCTGTGATAAAGAGAATAAAATAGTTATTATTCAGCTGATAGGGGAAAATAGTTAGTTTCATATTCTATCCTGTGATAAAGAGAATAAAATAGTTATTATTCAGCTGATAGCGGAAAATAGTTAGTTTCATATTCTATCCTGTGATAAAGATAATAAAATAGTTATTATTCAGCTGATAGCAGAAAATAGTTAGTTTCATATTCTATCCTGTGATAAAGAGAATAATATAGTTATTATTCAGCTGATAGCGGAAAATAGTTAGTTTCATATTCTATCCTGTGATAAAGAGAATAAAATATAAAACCGAAAATTTAAAAATAATAACAATTTTAAAAAGTGCTATTAGTAAAGGAATAGAAGCAGACATTGTTAGGTTTTGATCTTTCGTAAAATGTCAATAAAATCTGAAAGAGAAGTATGATTTTAGGCGCCACAATCGGAAATTAATTGTATCGTAAGCGGAAATTACTCCATCCTTTTTCTCAACTTTCGCTCTTGGAAAACTATAACTATGCTTCTCATTTACCAAGTTTTATTAAATACCCGTTTTACTGTTAAATGCTATTAAAAAAAACAACCAATTAAAAATTTAGGTAAATAGAGACAAAAACCAGTTGAAATGAACAAACTAACAATTTAGAAGTTTAAAGCCCTTATTTATTCGATTTACATCGTCCCATCCAAAAATTACATTAGAACCTTTTTTGTAGAGAATTTAGCAAGGTTATGAATGGTCGCCTTCCACTTACCACGATTTCCACTAGATATATAAGGAAATATACCAAAATCCCAAAACATTTAATATCAAATAATACATTTTTTTTTCTAATACTTCCTCACCTCCAAAAGAAACCAAATTTTAAATATCTTTGTTTACGTGAATCTTAAACGCCAGGATCTATTCTCAACTTAATCAATACTTTCTAAAAACCCATACTAAAAATTAGTTTGGAAAAGTATTTGCATCAATGTTTATCGTAAACGGTTACAAATATCACCCTAAAAATATATCCATTCTTTTTGCTACGTAAAAGAACCTATAAAACGAGTATCCGCAAACATACGAGCTCAAAAACGTAGACGTTACGATTTTTTACACGCAAATTTCGCTCCAAAAGCCATTTTCCGGTGGACGGATTCTGCTGGTTAACAAACCGTGACCTCTCAAATTACACGAAAGAATTTTGTACAAAATTTCACAAAAATAGGACCATTTTTGAGGCGGTGAGAGAGCGAACAGACAAATATATTTATGCAAATTCGAAACGCTGTCATTTTCAAGGTCTATGGGTTCTGAAACATGAAATTATCTAGTCGGCAGTTTCCGCCCGCGCTAAAATGTAAGCTCAAAGGCGATTGAACACCTTGAGTTTGAGGTTTTTATTAACCTATAATCATAAAGCTTAAACTTAAACTTAATACTAAAATCTAGACTAATTATAAGAACGTTTGAGATTATGGGATTTCAATATTTCCTAGTGATAAGTTGGAAGGCATGCAACAAAAGGCTTTAGTAGATAATCATTGTCTGTATAAGAGTCTTAAAGGGGTATTTAAGGAATTAGACAAATTGAAAAAATCCTTTGAATTCAGGAAGCCTACATTTTAACTTTAATTAACAATATAAATTATAATACAAGAAAGGGCGGAGTTGTCTTCATTTTGGGAGAAATAAATAATTCATTTTAGCTCTGGCTTAAGAATTATAAGAGATGAGACATCAAAGATACTAGATAAGCTATCTGATAAGAGATAAGATATTCTTCAAAGAGATGTTTGAATGAAGTCCTCACAGGTAGATTATCAATGGAGGTTCTAGTGTCCCTCTGAAGGTAGATTTGCGATTCAAATACAAACCCTGTTAGATTCTGGCTCATCTCATTGAATATAATTCAACTCTCGAAGCCTCTCTATCTTGGCATTTATTAATAAACATGAAAATTATATCACTTTATTGGTCCGTCTCTTGCTCTCCAGAGGGCGAGAGGTGGAATACGTGACGGGGGGAAGAGAGAGTGAGGGGGGGGGGTTGAATTTTCAAGTGCCAGAGGAATTCTGTGTGTGTGTGTTGAGGTGAACATGAAAAGGTCTGTGGATGTGTGACCTGACTCCTAACCAGATGAAATTATGTCTCTTTTCAAACCACTCCCAGCTATCTGGGTTTGAAAATTACCAATCTGCCGAAATTTCAAGATTTACTAAATATGGTTCCGATAAAAACGTGTATAATATTTTATTTTATATATTTAAGTTATAGAGCTCCTTAAACCAAGCGCGAAACTTTTTATCCTTAAGTCAACGTCAAAACTTAAACCAAAATATAACAAAAAAAATAAAATAAAATTACTAACTATAATAAGTAAAACCTGCAACAAAGACGACAAAATATACTAAAATAAAAAATACTTATAATAAAATATCAAAATAAAGATTGAAGAAATACATAGTAAAACAATAACCACAAAACAACATTCAATGGTGCTAATGGTAGTCGAAGCACCCTAAAAGAAAAAAAAAAATAACCACAAAAATTCTGTCAATAAGTCAATATGCAAAGATCACATATCAAAGATTTTGGCAGCCCCCTTTTTCACAATGTTGGCTTGTACGGTAAAATATAATTGAAATACGAAGGGTTGAAATCCCATAACTTCAAATGTTTTTGTTTTGTTCTTTTGAACGTTTTTTTGTAGTTGTTTAGCTCACTTTTTAATTGTTTGTTTTTTGTTTTAAATTGAATTTATTTCTAGAATTAGTATTATAGTAGAAGAAGACTAGAAAATTGGAAACATTTTGATATTTTCAATGCATTGAAGTGTGAAGTAAGTTTTTTTAGTTTTAACGTGATGGGGGCTGCCCGACCAAGCTACAGGCTTTGGGCTGTATGGTGTATTTACAGTTAAGGGCTAGCCCCTTTCTTACGGTCTTAAAAGTATATCACGAAAGGTCGAACGAAGATGATAACTGTTTCTATTTCAACCTTTCCAAATGACAGTAGGGATAAGAACGGAACCGCGCTGAGCTGACGCAGTTCCTGCGAGTCGGACTTTTCCCAACAAGTAGAGGGCGAGAATCTTCTTAATATGTGCAGGACTAAGGTAAGATCACTAGCAGCTCTCCTTACAGGACTGCAGACTTCACTGTCATCTTCATTCCATAGGGCTTACCAACATCGCATCGAATGTGCTTTGAAGACGATGAAGCTCCATGCCACATCATTTTCACGCACACTTTCCAGCATAGAGAAAGATATCTTGCATTTTGGAAAAGGACCTCATTCGTGAGGATACCTGAAATGAACCTTACTATCCTTAAGGCCCATTCACACTTTGATTAGTGTTTAGTGCGAGTGTTTACTGATTAGTAAAAAACACGTGAGGACCGAAATAGTTTAGTGCGAGTGATTAGTAATCAAGTGCAAGTGATTATTAAACAGTGACTAGAAGCACGTTCTATTTTTCTGTTTAGTGCGAGTGTTTACTGATTAGTAAAAAACACGTGAGGACCGCAATAGTTTAGTGCGAGTGATTAGTAATCAAGTGCAAGTGATTATTAAACAGTGACTAGAAGCACGTTCTATTTTTCTGTTTAGTGCGAGTGTTTACTGATTAGTAAAAAACACGTGAGGACCGAAATAGTTTAGTGCGAGTGATTAGTAATCAAGTGCAAGTGATTATTAAACAGTGACTAGAAGCACGTTCTATTTTTCTGTTTAGTGCGAGTGTTTACTGATTAGTAAAAAACACGTGAGGACCGAAATAGTTTAGTGCGAGTGATTAGTAATCAAGTGCAAGTGATTATTAAACAGTGACTAGAAGCACGTTCTATTTTTCTGTTTAGTAGCCTCTACTAAACACACTGGGACCTATAGCTGCAACAGGTGTAGAATAGCGTGTATGGATGGATGGATAGATGGATTGGGTGTTTAAGGGCAGAAAACATCTAGATCCTCACCGCCCTGAAGTGTAGTGTTAGAGAGTCGTGTATATGTCGTGAGAGGGATTGTAATTTTGTGTTTAGGACAGTGCAGGACAATGAACTGTAATTTTTATGACCTGTACTCTTTTTTTTTAACCTATGTCATTGCTTACGACTAACATGTTACTTAGATACTAATACAACTATTTGCACTAAAACTAATACTAACATACAGTATAGCACTATTAATACAGTTAAGAGACTTGTATATAATTTTTTTTTTTTTAATGCATATACATTAAATAATAATATATATATATATATATGTATATCTTTTTTATATGTATATATCTATTTTTTCTGAGTAATGTTGTATATATCCTTTTTTTTAATGCATATATATATATATATATATATATATATATATATATATATATATATATATCTTTTTTATATTTATATATCTATTTTTCTGAGTAATGTCATATATATATTTTTTTTTTTTTTTTTTTTTTTTTTTTTTTTTTTTTTTTTTTACAAACACTAACGAATACAAACTAAGTAACTAATACAAACTTAACATAACTATTACAACTATTTGTACTAAAACTAATACTTTACTGGATGCAATGTTAATACTAAAACTATACTAAATAACAAAATTTATAGTAATACCAATTCTAAAACTAATCTAGCACACGTATATGCACATACACCCACGTTCATACACATATACACACCCACATACATACATACATAATAGCGTGTAATATCACTATTGATGACAAAGCAGGTCTCATAAATGTATCTGATTTCTGTACGACAACTGCTACTAGGTTTAGTAATGTATTAAATTCGTCTTCAGCCATCCTGATAGCATAGTAATATCCCATGGTATCTTCAGAGGCCAATTCCATAAGGAGTTGGTAGCACCCGTCATGAATGGCTCTTCTACTTATCCACTTTCTTTCTTATAGTCTTCTTGGTTTTGAATGTTCTGATTCCACCAGTTCTTCACATTCAGACACCACCGTGTTCAGAACTTCCTAACGATTTCTTGCAACTCCAAGAGGACCTCAACGGGTTTTTGTGGCTGTTCATAATACTTGCTGTTCTTAACAGTGGGCGCTATACAGTACAGTGGACACCACTCGCACTAAACACTAAGCACTTATCACTCACAGGAATCACTTAACACTCGCACTAATCAAAGTGTAAATGAGCCTTTACAAGGTTTTTCTGGTCCTCGGTCCACCTTATCCAGGTCAATAAAACCATACAACCGTCATCTAAATCTAATTTTAAGGAAAAGCGCCATAATGGTTCACTTCCGACGACTCTGACAGTCCCGAACAGATTAATTACTCCTACCGAAACGGAAGTAATGTTGACCAGCTCAAGTACTTCCCGTAATCCGATCCAGGGCGATCAACCAGCCTGCGATAGAAGGATCAAAATATTTGTAAGTAAATTAGGCGTGGAATCGGACACTGCCTTCCTGTAATTGGATCGGAAGCTCCATTAGACCCGATATATCTCTACCAATTATCTCATCATTAATCAATCTCCGAGTTTCATCGGCAGCACATTACCTCCGCATCATTTAATCCGAACCATTCTCCTTTTGTGGAAAATCAGGAGAGGGGGAACAAGCATCTGGACTTCAGAGAATTTATAGCCATTTTTTTAATTGAATTTATATATTTCGTACAAGGGCGTTTCAATTTAGACATCTACTATACAGGGTGTCCCGCATTGAGATGTCATAACTTATTCTGCACATCATTAGTAGTTCAGGGGCGCAAAAATGAGCGTTCTATCTGAAAATGTAGAGGAGCTACGCAAACTTTTGTCTTTTATAGAAACTACTGGCTTTTTTTAAGAAAAACTGAGATTTTGGAATTTGTGATCAATTTATCGCAAATAAAACAGTCTGGGAACGGTTAGGGAATTCATTGTTCAGCCATTCCGTCACCACTCGCCCATTATGAGCTGGGCAACCAACAATTTGAAACCAGAGTGAGTTGATACGTGGTAGATGGGCTTGTGTAACAAACGTCATATAGTTTGGGAAGGATTGGACATCACCATCATCGTGTGAAATTAAAGAATTTGTTCAGAATGGCTCCTTCATGCTAAAGCACGTTTATTGGTTATGACTTACAAATCAGAGAAAAATAGATTGAAATGGAATTTTTCCTTACACTACGAGGTAACACTTTGAAGCTGATTAAATAATGCAACTTTTGAGACGGAGGCAAGAAAATATTGAATAATTTAATAAAAAACTATTATTCTCATCTATATGGCTTTTAATATAGCTCTTAATTTACATAGTAATATTTCAATAACGGGTGTTTCATATTGGGAATTTAATGTAGATTCCAAAAATGTTGTCTTTATTTACGATGCATTGATCACAAATTCCAAAATCTCAATTTCTCTTTAAAAAAGCCAGTAGTTTTTAAAAAAAGACAAAAGTTTGAGTAGCTCCTCTACATTTTCAGATACAACGTTCATTTTTGCGCCCCTGAACTACAAATGATATGCAGAATAATCCCCTAAAGTTATGACACCTCAATGCGGGGGTATATTTGTCAAATACCGCTCACTCTCTGACATATCATCGCCCAGCCCAAACCACTTGCCAGAAAATTTTGAAATTTTGCATGGACACTCCATGCTCCAGTTCTAATAGAACGTAAACACTCGCTAAGAAAGGATTTTTTGATATTCAAATTTTAAAGTATTTTTAGAGGGGTTCGAAGTGTTAGTTGGTTAGAGCAAGCAAGCCTAGGCAGATTACGTTGATAGGACGATAGCTGTTGTCATACGCTATCAATTTCATAAAATTATTTTTATTTACGGTTCATTTCAATTATGATGGCAGACCTTGAATTACTGGAAACTGTGATTTTCTTCATCATAGAGTTTACACTATACCTGGTGATGGGTCCGTCCGAGGTAATAATATCTCGAACTCTTGCACTTCTTGGTAATGCTTGCAAATATAATTGGTGTTTCCAAATGACATCTTGGAAACATAAATACTTAAATTTTAACGTCCATTTATTATTGAAAACGAATTTTGACCTGTACTGGTTAAACTCCAGTTACTGGTAACCTATAGATAATGGGTTATCTATAGGTTATCTGTTTGTTGACACTGGTATGTTATTTAGCGCAAGATAGAAATTTCAATAAATAAAGACAAATCTTGGCTTTCATTACGCATGTATTTTAAATCTATTATATTTCAGTTATGATCTTACAATGGAGAAAGTGTGAAAAATGTTCTGATCCAGCGTAATCTCCTGAGAGTAGCATCCAGGGATTACGCGAGTGTACACCACTTTCCTGAATCTCCGCGAGAGAGGGAAAGATTAACATCTCTCTCTCCCTCTCTCCC
>OX328127.1:10385518-10525836 GCA_946811695.1 Gonocerus acuteangulatus | reverse complement strand
ACCCGTCGGGAATAATTCCCGCAGAATTTCGCACATGCGGGATTTCAACTATTCCATCGAACTGAACGGGCTATATACGAAAAAAACTGTTCGCGCATGCGCGGTAGCCATGTACGAAAAAGAAGACTTTGTGCTATACAATACCTTACAGAGGTTTGTCGGGTGAAGCTAAAGCATATTTATGTTCCTAAATTGGAGCAGAAAGCTCCAAACGAATTTCTTATATATATATATATATATATATATATATATATATATATATATATATATATATATATATATATATATAATGAGATTGCCGATATGGCGGCAAAAGCAGCACACGGTCTAAGGGAAATCACACCCACAACCCTAACACCAAAGGAATTATGTGCGCCTTCTGTGGAGAGAATAAAGACGGGGTGGCACTCCATGTGGGCGGAGCTTTCCGAAAATAAGTTGAAAATGGTCAAAAGAAGCCTTGGGCCATGGCGATCATCCCAATGCAGCAGTAGAAGAGATGAGGTAGTTTTAGCTCGCCTTCGCCTAGGTCATACCAAGCTTACTCATGGTTTCCTTATGGAGGGGAAGGAAGCCTATATGTGTGACATGTAATGAACCGATTTCTGTGCGGCATATCTTCGAGTCCTGCAGGTTATACGAAGACGCCCTAGAAAAGAACGAAATTCCAAAAGATATATCTGAAGCACTTGCAGACAACCCCTCCATGGTGGACAAAGTATTAAATTTTCTTAAAAAATCAAAATTATATACAGAAATATAGCCAAAAAATAAATAAATAAAAAAAAAATAATAATAATAATAATAATAATAAATAAATAAAAAAAATAAACAAATAAATAAAAAATAAATAAATAAATGAAAAAATATATGATAAAATAAAAATCAAAATTAATAAAAATAAATAAAAAAAATAAATAAATAAAAATAAATAATTTCTGTATATATTCTATACCTTGAACTCAGATGCATTGATTACACATAGATTTAAATAATATGCCGTAATGGACCAAGCTCATATCACCATAATTATTATTATAGTAGTATCTATGTAAAACAATTATATTAGCCATAGCAGTTTCAGAACCAATTTTAAAAACCTTTTGAACATTATATAACATTAAAATTTAGGAGCATTCCCGACAATATATGTAGTGCAGATCACTCCTGTAATATCTTTATAGTACAAAAATAATTTTCATTGAAAAACACTTCACAGGACGATGGTAACCTTTGACGTTCTTCGTCCTTAAACCCTGTTCATACGTACATACATATATACATACATATATATATATATATACATACATATATATATATATATATATATATATATATATATATATATATATATAGGGTGATTGAGGTCAAGTAGCCAAACTCTAGCAGGTGATTCTGGACATCATTTCCAACAAAAAAGTTCATTTGAGGTATGGTCCGACTCTGAAGGGAAAATGAGTTATATCCAATTTTGTGTTTTATTAACGTAGTCGTGTTTTTTATTGAATAAGGAAGGATTACTCAAAAATTGTTCAAGATAATTAAATTCTAATTATACCATCATAAAATAGACAACATTCCCTTTAAAAAAAAAAGGGATTTCTCCGCTTCAAACAAAAAGGGAAAACCGCGCTTCTGTTTTTCTCGACGAATCACAGGTTTCTTGCGATTTTTGTCCTCAGCCCCCTAACAAACTAAGGTTCAATACTTACAGGAAAATCTCTACATTTAGTAAGCATTAAATCTATGCAAATTGAGTGGAAGTTTATAGAGCGATAAATTGAAGGATTCGCTGCTTTTGTCAAAAAAATGTGGAATGCAGTTTAGTTACTTTCAAATACCTTGTGTGAAGAAATTATAAATTATTCATTTCTTTTTAGCCAAACTGTGGGAATACATTGTCCAATCCAGAAGCATAAAGGTAACTACCTGAATCACCCTATATATATATATATATATATATATATATATATATATATATATATATATATATATATATAGGGGTCTCCCGTGGTCTAATGGCTAGCGCCTTGGATTCATAAGCGGGAGATGGTGGGTTCGATTCCCACCTCCGGCAGGAATTTTATCATCCCACAGCTCGCTGGTAAAATTCCTCGCTGCACCCTGGATGTCGGCACTAATGACCTAGATGTAGATGCGCCGTTAAAAAAAATAAATAAAAAAAAAAAATAAAAAAAAAAAAAATATATATATATATATATATATATATATATATATATATAAATCAGTCCCGTAACAGGCCACGAGGGCCCTGAGGAGCAGATTCTATAGAGGTACCTGATTCATGACCATACGGCATACTAGGGAGATAGTGTGGTCCGTACTATGCTCCGACCACCTGATTTTCCCCTTGGCTGCTTCGACTGCTAGAGTCATACCCATTATTAAATTAATTAAAGGCTGGGTTGGCCTAGGGAAGGTCAGGGAGGCCGAATTCAACCCACGAAGACACTAGAAGAAAAAAATTTTGCTCGATTTGAACTCATGTCCTCCAACTTATTGGTCCAGTGCTCTCCCACTGAACTAACCTCGCCCCCATATTTGCCGGAATAAATATTCAAAAGGAAGACTTGCGCCCTGATGGAAATTATTTTCGAAGCCTTGAAAGTGTTAATATATTTTGTTTTGGTTTTTTGTAACTTTTTGTTATGAAATAGTTACACCTATTTTCTGACGGTGATAATGTTCCTTAGATCACTATTTTCATATCAACGCATTGGACTTAATGATGCAACCTCGCTTTTAATTTGGTGACAGATAGATAGAGAACAGGGATATTGGAGTTTCCTCGGTATTGGATGGTGGAGTGGAGAGAATCTCCCTACGTGTTTTGAATATTGTTAGACCTCCGCTTGTCTACAGTACCCTAGGGGTTGTCGCTGAGCTGTGTACTAGAATCTGCAATGCCCGCTCTGGAGTTTTACATTTACTACCGACATGTTGTGTCATATTGACGTTTTTTACTTAGTTACCAAAGCTGCGTTCACACACCAAACATAAGCCTGACAAGAATTCCAGTTAAATCGTTATCTTTTGCATGCGACAATCTGGGATTTCTACATTTTAATGGTGCGTTTACATCAGACAGAAATTGTGACTAATGTAAACTGCGAACAATATATCGTCGATACAAAAGCAAACTAACGAATATGAAAATCACCACTTTTCAGAGTAGAAAAGTATTTATTTATAACTTTTTTTTTTTTTTTTTTTTTTTTTGACAGTCAAATATTCGGCAGATTTGACCTTTTGATAGTGGAATACTTTCCCTTTAATAGAGTGAAGTCAGATTGGAGAATTTGCCGTAAATAAGTCCAGCAGAAATTATTAAAGATGGACAATGAAAGGTGCATTTTTTTTTTCATATTCGTTAGTTTGCATTTGTATCAACGATATGTCTGAGATATATATTTCTATCACGAGCTATAAGTGTCGACACTTCTATACCATCAGATGTAAACACTGATTATAAAGAGATGAATAAATGTCAGGGGGGTCTCCCGTAGTCTAGTGGCTAGCGAGCTGGATTCATAAGCGGGAGATGGTGGGTTCGATTCCCACATCCGGCAGGAATTTTCTCATCTCAAGGCTCGCTGGTAAAATTCCTCGCTGCACCCTGGATGTCGGTGCTAATGACCTAGAAGTAGATGCGCCGTAAAAAAAAAAAAAAAATAAAAAAAAATAAAAAAATAAATGTCAGGGAGAAATATCTTGGCTACTAGCTGTATTGTCGACACTTCTATACCATCAGGTGTAAACACTGATTATTTGCGCCATGGCCTATGACAGGCCGCGCACTTATCGCAAGCTCCAACAAATCCAGAACTGTCTTATACATCTCCATGACATGAATGTCTAGCTATTTCTGTCAGTAAGCAAACTTGCAAGAGAATATTTATCCGGCACCTGAGATATATTTCCTGAGAGAAGTGTCAGATGTAAACGCACCCTAACACTAATCCTACAGACCGTTAGTTAGAATTTTAAGTATAATGTCACTGATGTATCTTGTTTTTTCGTTACGTCAGAGTGTATAGGCAGTGTGCCCAATTCGAGACTTGTAAGGGCCTCTTCTTCTCTCCAACAACTGAGATTTCATAATTTAATAACTGGCTTTATTTCCCAAGGCTTGTTATTTTTATTTATTTTTTTTTTCAAACATGACATGAACAGTTTGGCTGTCCAACATTGGAGGGATCCAGCACTTCACTGGTCTGAAATTTATCTTTTCCACATTTTCTATGTTTCCTAACCCTTAAGCTGTAACGGACTGATATATCAGTCTGGAGGGAGCAGTGCCCCGGGTACTACGGACTAATATATCAGTCAGGTAGTTGCAGTGCCCCGGGTGCTAAGGACTGATATATGAGTCTGGAGGGAGCAGTGCCCCGGGTACTACGAACTGATATATCAGTCTGGAGGGAGCAGTGCCTCGGGTACTACGGGCTAATATTTCGGTCATGTAGTTGCAGTGCCCCAGGCGCAAAGGACTGATATATCAGTCCGGTGGTTGCAGTCCCCAGGCGCTACAGACTGATATATCAGTCCGGTGGTTGCAGTGCTCCAGGCGCTACAGACTGATATATCAGTCCGGTGGTCGCAGTGCCCCGCTGCTACGAGCTATTATATCAGTGCTTCTACTATTGCCATCTGTAGGCTGTTTATAGAAGCTGCAGTGTCCTTCAAAGCCGATAGGGGGCATAGTATTTCACTTTTGTCACTTTAGCCTGCCGAAAACCATTGTTTCTTTTTACCTGGTGTTTTTCAAGAGAACAATGGTGTGTGTAAATATTTCTGAGAAAATATATTCCGAACAAGAATTGTTAGAACTTTTGACGAGTGTGAGCGAAAGTGAAGCGGAGTTTTCTTCGGATGACGATGAGGGTTCTGTATCCCAAAATGTTTCTGTGGAACACCTGGAACTCATTGAATGCAAATTACAAGAGAATTATCTTCCGGCGAAACATCGTGTGAGGAAAGTATTCAGCACACGGGACACTCCAGGCGCTAGGCTATCCCGCACCACAGTACCATCCGAGTATTACGCAGTCTAAAGGCTAGTAGATGGAGCCACCAGCTGGAGCACAGGTGGGGTGACGGGTATATAAGGGCTGGCTTACTTTTGGCGAAAGAGTCGCATCAGTTCCTGAGAACTTGGCTCAGCTTAGCGGTTTCCACAGGTATGTCGCTCAAATTCTCTCACTCCTCCCTACTCAGTATTAGTCACTCTATCTACCTCTCTGAAGTAAACTCATCCTAGTGATTTTTTGTTGTTTTGGTTGGATTTAAGGCATGTCAAGCGCTGATGTCATTAACGCCAGATAATAGCTTAATTCGCAGATAATAACGCTTCCCTACATAGGTTTAAACGTATCAACCACATTTGGGAGGCCTTTAAATAATAAATCTATAAAACAAAACCTATTAAAATCGCCCTAAAGCTAGCGCTTGACAAGAGAGCAGCCTTGATAAGGCGTTAGCCTGGAACATACAACCCTTTAAGGCTACAGCCCCGCCCTAGAGTGTTAGAACCTTAGAAGGCTAAGTGAAACCCTTCTCTCCCTTAGAACTACTAGTTCAAATATTCACAACCACCAGCCCTTCCATTCGAGGGTTCTATTCCATCCGACAAGGACCTATTCCAGCCCCTTCCCCTTCTACAGGATAAATGTTTAATCTTTACATGAATATTCACAGACTAATGTCAATGTTTTTTAAGCCCTTCAGTATATTAGGTTTATACAACTCTACCTTCCATTAATTCTAAACTCTGAATGTAAATATTCACAGACTAATGTCAATGTTTTTTAATCCCTTCAGTATATTAGGTTTATACAACTCTACCTTCCATTAATTCTAAATTCTGAATGTAAATATTCACAGACTAATGTCAATGTTTTTTAACCCCTTCAGTATATTAGGTTTATACAACTCTACCTTCCATTAATTCTAAACTCTGAATGTAAATATTCACAGACTAATGTCAATGTGTTTTGTAACCCCTTCAGTATATTAGGTTTATACAACTCTACCTTCCATTAATTCTAAATTCTGAATGTAAATATTCACAGACTAATGTCAATGTTTTTTAACCCCTTCAGTATATTAGGTTTATACAACTCTACCTTCCATTAATTCTAAATTCTGAATGTAAATATTCACAGACTAACGTCAATGTTTTTTAATCCCTTCAGTATATTAGGTTTATACAACTCTACCTTCCATTAATTCTAAATTCTGAATGTAAATATTCACAGACTAATGTCAATGTTTTTTAACCCCTTCAGTATATTAGGTTTATACAACTCTACCTTCCATTAATTCTAAATTCTGAATGTAAATATTCACAGACTAATGTCAATGTTTTTTAACCCCTTCAGTATATTAGGTTTATATAACTCTACCTTCCATTAATTCTAAATTCTGAATGTAAATATTCACAGACTAATGTCAATGTTTTTTAACCACTTCAGTATATTAGGTTTATACAACTCTACCTTCCATTAATTCTAAATTCTGAATGTAAATATTCACAGACTAATGACATGTTTTTTAACCCCTTCAGTATATTAGGTTTATACAACTCTACCTTCCATTAATTCTAAATTCTGAATGTAAATATTCACAGACTAATGTCAATGTTTTTTAATCCCTTCAGTATATTAGGTTTATACAACTCTACCTTCCATTAATTCTAAATTCTGAATGTAAATATTCACAGACTAATGTCAATGTTTTTTAACCCCTTCAGTATATTAGGTTTATACAACTCTACCTTCCATTAATTCTAAATTCTGAATGTAAATATTCACAGACTAATGTCAAATTTTTTTTAATCCCTTCAGTATATTAGGTTTATACAACTCTACCTTCCATTAATTCTAAATTCTGAATGTAAATATTCACAGACTAATGTCAATGTTTTTTAACCCCTTCAGTATATTAGGTTTATACAACTCTACCTTCCATTAATTCTAAATTCTGAGCGTAAATATTAATCATTTGGCATATTCCAGTAGATTGTGTACCTACTAAGGGAATTCTTTTAATTTCTGTGAAATCATCACATATCCAATTTTAAAAAAAATATAAACTTTCCTCCGAAGGAAAGTAGCTATTGAGGTTGGACTCATGACGGAATTTTTGAAAAATGTCTTCAAATGTTTATCGATCCTGCCTAGTAGACACCGAAAATGACCCCCGTTAAAATTTATATATATATATATATATATATATATATATATATATATATATATATTTATTTTTATTATTTTTTTTTTTTATTTTTCTTTAGTAGGAGATACAATCCACTTCAAACTTAATAATACACTGTATAAGATACATACATAGTCAACTTACAATTGGGCGTCTCCTTCACCCTCGTTACGTGGGCTTGAAAACATCAAGCCCATTTGCTGTGAGACCCTAGTTCAAATACGTACACATCAGTTTCATCAGTACCTCATTTAAAACTAATAAGAAATAAAACCAAAAAAAAAATACATAACTATATAACAACTAACAAAAAACAACTATAAAGCAAAAAATACAATAATAAGAAAAAGTTACAGACTTAAATACCCTTATACTTCACCCACTAGACCAGAGCTACTATACTCGTGGAGGTTATCATAGTGCAGCCAAACATAGTCCACGCTCAAACATACACCAAATTAAAAAGAGAAAAAAAAATAAATAATAATAAAAAAAATATTAAATAAAATAAAAAAAAAAACAGATATACACTAAATGAATAATAATGAAACAAAATAAAAACCCCAGGCGATCCTCAACGTCCCGCCCCGGCGAGGAGTGTCCTCCATCGACTGAAGATGATGCAGGAGCCCTTTAATACACGCAAGGTAATGCTTCTTAGCACACCCATCGGGACACTAAGCTGCCTTAAACTATTGGCAGAAGCACCGCTCCACACACCCCTCCAGCTCAATGTACAGGACGTTACCTCCACGTCGGTCACAGGCACGCCAAACATTCGGCCCACTGCTAAACGGACACCAAGTCTCCCATACTTGCGACACTTCGCCCGGTGCAGAGAATTCAGATCAGAGGTGTTCTTATTAACAATCTGTGCATCCACAATAGTCACTTTACCCCCTTTTGCCACTATTATATCAGGCTTCCATCGCCGGCCATCAGCTCTCAGGACTGTTTCAATGTGAACTTCGTACCCCCTTCCGGCTAAGGCTTCCGCCAGTACATCCACCACAGTATAGTGCCTCAAACAACGACCTCCCCGTGAGACGTAGCACTGCTGAACAGCATGAGTGCCGGTCTCATCCTCAAGGCAACCCGCCCTGCAAGTAAGAATCCGGCCCTCACGCCGGCCTCTTGTCGTTCTCACGGTGGTCGGAAGGGCATTTATGTGAGTACGAACATACTGGATGAAGTCCCACCCAGAAGTGGTTCCAGCTCCATCATTGAGCCAATGTGTCGAGGCCTTACTAGCGGAAGATTCTTTCAACCCTGCTCCGTCGTTGGACGAAAAGAGCCTCTCTGCCCACCAGCGCTTTCTAATTTCAGGGCACCAAGCGTCTTCATGACCCAAGCCCTGCCTGGCCAGGGCCTCCCTCGCTTTCCGCAGCCTTTTGGTCATGTCCTCCGAACCATAAGCCGCCCTAGCCGCGGCTAGACCAGACCGCTCCATCCTAGACAGACGGCCTATCGTCAGAGCCGGAACCAGGACGCCCATGCATGGAACACCCAAGCCTCCGTCCGCGCACGAAGCATGGAAATATCCAACAGGTATATCCTTTGGCAATCTTAGCCACCTCCTCACCGCTGCTCTAACCTTTATATCCAACTTCCTTAATGCTTCGCGGGAGGAGCCACCAAGTACCAGCTTGTGCACATAACTTGGAAGAAGGTGATACCTAAGGGCGGTCAACCTCTGCTGCGGCTTGAGGGGTGCATTCCCAATTCTTAAAAGGGCCCTTCTAATTTCCTCATCAGGCCTCTCGGTTCCATGGTTCCTATAGGTGACTCCGAGGTACTTAACGGAGTCATGGTACTGCATTTGCCTCACCGGGGCTCCACCAACGGTAAACAGTGCGTCTTCAACTACCTTGACCCTGGTCACACGCCCAGCCGGTACCAACGAGAGGGCACAGCACTTACCAGGACTAAGCTCCATCCCCAGTTTGGCGATGGCTGCCCCAACCGCTGCAAGTGCACCCCGCATGCCAGCCACCGAGGACGCTACCAGGACCAAGTCATCGGCAAAGGCTAGATAGTTAATCCTCACTCCGTCCAGAGTATATCCCACCTGGCTTGGAACCGCCTGGAGGACCCAATCCATCGCAAGGTTGAAGAGGCACGGAGACAAAGGATCCCCCTGCCTAATCCCCCTCCCGCTTACAACTGGGTCCGTCCACCTCCGACCATCGGTAATCCGGGTAAACCCTTCACCGTACACCCCCATCACGTATTCAACGATTCCTGATGGTAGGCCTTTGCGGATCATGGCGGCTCGTAGAGCTGAGTGACTAATACTATCGAAAGCCTTAGCAATGTCCAGGAAGGCCAAGTGCACCTCACGGCGACAACGACGAGCCTCCCTGAGCACCGTATCCAGGACTACACTGTTTTCCGCAGTTCCGTCGGCTGCTATGAACGCCCTCTGGCCTGTCTCCTATGGAATTCTGAGCGTAAATATTAATTATTTGGCATATTCCAGTAGATTGTGTACCTACTAAGGGAATTCTTTTAATTTCTGTGAAATCATCACATATCCAATTTTAAAAAAAATATAAACTTTCCTCCGAAGGAAAGTAGCTATTGAGGTTGGACTCATGACGGAATTTTTGAAAAATGTCTTCAAATGTTTATACATACCTGCCTAGTAGACACCGAAAATGACCCCCGTTAAAATTTATATATATATATATATATATATATATATATATATATATATATATATATATATGTCTGTTAACACGTTAGCGGCCAGAGTTTTTGTTTTTTCGTCACGAAACTTGGTATATAGCATTCAATTAGCAAACGATTGAACGAGTTCGTTAACCACCAAAGTAGGTCCTCCGGAAGGGGGGGTTTCCCTGAACCCAAAACACTAATTTGACCATTTCAGTTCAGTAATATTTGTTATATTTCAACGACACTTGGTATTCGTAGTGGTAATATAGAGAGAAAAGTGAGATATAAAAATGAACTAAATCGGTTCATTAGGAGGGGGGTTTACTCCGGACCCACAATACCAATTCGCCACTAGCAGCCGTGATTTTTGGTATATTTCCACGAAACTCGGTATTCGTAGTGCTAATCCACAGGTAAATATGTGTTGTAAAAATAAACTAAATCGGTTCATTAGGAGAGGGGTTTACTCCGGACCCACAATACCAATTCGCCACTATCAGCCGTGATTTTTGGTATATTTCGACGAAACTCGGTATTCGTAGTGGTAATCTACAGGTAAATATGTGTTGTAAAAATAAACTAAATCGGTTCATTAGAAGAGGGGGGGTTTACTCCGGACCCAAATTCCTAATATACTCATACCGGTCGTAATTTCTGCTGTATTGTAACGAAACGCGGTATACGTCGTGGGTAACTCATGAGAAAGAAGTGTTGTAAAAATGAGCTGAATCGGTCAATCGGAAAGCGGGGGTTTACTTTGTAATATATTTCAATAGAAAAACCTGTAGGTTCACAAAGCCGCCGCAAGGAGCGCTTTCTACCACTAGAAGGGACTATATCCTGTTCCTGCGTTAGATCAAAATACGATAATATGAGGTTTTTTGGATTTATTACGTAGTGTAATAGGTACCATGTGTAAACATAACTCTGGAAGCAAATTAATAATTGATCGGTTACTCATTACAAATTTAAAAGAGAACCATTCATGTTTTTATTTTATTTATTTTAAGCAAATTGTTCTGGAAACCAGTCTACACTGCCCAAATTCTGAGGAAAGTTCTTAGTTATGCAGCTCCTGCGTGACTGACTTTTTCTGTAATTATGGTGGGTTTTAGTACTACCAAATGACTGATTGAACTGAAATTAAGATATATAAATGTAAATTGTGTTTACAATTTAGTTTAAAACGAAATAAACAAATATACATATATTTACAGGAATGCCAACAGCCATACCCGCGTTGAATGTACCCGTTCCCGAAGTTAAGCAACGTCGGGCGTGGCCAATACCTGAATGGGTGCCTGAACACGTGCAGTTGGTATTATAAAAGGGTGGCAACCTGTAGATAGCCCGGCGTTAATAGCCCACTTGTTGATACGCCGTTAAACACAAAACAAAAAAAAAGTACAGGAATGACCATACGAGTATACGACCTGTATATTTCCTTAAATATCTCTTGAAACGGCTGGAACATCGTGATGAGCGGAAGTTCAATTACTTTCTACAGAAATCATGTTCAGGCTTCTGCTCCTATATGTCCACTTAGAAGATCTTCAATTTTCGGAAATACTCTTTAGGTTACATTGAAGGCAAAGAACGTATTATATGTTTCTTTTCTTTGGTTTCCAAGAACCACTGTAGAAAAGCAATTATGAAAACAACGCAGTTCCAAGTTGGACTTAAAAAAAAAAAAATCTTGGCTTTTTGTACTTATGTCAATATAGACAACATGATACAGAAATTCTCTTTATAAATTCTACCAAGTCTAACAAATTTAGTGCAAATAGTTAAGAGTGTCACCGTCGAGGTGATAACAGGTCTAGGAATGGTTTGGGCTAGGAAAAACAGCCAAATTTTTTTTTAAATCTAAAGCTTCAGCGTTTCGGCATGGTCTTTGGCACCCTTCTTCAGCTCCAAATTAAATATACACAGATAACATGCAGAATAAACAAAACATGAAAATCGATTAGAAACAGTTGTTATGTGCATATTCAGTGAAGAAACATGTTTCAGAAAATAAACTGTAGTTTGGTCCAATATAGTCAATTTTATCCTAAGTTATATATATAATTAGGTAGGTACTGTCATTTTTGCTCAAAAATTATTTATTACTTAACATGCTCATTAAAATTGGTATACAACCTATTTTCATGGCCTGATATGATTAATGAGCTGTTTCGATTATTCTCTTCGATAATAAAGAGGTCCAAATTATACGTAGATTTTCGATCATGACAGAAAATATTAATGTTTTGGTTAGCCGAAACGGAACTATTCCACGATTTTAATAAAAGTGACTAAGGTTCTTACAGATAACAAGAGTGGTTTGTAGAAGTTTTGGTCGAATGAGTTGAATAATTCGGCAAACAAGATGGAGGATACGTCTGCGTATGATAAGTAACATATTACTAAATAATTTCTGTTAACAAATAATTTCTGGAAGAGTAATAAATTATAGGAATAATTAATTAGGCAACTATTTGATTCCAGGCAGTTCCAGTGTTTTCAAAAATGCCCACAATATTTTGGGGTGAACCATTAATTAATAGGCCAGTTTCTGTTTTGTGTAAGATTGTTTTAAGAGTAAGCGGAAATATGTGTTATGTTGAGTTTCTTCAGATAGATTGCTAGAAATTAATGTTGCTTGTAATTTTTTTCATGAAGAGAGGGATATTTTTTTAGCACTTTCCTCCGAAGGAAAGTAGCTATTGAGGTTGGACTCATGACGGAATTTTTGAAAAATTTCTTCAAATCTTTTTCGATCCTTCCTAGTAGACACCGAAAATGACCCCCGTTAAAATTTATATATATCTATATAATATATATATGCATATATATATATATATGCATATATATATATATATGTGTGTCTGTTAACACGATAGCGGCCAGAGTTTTTGTTTTTTCGTCACGAAACTTGGTATATAGCATTCAATTAGCAAACGATTGAACGAGTTCGTTAACCACCAATATCGGTCCACCGGAAGGGGGGGGTTTACCCCGAACCGAAAACACTAATTTGACCATTTCAGCCGTAATATTTGTTATATTTCAACGAAACTTGGTATTCGTAGTGGTAATATAGAGAGAAAAGTGAGATATAAAAATGAACTAAATCGGTTCATAAGGAGGGGGGGTTTACTCCGGACCGACAATACCAATTCGCCACTACCAGCCGTGATTTTAGGTATATTTCGACGAAACTCGGTATTCATAGTGGTAATCTACAGGTAAATATGTGTTGTAAAAATAAACTAAATCGGTTCATTAAGAGGGGGGGTTTACTCCAGACCCACAATACCAATTCGCCACTACCAACCGTGATTTTTGGTATATTTCGACGAAACTCGGTATTCGTAGTGATAATCTACAGGTAAATATGTGATGTAAAAATAAACTAAATCGGTTCATTAGGAGGGGGGGGGGTTTACTCCGGACCCAAATTACTAATATACTCATACTGGTCGTAATTTCTGCTGGGTGAACGTGGGTAACTCATGAGAAAGAAGTGTTATAAAAATGAGCTGAATCGGTCAATCGGAAAGGGGGGTTTACTTTGTAATATATTTCAATAGAAAAGCCAGCCAGACATAGGTCCACAAAGGCGCCGCAAGGAGCGCTAGAGGGACTGTACCCGGTTCCTGCGTTAGATCAAAATACGATAATATGAGTTTTTTTGTATTTATTACGTAGTGTAGTAGGAACCATGTGTAAACATAACTCTGGAAGCAAATTAATAATTTATCAGTTACTCATTACAAAATTAAAAGAGAACTATTCATGATTTTATTTTATTTATGTAGGATATTTTAAGCAAATTGTTCTGGAAAGCAGTCTACACTACCCAAATTCTGAGGAAAGTGCTTAGTTATGCAGCTCCTGCGTGATAGACTTTTGTTGTATTGACGTTGGATAGTTACAATATTATTTCTTGGTAAACGTTTTTTTGGGAAAAGAGTTTTCTTTTTGGTAAAAAGAAAGAGGACTGAATAAGAGAAAGTGAGAGTATAGAAGTACTAGAGGTCGGGGTCATAAACTATGAATAAACAGCTCTGAATAATTGCTTTAAGTGGGTCAACAGGTATATAGCTCTCAAGTTATCGATCTCTTTGCTTGGTCTACTGTTATTCTCTGCTTGTTTAGGCTTTCTAGAAGGAGGGCGGTATAGTCTTAATCATAGTGAGTGTTTGACTATTTTTTTCTAGCTGTTTTCATTAATTCAGGATGTTTTAGTTATTTTAGTAATTATTGAGACCCAAAACTAATGAATTAGAACAATTTCGTAAGACGCATAAATAACTTATGACGAAGTCTAAAAAACCGTCCTGCAAAATTTGTGATAGAGATTTGACAGTTGTACTGACAGAGGTTAACTTGAGACAATACTTATAAACCAGGCCGCCTATGTAAAAACGTTTAATACGAGTGTTTTATTAAATTATTCAATATTTTCTTAATCAGCTATTTTTAGACTTAGAGATTTGTTCCGCCACAAAAGTGGCATTATTTAATAAGCTTCAAAATGGTATCTCGTAGTTTTAGAAAAAAGTCGATTTCAATCTTTTTTTTTTGTGATCAATGTATCGTAAATAACGACAACATTTTTAGAATCTACATTAAATTTCCAGTAAAAAACACCCGTTATTGAAATATTACCATGTAAATTAGAAACTATATTCAAAGGCATATAGATGAGAATGTTTAATATTATTCAATATTTTCTGAATCAGGTATTTTTAGGCTTACAGGTTTGCCTCCGCCTCAAAAGTTGCATTATTTAATAAGCTTCAAAATGGTTCCCCATAGATTTAGAAGAAAATCTATTTCAATCTTTTTTTTTCTGACTTCTAAATCAAATAATAAATAAATGTGCTTTAGCATGAACGAGCCATTCTGAACACATTCTTTAATTTCACACGATGATGGTGATGTCCCATCCTTCCCAAACTATATGACGTTTATTACACAAGCCCATCTACTAAACATTAACTCACTCTGGTTTCAAATGGATGGTTGCCCAGCTCATAATGGACGAGTAGTGACGGAATGGATGAACACTGAATTCCCTAATCGTCGTATCGGCCACTATGGACCAGTTCGTTTGCCTCCTGATCTGAATCCCTTACATTTCCATGTATTGGGAAGATTGAAGAGCAGAGTGTACTCAGAGACGAAGGAGGAACTCATCAACAGGATTCAGGAGCAGTGCCAGCTCATGAAAACTCAAGGACAAGACGTCCTTCGTAATGTCGTGGATTCACGTTAAGTTTATATTTGTAGAAAATCTACTGGACAAATAGCTTTTAGTCCACAGTAATAATCATTTTTCTCTCACCCAAAGATTTTTCCTAGGAAAACGAGCGAACATTTGAGCAACTTTTGAGGGGGCCTTTCATTTAAATGTATTTTTTTCGCTTCTTATCTGCAGGAGAGTTTTTTGGGAACGATCAGGGAATTCACTGATCAGCCATTCCGTAACCACTCTCCAACAAACAAACTCGAAATGGTAATAGATAATTGTCAAAAATAGAACGATAAAAGTTGTCCTGAATATAAACGTCAGACACACTATTTTTTACTTGTTTCAATAGAGAACATAGTCTCTGAATGGTTTTATTTTTCAATTATTTGAAATTCAATTATTTCGTTTTTTTTTTACTAATCATGCACGTTTAAAATTATAATGTAATTTCATAGATTTTTTTTTCTATCTTATACATTATAAGCTACCCAAAATTCATAGAGTTGAAATTTCCGAAAACCAACGTACTTGGCAGTTCCGTTGGGCCGCGCCGGTCACCGCTCAGCAGTAGAATACGAAGTATTTGTGCCAGGCAATGATCTGTAGTTGGGTTAAAAAAGGGCCGTTTTGCCGGACACGGGTGACCCCCATGGCGGTTAATGTGTTAAGCTAAGGGGTATCATTTCGAAGCATATTGAATAATGCAACTTTTGTGGCGGATGCAAACCTCTGAGTCTAAAAATAGCTGATTAAGAAAATATTGAATAATTTAATAAAACACTAATAATAAACATTCTCATATATATATAGCTTTTAAATAGAAATTTAATGTAGATTCTAAAAATGTGGTCGCTATTTACGATACATTGATCGCAAATCCCGAAAAGTCAATTTTTCTTTTAAAAAATCAGTGTTTTTCAAAATAGACAAATGATTGAGTAGCTCCTCTACATTTTCAGACAGAACGCTCATTTTTGCGCCATTGAACTCCAATTGAGGTGGGGAAATTTCTTCTTTTTTTTGTTGTTTTTTTTAAGGCTTACCGAAATCTGGGCCATTAGCGCCTACATCCAGGGTGCAGCAGGAAGTCTCAACGGGCCCTGACATAAGAAAAATCCCTACTGTCGGCGCGATTCGAATTCACCATCTCCCAAATAAGAATCCGGGGTGTTACCACCGATGTAAATCGCATTTATTATAATATTTTTATAAGCCCCAAAAGAGTCCTTATATTTTCCAAATTCAGAATAAAGCGAGTGGTGCTAATAACCCCGGCACCTATAATAAAAATTTTAAAACAATTACCACATCAAGCAGTAAAACACAATTTTCCAAACCCACATTATACAGGTTTCCTTCTAACTTGAAAAATATAAAGAATAGAAAGAAACATATGTATTTATTTCACTAATCAGGCTTATAACAGATATTGTAAATGCCTTGTTGTAAGATAATCCGCCAAATGATTGAACACGAGGAGAGCATGTGGTATCGAGAAGGGCTGGCACTATATTGGCTTGGGTTGATTGAAAGCTCGACATGATTGCCAAGTATCGATAGCAGTATCGCGTCAATATCTCGATTACGTCAGCACTTTATTATTCCACTTTATGAATGAGTGTTTTCAACACTTAAAGCACTTTAAATTTTGCCGCTAAGCAGGAATCGAACATAACAATCAGCCATCATGCTTATATAACGGGGTTTGAAATCCAGGTTGGTCGGAATATTATGGAAATCAAAATCTATTTAATATTTATATTGTATTCAGTAGTATAAAGCATGGCTCGTTGTATTGCAGACCAAAGTCAGCGCATTTTTCGCTGTATCGTTTAGTCTGATCGTATTGCATGGCTCTCATGTCTTTGTATGTCAATATTTTTTCTTTAAATTAAATAAACCACCATGGGTGTATATAAGAGGGAGACTAAGGGGGCTGCAGCCCTCCCCGAAATTTTGATTTGATCGGTAAAAATGTGCCATAAACCCCTTAAAAGTAAATTAATTTGGTCACTTAGTTCATAAAAAATATTTTATTTTGAGTATAATAGCGTTTTAGTTGGCTAAAACTATACCAAGTTATAGATTGTTAAGTTCCATACCCTGGAAATGGTCCCATCCCCCCCCCCCTCCAAAAAAATATTTTATATATACGCCAGTGATCCCCACACGTTTTTTGCCGAAGAAATCAACGATTTGGCGCTTATTAACCTACTATTAAACATTGCTCAGATAAGCGGGCCACCAGTGAAATAACTACTAAACAGTTTGAGATATCAACATTTCTTAAAGGAGCAAAGTTGTAGTTCTCGTCAAAATCAATAAAATGGTGCCCTTGGAAATGAGAAAATAACACTTCTAAGGGCTCAAATAGGCCTTTGAAGGGAAGGGTTTCCTCTTTACCCATATTTTGCATTATATTTTTAAAATGTACTAACAAAAAATGTAAGGACCGTGCAAACAGGGTTTCGATGTGTCTAGGAGTTCTCTGAAAATGTAAGGACCGTGCAAACAGGGTTTCGATGTGTCTAGGAGTTCTCTGAAAATGTAAGGACCGTGCAAACAGGGTTTCGATGTGTCTAGGAGTTCTCTGAAAATGTAAGGACCGTGCAAACAGGGTTTCGATGTGTCTAGGAGTTCTCTGAAAATGTAAGGACCGTGCAAACAGGGTTTCGATGTGTCTAGGAGTTCTCTGAAAATGTAAGGACCGTGCAAACAGGGTTTCGATGTGTCTAGGAGTTCTCTGAAAACATGTAAGGACCGTGCAAACAGGGTTTCGATGTGTCTAGGAGTTCTCTGAAAACATGTAAGGACCGTGCAAACAGGGTTTCGATGTGTCTAGGAGTTCTCTGAAAACATGTAAGGACCGTGCAAACAGGGTTTCGATGTGTCTAGGAGTTCTCTGAAAACATGTAAGGACCGTGCAAACAGGGTTTCGATGTGTCTAGGAGTTCTCTGAAAACATGTAAGGACCGTGCAAACAGGGTTTCGATGTGTCTAGGAGTTCTCTGAAATGTAAGGACCGTGCAAACAGGGTTTCGATGTGTCTAGGAGTTCTCTGAAATGTATGGACCGTGCAAACAGGGTTTCGATGTGTCTAGGAGTTCTCTGAAAACATGTAAGGACCGTGCAAACAGGGTTTCGATGTGTCTAGGAGTTCTCTGAAATGTAAGGACCGTGCAAACAGGGTTTCGATGTGTCTAGGAGTTCTCTGAAAACATGTAAGGACCGTGCAAACAGGGTTTCGATGTGTCTAGGAGTTCTCTGAAATGTAAGGACCGTGCAAACAGGGTTTCGATGTGTCTAGGAGTTCTCTGAAAACATGTAAGGACCGTGCAAACAGGGTTTCGATGTGTCTAGGAGTTCTCTGAAATGTAAGGACCGTGCAAACAGGGTTTCGATGTGTCTAGGAGTTCTCTGAAAACATGTAAGGACCGTGCAAACAGGGTTTCGATGTGTCTAGGAGTTCTCTGAAATGTAAGGACCGTGCAAACAGGGTTTCGATGTGTCTAGGAGTTCTCTGAAATGTAAGGACCGAGCAAACAGGGTTTCGATGTGTCTAGGAGTTCTCTGAAATGTAAGGACCGTGCAAACAGGGTTTCGATGTGTCTAGGAGTTCTCTGAAAACATGTAAGGACCGTGCAAACAGGGTTTCGATGTGTCTAGGAGTTCTCTGAAAACATGTAAGGACCGTGCAAACAGGGTTTCGATGTGTCTAGGAGTTCTCTGAAAACATGTAAGGACCGTGCAAACAGGGTTTCGATGTGTCTAGGAGTTCTCTGAAAATGTAAGGACCGTGCAAACAGGGTTTCGATGTGTCTAGGAGTTCTCTGAAAACATGTAAGGACCGTGCAAACAGGGTTTCGATGTGTCTAGGAGTTCTCTGAAAACATGTAAGGACCGTGCAAACAGGGTTTTGATGTGTCTAGGAGTTCTCTGAAAATGTAAGGACCGTGCAAACAGGGTTTCGATGTGTCTAGGAGTTCTCTGAAAATGTAAGGACCGTGCAAACAGGGTTTCGATGTGTCTAGGAGTTCTCTGAAAACATGTAAGGACCGTGCAAACAGGGTTTCGATGTGTCTAGGAGTTCTCTGAAAACATGTAAGGACCGTGCAAACAGGGTTTCGATGTGTCTAGGAGTTCTCTGAAATGTAAGGACCGTGCAAACAGGGTTTCGATGTGTCTAGGAGTTCTCTGAAATGTAAGGACCGTGCAAACAGGGTTTCGATGTGTCTAGGAGTTCTCTGAAATGTAAGGACCGTGCAAACAGGGTTTCGATGTGTCTAGGAGTTCTCTGAAAACATGTAAGGACCGTGCAAACAGGGTTTCGATGTGTCTAGGAGTTCTCTGAAAACATGTAAGGACCGTGCAAACAGGGTTTCGATGTGTCTAGGAGTTCTCTGAAAACATGTAGGGACCGTGCAAACAGGGTTTCGATGTGTCTAGGAGTTCTCTGAAAACATGTAAGGACCGTGCAAACAGGGTTTCGATGTGTCTAGGAGTTCTCTGAAAACATGTAAGGACCGTGCAAACAGGGTTTCGATGTGTCTAGGAGTTCTCTAAAAACATGTAAGGACCGTGCAAACAGGGTTTCGATGTGTCTAGGAGTTCTCTGAAAACATGTAAGGACCGTGCAAACAGGGTTTCGATGTGTCTAGGAGTTCTCTGAAAACATGTAAGGACCGTGCAAACAGGGTTTCGCTGTGTCTAGGAGTTCTCTGAAAACATGTAAGGACCGTGCAAACAGGGTTTCGATGTGTCTAGGAGTTCTCTGAAAACATGTAAGGACCGTGCAAACAGGGTTTCGATGTGTCTAGGAGTTCTCTGAAAACATGTAAGGACCGTGCAAACAGGGTTTCGATGTGTCTAGGAGTTCTCTGAAATGTAAGGACCGTGCAAACAGGGTTTCGATGTGTCTAGGAGTTCTCTGAAAACATGTAAGGACCGTGCAAACAGGGTTTCGATGTGCCTAGGAGTTCTCTGAAAACATGTAAGGACCGTGCAAACAGGGTTTCGATGTGTCTAGGAGTTCTCTGAAAACATGTAAGGACCGTGCAAACAGGGTTTCGATGTGTCTAGGAGTTCTCTGAAAACATGTAAGGACCGAGCAAACAGGGTTTCGATGTGTCTAGGAGTTCTCTGAAATGTAAGGACCGTGCAAACAGGGTTTCGATGTGTCTAGGAGTTCTCTGAAAACATGTAAGGACCGTGCAAACAGGGTTTCGATGTGTCTAGGAGTTCTCTGAAAACATGTAAGGACCGTGCAAACAGGGTTTCGATGTGTCTAGGAGTTCTCTGAAAACATGTAAGGACCGTGCAAACAGGGTTTCGATGTGTCTAGGAGTTCTCTGAAAATGTAAGGACCGTGCAAACAGGGTTTCGATGTGTCTAGGAGTTCTCTGAAAACATGTAAGGACCGTGCAAACAGGGTTTCGATGTGTCTAGGAGTTCTCTGAAAACATGTAAGGACCGTGCAAACAGGGTTTTGATGTGTCTAGGAGTTCTCTGAAAATGTAAGGACCGTGCAAACAGGGTTTCGATGTGTCTAGGAGTTCTCTGAAAACATGTAAGGACCGTGCAAAAGGGGTTTCGATGTGTCTAGGAGTTCTCTGAAATGTAAGGACCGTGCAAACAGGGTTTCGATGTGTCTAGGAGTTCTCTGAAAACATGTAAGGACCGTGAAAAACAGGGTTTCGATGTGTCTAGGAGTTCTCTGAAAACATGTAAGGACCGTGCAAACAGGGTTTCGATGTGTCTAGGAGTTCTCTGAAAACATGTAAGGACCGTGCAAACAGGGTTTCGATGTGTCTAGGAGTTCTCTGAAATGTAAGGACCGTGCAAACAGGGTTTCGATGTGTCTAGGAGTTCTCTGAAATGTAAGGACCGTGCAAACAGGGTTTCGATGTGTCTAGGAGTTCTCTGAAAACATGTAAGGACCGTGCAAACAGGGTTTCGATGTGTCTAGGAGTTCTCTGAAAACATGTAAGGACCGTGCAAACAGGGTTTCGATGTGTCTAGGAGTTCTCTGAAAACATGTAGGGACCGTGCAAACAGGGTTTCGATGTGTCTAGGAGTTCTCTGAAAACATGTAAGGACCGTGCAAACAGGGTTTCGATGTGTCTAGGAGTTCTCTGAAAACATGTAAGGACCGTGCAAACAGGGTTTCGATGTGTCTAGGAGTTCTCTAAAAACATGTAAGGACCGTGCAAACAGGGTTTCGATGTGTCTAGGAGTTCTCTGAAAACATGTAAGGACCGTGCAAACAGGGTTTCGATGTGTCTAGGAGTTCTCTGAAAACATGTAAGGACCGTGCAAACAGGGTTTCGCTGTGTCTAGGAGTTCTCTGAAAACATGTAAGGACCGTGCAAACAGGGTTTCGATGTGTCTAGGAGTTCTCTGAAAACATGTAAGGACCGTGCAAACAGGGTTTCGATGTGTCTAGGAGTTCTCTGAAAACATGTAAGGACCGTGCAAACAGGGTTTCGATGTGTCTAGGAGTTCTCTGAAAATGTAAGGACCGTGCAAACAGGGTTTCGATGTGTCTAGGAGTTCTCTGAAAACATGTAAGGACCGTGCAAACAGGGTTTCGATGTGTCTAGGAGTTCTCTGAAAACATGTAAGGACCGTGCAAACAGGGTTTTGATGTGTCTAGGAGTTCTCTGAAAATGTAAGGACCGTGCAAACAGGGTTTCGATGTGTCTAGGAGTTCTCTGAAAACATGTAAGGACCGTGCAAAAGGGGTTTCGATGTGTCTAGGAGTTCTCTGAAATGTAAGGACCGTGCAAACAGGGTTTCGATGTGTCTAGGAGTTCTCTGAAAACATGTAAGGACCGTGAAAAACAGGGTTTCGATGTGTCTAGGAGTTCTCTGAAAACATGTAAGGACCGTGCAAACAGGGTTTCGATGTGTCTAGGAGTTCTCTGAAAACATGTAAGGACCGTGCAAACAGGGTTTCGATGTGTCTAGGAGTTCTCTGAAAACATGTAAGGACCGTGCAAACAGGGTTTCGATGTGTCTAGGAGTTCTCTGAAAACATGTAAGGACCGTGCAAACAGGGTTTCGATGTGTCTAGGAGTTCTCTGAAAACATGTAAGGACCGTGCAAACAGGGTTTCGATGTGTCTAGGAGTTCTCTGAAAACATGTAAGGACCGTGCAAACAGGGTTTCGATGTGTCTAGGAGTTCTCTGAAAACATGTAAGGACCGTGCAAACAGGGTTTCGATGTGTCTAGGAGTTCTCTGAAAACATGTAAGGACCGTGCAAACAGGGTTTCGATGTGTCTAGGAGTTCTCTGAAAACATGTAAGGACCGTGCAAACAGGGTTTCGATGTGTCTAGGAGTTCTCTGAAAACATGTAAGGACCGTGCAAACAGGGTTTCGATGTGTCTAGGAGTTCTCTGAAATGTAAGGACCGTGCAAACAGGGTTTCGATGTGTCTAGGAGTTCTCTGAAAACATGTAAGGACCGTGCAAACAGGGTTTCGATGTGTCTAGGAGTTCTCTGAAAAGATACGTTCTCATTTTCATATATTCCAAAAAAAGGTTCTTGAATTTACTTAAATAGTATTTTTTTTTTATAATACCAACAGGTGAAAAATAACCCTTCAAAATTTTTTTTCAAACTTTACATTTATTTCTCCATCACAACGTTTCGGACACACTGGTCCATCATCAGGTGATCATGTCCTGTTAATTACTACAGTTACACTTAAGCAGTCATGAAATAATTAAAAATGATTCCTGTAAGGAACCAAGTCAAATTACACCTAGTGTTTAATTGATGTAGGTGTAATTTGACTTGGTTCCTCCTTGTAACCTTTCCTTGGTTGTGATGGAGAAATAACTGTAAAGTTTAAAGTTTTGAAGGGTTATTCTTCACCTGTTGGTATTATTAATTAATGCCCTTCATTTAGTCATAAAAAAAAAGGAAAAAAAAAAAAAAAAGTATTTTTTTTAAGAAAGGGCTAGCACGAGAATGTGCTCAGCATTAAAAATTGTATTTATTGCAAAAATTATATATATATATATATATATATATATATATATACTATATATTTGTCAAAAACCACTCACTGACTCACTGACCTATCATCGTCCAGCCCAAACCACTCGACAGAAAAATTTGAAATTTCGCATGTACACTCCCTATACCTTACATTATCTATTTCATAGTATTATCTTTAATTGAGGTTAGTTTCAACTATGATGGGAGACTGAAAAACTAGAACTAAAATGTGATTTTGTCCCTCATAGAGTTTAAGCCCTGGTCATGGTCCATCCGAGGTAATAATTTCCCGAACCACTTGACACAAAAATTTGAAATTTTGAAATTCAAACGTTTAAGTACTTTTAGGGGTGTTTGAATTATTAAGAAGTTCCTCATCGGCTCAAAAATGGTTCGATTTTGATAACATTTGGTACAAAAATCTTTCTTCTCATTTAAAAGGTCAAGTTCAATAAACAGTTGAATCCGTTTACTGGAACATGGTTTTTGGAGCGAAATTTGTGCGAAAGATTCCTTAACGTAGAAAACGAATGAAACCATTTTTTAAGCAAGTTCTGTAGCCATTTACCAGAAAAATTGATAGAAATGCTTTTCAAAACTAATTTTCTGTTTGGGTATTCAGAAATGAAGTATATGGAAAAAAATTGTCTGAATGGTGATACAAAGTTTTCGGATCTCAGTATATTTTCTAAAATATCTCGAAAACGGTTGGGAACTCGTAGTAAGTAGAAGGCGGCTATTCAAAAGGTTACTAAATTCTCTACAATAAGATTCTGTTGTAATGTTCGGTGGGGGGATGCACGGGTGAAGTACGGGTATTCAGCTAGTATATATATATATATATATATATATATATATATATATATATATATATATATATGAATTTCGTAGAAGGTAGAAAAATGATGTCTCTCCACTGTTTTTCAAAGTATTTATTAGCAAAAGCTTTTCGAGAACATGGTTCTCATCGTCAGTGCATCTACAATTTTCACAAAAACACGCATATATTAATTTAAAAAATATTTATATGTATTCTTATTACTAAAGCTATGACAAATATTTATTACAGAGATATTTATAAGTATTCTTATTACTAAAGCTATGACAAATAATGTTACCTATTACTCCACCGGTAGTACTGCTAACAGCCTCTCCGAACAGGTGTGAGGTAATGAGACTATTCCGGGTGAGCAGAGTATATATATTGACGTTGGATATTGGAGATCACAAGAATCAAGGTTGTTGAACCAGAGACCACTGGTTGTTGAACCAGAGACCACCAGTGGTCTCTGGTTCAACAACCTTGATTCTTGTGATCTCCAATATCCAACGTCAATATATATACTCTGCTCACCCGGAATAGTCTCATTACCTCACACCTGTTCGGAGAGGCTGTTAGCAGTACTACCGGTGGAGTAATAGGTAACATTATTTGTCATAGCTTTAGTAATAAGAATACTTATAAATATCTCTGTAATAAATATTTGTCATAGCTTTAGTAATAAGAATACATATAAATATTTTTTAAATTAATATATGCGTGTTTTTGTGAAAATTGTAGATGCACTGACGATGAGAACCATGTTCTCGAAAAGCTTTTGCTAATAAATACTTTGAAAAACAGTGGAGAGACATCATTTTTCTACCTTCTACGAAATCGAGAACTCCACAAATAACGCTGCATACATCACAGATATATATATGAATATTTGAACAACTGGTGTATTCGTATCTCTTCGGCACCTCTGAAATTTGTTACAGGGTAAGCGGGTTCTAACCTATAACGGGGGTAGGAAAAGCCCTTAAATTATTAAATATTATCAATATATTTACAATATTTGCTTTTATTTCCTTCTGAAGAAAGTCTTGTTAAAAAAAAAACTACTTTGTACGATAAATAAACGGAAGTTGAGGTAAAAAATATTGCTAAAAGCAGGGTTGGTGTTAATAAGCGTAAAACATGGATGAACAAGTCGGATTTTTTCCTCCGTTTTACAGTAGAGTGCTCTCCCCGTTTCCTTTCACGCTCGAGAAGTGTTCCCAGCTCCTGGGGTATAATCCACCAATCCTTCAAAGAGCCTAATCATATCTCCAACTAACCATATCTCATTACGGCGACAAGCATTATTATTAATAATAATATAATATTGTTTTTCCCCTTAGCAGATCCTGACCGGAAGGAATTCTAAACTTAAAATTAATCCTTAGACATCGAAATATGTGAAAAAATGGTGTTTTTTTTTTACATCCAAAAAGAGCTTATGACTTGATGGACTCTAACCGATCTCTAATTTATATCCTTACATTCGTTTATAAAAATAACTCATAAAAATAACCTACGCAAAAATTAACAGGTATATTTATAATTAATACTTATTACACGTATATTTACTACCAACTTACGGCCAAAACACTACCAAATACTAAAACCTTATAGACAGACATACAAAACATTAATAATGCCATACATCATACAAGAAAAGTTGACATAAAACAAATTTGATATTTTTATATTATCCAACATCTACTTTCCGCATTTATAAAAGCGAAAATAAATAAGAAACCAAATAAGTAATATTAAAATCTAATAACACAAATCTGTAACTGTATGGACCTCCGACCTGTGAGTCGTAAACGATTTTCACCTAGCCTATAACGCCCCCTCGTATAAATAATACCTACCTGTGTGCCAATTTTCGTCAAAATTGATCAAACGGTGTGGATTTTTATAAGGAACAAACATACAGACAGACAGCAGGTAGACGTTTTTGAACTAGCGTACGAAACTTCCCGGCTCAATATCTACCTGTGTGCCAAATTTGGCCAAAATCGGTCGAACGGTGTGTATTTGTATAAAGAACAAACAGATAAACAGACACGTGATTATTATATATATAGATATATATGTTCCTTCGATACTTGTTAAAAGTTGAATCGTCTAGCCGCGACAACTTATTAAATAATAAACAAATAAATAATTATTATTTATTTTATTATAAATATATATTATTATTATAGGGGGTGTGTTCTTCTCAGTTTCCTGGAGTAAATTCTTTCGGGGGCTATTGCCAACCGAAAGAATTGTTGTTCATATTAGTTTTTTTATTATTATTATTACATTTTTATGTTTCTTGTCACGGGCGTTCGCTTACAAATTTTCGAACTATTCTCGCAGTGTCGAGCAGTACCGCTTGTTGTGCGTCTTTAATCAGTTCCCCCGAGATTTTCAAGTATTTTGTAGCTGTGACTGTGGTTTTTGGGATGAGTCCATTAGCCGATATAATAATAGCTGTTATCCTTGCGGAATCTAACTTATACAGATCTTTTAATTCTATGGCCAAGTCCTGGTATTTTCGAAGCTTCTCAGCATAAGATTTCCGAATATTCTCATCATTCGGGACAGCGATATCAATAATATCAGCTCTCTTATTCCCTTTATCAATGATAAGAATATCCGGTTTATTTTGATGGACAGTTCGGTCCGTCAACATCGCTTCGTCCCAATACACTTTTATTGCGCCTTTCTCTAGAAGTCTTTGAGGAACGTAGCGATAATAGGGGACCTTCTTATCCAACAACCAGAATTTTTCTGCGAGAGCTTGGTGGTATATCTTGGCCACGTTGTTTTGACGTTGAAGATAATCAGATCCCGCAAGGATCTCACAGCCCACCGTAATATGCTGGATCGACTCATACGTTTTGTTCCACAATCTACATTTATCAGAGATGCTCGTTTCTTTTAAAACATGTCGTCGGTAGGATTTTGTAGCTATAACTTGATCTTGGATGGCTATTATGAAACCTTCTGTTTCAGAGAATAGCCTTCCCGATGTCAACCAAGCCACCGACAATGTTGATTGCACATCCGGGTCCAACAAATATCGCCCGTGTAATTCCTTACTTTGCCACGACGTGAGGCGATCCGATTCCGTCGTGAGTTCGTCCCAGTTGTTGATCTTCAATTTTAAAGCTGTATAGTTCTCGTCTAAGTTTCCCTGAACAGACGCGTCTCACTGGCCCTTATGTAGCTCCTCAGGCTAATTTCCTGAGAGCGACATAAGTTCCGAATGTTCAGGAGACCTCGTCCTCCGTTTATTCTTGGTAAATACAGCCTTTCAATTGAAGACGTAGGATGGTGCAAGCGTGCTTTAGTCATCTCTGTTCGTACGAGTCGATCCAGTTCCTCTAATGATGTATTCGACCATTTAATGACTCCGAAGCTATATAATAAAGAGGGTATTGCCCATGTGTTTATTGCTTTGATCTTTCTACGACCGTGTAAGTAACTTTTCAGAATTAAACATATTATTATTATTATAGGGGGTGTGTTCTCAGTTTCCTGGAGTAAATTCTTTCGGGGGCTATTGCCAACCGAAAGAATTGTTGTTCATATTAGTTTTTTTTTTATTATTATTACATTTTTATGATTCTTGTCACGGGCGTTCGTTTAAAAATTTTCGAACTATTCTCGCAGTGTCGAGCAGTACCGCTTGTTGTGCGTCTTTAATCAGTTCCTCCGAGATTTTCAAGTATTTTGTAGCTGTGACTGTGGTTTTTGGGATGAGTCCATTAGCCGATATAATAATAGCTGTTATCCTTGCGGAATCTAACTTATACAGATCTTTTAATTCTATGGCCAAGTCCTGGTATTTACGAAGCTTCTCAGCATAAGAATATTCTCATCATTCGGGACAGCGATATCAATAATATCAGCTCTCTTATTCCCTTTATCAATGATAAGAATATCCGGTTTATTATTATTTTGTTTTTGTTTTTTTTGTTTTTTTTTTTTTACGGCGCATCAACAAATCGTAGCTATTAGCGCCGCGTTTATGGGGGTGGGGTCTCTCAGATTACTGGAGAATATTTTTACTGGGGGATAGTTCCAACCAGTAAAAAGAATTATATTTATTTTTTTTAAATATATATATTTTTTTTTTAAAAAAAGCGCCGCGTTTATTATTATTATTATTATTATTATTCGTTATCTATTAATTTTAATTACCTTAGCCAATTATTTTAATATTGTTAAGATCAAACAAAATAGAAAATACAAACAATACAATTGTCAACACTTTTATAAGTAACAAGTTTTCTTAACAAAAGTAAACATTCAGCTTACTCATTTTATAAACAAACAATTTTTGTTGTACTGTTTTTATTTTATTCTAATTGGAATTTCACTAACCATATAAAGACAATCTTGACCCGAATTTCACAATATTATTGTGGGAATGAGCAATCCCGGCACGTTGATATTATAGGGGAGTTGGAAAAAAAAGTTTGGTTTTGTAATTTTTTAAAAATCCCTTAGTTGAAATTTATTACAGAAAAAAAGAAGTGTAGGAAACAAAAATCGTAACGCTTACGTTTTCCAGTTCATATGCTTGCAGGTACTCTTTTTATAGGTTCATTAACCTAAAAAAACGTATAAAACCAATTTTTAACCGATACCTGTAACCGTTTAAGAAAAAAATTGATACAGCTTCTTTTCCAAACCAATAACCAGTTTGGGTAATCAGAAACAATTGATTCAGTTGAAACTTGTTCCAGATTTTTCATATTCATCTAATCTAAGATATTTTAATTTTGGTTTCTTTTGGAGATAAGGAATTATTTGAAAAAAAAAATTGTATTAATACACGAAAGTAGTGACTAAATGTTTTAGAACTGTTAAAAAATATTATTTTTAACTAATTTATTTTGTTAGAATGGAAGCATTTATTGTATGTGTGTGTTTAGCGTTGGTATAAATGTAGAGAGTAATTGTATTTATTATGCGTGTGTGTGCGTGTGTGCGTGTGTGTGTATGTGTGTTCTGTTTCATGTGTATAATCGTGAATGTGTTTTGAAATGTAAATGTGTAAATATACTCTTTAGGCTTAGATCTATGATTAACGTTAGTTCTGATGTATGTTAAAAGGGAACTAACACACATTATACATAGTACCTTTACTATTTGTATTTGTGCCGTTTTTGGGCGAAAGAACCCCATGGTCGTCATCGCCCTACCGTGCAAAACAGCTGCACGAATCACTCACCGCATGCTCCCGAGTATCTTTCTCTCTCTCTCTCTTTTTTTTTTTTTTTTTTTTTTTTTTTTTTTTTTTTTTTTTTTTTTTTCCCCTCAATTATATAACCGGCACTCTTTTATTTTTAATTATTTATTTTTAAATTCCATCTTTTTTTTTTTTTTTTTTTTTTTTTTTTTTTTTTTTTTTTTTTTTTTTTTTTTTTTTTTTTTTAATTACCGGTACTTTAATTTTAATTTTAAATTACATTTTTTATGTTTCTTTTTTTTTTTTATATATATTTTTTTTCCTTTATACCGGTACTTTTCATTTTATATGTATATATATATATATTTTTTTTTTTTTTTTTTTTTTTTTTTTTTTTTTTTTTTTTTTTTTTTTTTTTGGGCACTTTCAATCTCCCTACTAAGAACTTAACAGAATATAACAGAATCTAATATTAAAAGTATACACTAAAAAAAGTAAAAACAGGTGTAACAGCTAAAAGGTTACTATTAGAGTTAGAGGTAAGTTATATATAAACTCGGCTTATATATTAAGCCTCCTGAGAATTGTTCCATCATATGTTAAAAATGAAACAATTCACAATGGTGCTAATGATCCTGGAAATAGATGCACCAAAAAAAAAAAAAAAAAAAAAATACACGAGAAAGGTTTTTGAATCTTGGTATATTTTCTAAAATATCTCAGAAACGCTTGGGAAATCGCAGTAAGTTGATATTATAGAGGACGTTGACTGAAAGTTTCATTTTGTTATTTTTAAAAATCAGTTAGTTGAATTATATTGCAGAAGAAAAGAACATATTCATTTTTTTAGCACTTTCCTCCGAAGGAAATTAGCTATTGAGGTTGCACTCATGACGGAATTTTATAAAAATTTCTTTAAATCTTTATCGATCCTACCTGGTAGACACCGAAAATAACCTTAGTTAAAATTTATATATATATATATATATATATATATATATATATATATATATATATATATATATATATATGTTTGATGTTATTTTTCGTCGCTGGGATAGTATTTTTAGATGGAACGGCATTTTTCTCCAGCGGTGGTCCTCCTCCTCACTTCTTCCCGGAATATTTCGATGGATTCATCTCCATCTTCTTCAGTCATTCCCTTGGCTACCACCGAGGAAGAAACAAGTACCTGGCTGAAGAAGATGGAGATGAATCCATCGAAATATTCCGGGAAGAAGTGAGGAGGAGGACCACCGCTGGAGAAAAATGCCGTTCCATCTAAAAATATATATATATATATATATATATATATATATATATATATGCATATATAGTTATATATGAGTCCGTTAACACGGTACAGGCCAGAGTATTTGTTTTTTCGCCCCGAAACTTGGCATGTAGTATTCCCCCAATCAAACGATTGAACGAGTTCGTTAATCAACAAAATCGGTCCATCCGGAGTGGGGGTTAATCCGGGGCCAAAGTAGTTATTTGTCAATACCAGCCATAATTTTTGTTATATTTCAACGAAACTCGGATTTTGTTGTGGTCAACCGAAGAGAAACATTTGTTGTAAAAATAAACTACATTGGTTGACTAAAAGGGGGGGGGTTTACTCCGGACAGACATTAGATACTAATTTCCTTATACCGGTCGTAATTTCCGTTGTATTGCTACGAAACTCTTTATACGTCCTGGGTATCTAAAATAAATGTAATTATATTATTGAGAGTGATTTCGGTGGATATTTTCTCTCCTCATGATATCACAGGCCACGCCTCATTCGCCTCCAATCCTAGTCGCAGGGTGTGGTTGGATGGCGTAACGTAACTCCAAGTCAAGGTAACTCCAGGCCATCCTAGAATCCTTCCTAACCAGGAAGGTATTCGGCTGACTACTGGCGACACCTGAGGCGTCGGCAAGTAACCAGTATCAAAATTGCATAGTACAATTGAAATTATAGATTGTAATATTCTGTAAATAAACAAATTTATATAGTAAAAATATATTTAACAAGTTATATATGTGTAAGAAAGTTTATATTTGTAATATGTACCTGTATTATAGCTTATTGCCATAAATGTGAAGCTCTTTAAGCAATAAATTGTATTTAGGGTCCATTCAGGCCAAGAATAGATTAATATCGGATATAAAGACAAATGGTTCCATTGCATCGAATAAAAATCTAAACTTACTCAGGGAGAAACAAGAATGTTTTCTATTTAATCTGGTTCTCTTGAGGACGAGAGTTCTAAGAGTGGGGATAGTAAAAGGTTACTCAGAGAGGCACTAAAACGGCGCTAGTGCCCTGAGTAAGAGACAACCCCTAAAGCTACTAGGGGTAGATTGACCCGCAAGACTTTAGAGCTGTCATGTTTTCCGGTCCGTAGCGCCGTACTATTAGACTTCTCTCTCAGGGGTTCTTGCTCCTTATTGTCGAGTCCTGACCGTTCGGAGGACTCTTAGAGGATTTTTATTGAGGTCCACTCTCAATGTTCTAATGTCCTCAAGTCGCTTGTCGGCACTCTCGGAGAAGCCAAAGGAGGAATCTAAACTGTTTATAATAATGAAAAAAATAACTAAAATTGTAGTTAAACTAGCTGAATACCCGTTCTTCGTCACGGCAGATAAGTAGTTATTTTATTGCCTTAAATAATCTATCATCAAAATTAACGCTACTACATAATTATGTGCAGTTTATTATAGCACTGTTCCCGTCATACTATCACTTAAGCATCAATTGAAAGTATAATGTTTCTGGCGCTCCGGACCAGTGTCATTTTTTTTTTTTATTTATATGATTTTCGAGCTAGCAACTAGGCGATTAGCTCTATAAACACCTAGGTAAGAGCTAGCAACTAGGCGATTAGCTCTATAAACACCTAGGTAAGAGCTAGCAACTAGGCGATTAGCTCTATAAACACCTAGGTAAGAGCTAGCAACTAGGCGATTAGCTCTATAAACACCTAGGTAAGAGCTAGCAACTAGGCGATTAGCTCTATAAACACCTAGGTAAGAGCTAGCAACTAGGCGATTAGCTCTATAAACACCTAGGTAAGAGCTAGCAACTAGGCGATTAGCTCTATAAACACCTAGGTAAGAGCTAGCAACTAGGCGATTAGCTCTATAAACACCTAGGTAAGAGCTAGCAACTAGGCGATTAGCTCTATAAACACCTAGGTAAGAGCTAGCAACTAGGCGATTAGCTCTATAAACACCTAGGTAAGAGCTAGCAACTAGGCGATTAGCTCTATAAACACCTAGGTAAGAGCTAGCAACTAGGCGATTAGCTCTATAAACACCTAGGTAGGAGCTAGCAACTAGGCGATTAGCTCTATAAACACGTAGAGTGCAAGCAAAATAAAAGGTCTAGCACATCAAAAATAAAACATTTAAATAAAAAATTAAATAACTGAATCTATCAACTATGCAAGACAAAAAAAAGGGCAAAAAGAGAAAAAAAAAATAGAATAATAAAAATACCAAACATAAAGGTCAACTATAAAATAAAAAACAGATAAGTAATAAATTATTTTTAATAAACTAAATCTTTTCCCTTTATTTTGTACAAATAAAATTGAATTATAAAATTAATTTTAACATACTTCAAATTTTACGTTTTTGCTATATTCCTTCGTAAATTTTTATGTGTTTTAAAAAGTCTAAAATAATATATATGTGCGGGCTACCATCTGTCAAAAGTTCGTACATATCACGTGGTATGTTGATGTTTTCACGTTGCCTGCAGTCTGTTAGTAAGTGTTTTACTGTTAATGTCTTATTGCATTCTGTACATAGTGGTATGTCTTGTTTTGTCATTAAGTAAGAGTGAGTTAGTAGTGTCTTGACCAGTGTCAAGAACCAGATAACGATGAGGTAACCCGTTATCTGTAGGTTACCAGTAACAGGAGTTACCATCACCAGGTTAGCGTAAACTCTATGAGGGACAAAATCACAGTTTATTACTAGTAATTCAAGGTCTCCCATCATAGTTGAAAATAACCACAAATAAAAATAATATTATGAAATAGATACTGTAAGGTAACAGCTGACCTGTTGCCGTTCTAGCAACGCATGCTGCCTAGCCTTGCCTGCTCTAACCAACTAACAAATCAAACCCCTCTAAAAATACTTAAAAATTCGAATATCAAAAAATCCTTTCTTAGCGGGGTGTTTACGTTATAGAGGGAGCGTCCATGCAAAATTTCAAAATTTTCTGTCAAGTGGTTTGGGCGTAGTAAGTGAGTAAGTGGTACTTGACAAATATATAGTAGATTAAATAAATAAATTTATTGACATGGATATGTCTTAGCTATGACCTAGTGAGACGGTAAAACTGTAACGGTTCGGCTAAGTCCGGACGATGGTACACGCGGGTTCCGTTGCTATGGCGACTAACCCACGTGGTTACCGTACTATCAAACCCGCCAAATTTTCATAGGTTATGACGTGAAATCATTGGATATTAAATCAGTGGAGTTAGTTACAGCGTTTTATAAAGGAATTAGTGAGTCGGGATGGTTTGTGTCAGGATGTCGTCCGCGGACATATCCATACGACAAGCTATTTCCCACGGGGAAATGTTTAGCACAACGATGTAGCTCTAATTGGGAATTTTTTAAATGACCTTCTGGAACTAAAACTATATCCTATATACTATAGCCCGTTCAGTTTGATGGAATAGTTCTAATCCCACATGCGCGAAATTCTGCAGGGATTATTCCTGACGCGTCCGCCATTTGCATCACTATTTCAATTAACAACGCTACCTGAAACTCAATAAAAGTCCGTCACGCAGGAGCTGCATAACTAAGCACTTTCCTCAGAATTTGGGTAGTGTAGACTGCTTTCCAGAACAATTTGCTTAAAATATCCTACATAAATAAAATAAAAACATGAATAGTTCTCTTTTAATTTTGTAATGAGTAACTGATAAATTATTAATTTGCTTCCAGAGTTATGTTTACACATAGTACCTACTGCACTACGTAATAAATACAAAAAACCTCATATTATCGTATTTTGATCTAACGCAGGAACCGGATACAGTCCCTCTAGCGCTCCTTGCGGCGCCTTTGTGAACCTATGTCTGACTGCCTTTTCTATTGAAATATATTACAAAGTAAAACCCCCCGATTCAGCTCATTTTTACAACACTTCTTTCTCATGAGTTACCCACGACGTATACCGCGTTTCGTTACAATAAAGCAGAAATTACGACCAGTATGAGTATATTAGTAATTTGGGTCCGGAGTAAACCCCCCCCCCCTCCTAAAGAACCGATTTAGTTTATTTTTACAACACATATTTACCTGTAGATTACCACTACGAATACCGAGTTTCGTCGAAATATACGAAAAATCACGGTTGGTAGTGGCGAATTGGTATTGTGGGTCTGGAGTAAACCCCCCTCCTAATGAACCGATTTAGTTTATTTTTACAACACATATTTACCTGTAGATTACCACTATGAATACCGAGTTTCGTCGAAATATACCAAAAATCATGGGTGGTAGTGGCGAATTGGTATTGTCGGTCCGGAGTAAACCCCCCCCCCTCCTTATGAACCGATTTAGTTCATTTTTATATCTCACTTTTCTCTCTATATCACTACTACGAATACCAAGTTTCGTTGAAATATAACAAATATTACGGCTGAAATGGTCAAATTAGTGTTTTGGGCTCGGGGTAAACCCTCCCTTCCGGTGGACCGATTTTGGTGGTTAACGAACTCGTTCAATCGTTTGCTAATTGAATGCTATATACCAAGTTTCGTGACGAAAAAACCAAAACTCTGGCCGCTATCGTGTTAACAGACACATATATATATATATGCATATATATATATATATATATATATATATATATATATATATATATATATATATATAGATATATATAAATTTTAACGGGGGTCATTTTCGCTGTCTACTAGGTAGGATCGATAAAGATTTGAAGAAATTTTTCAAAAATTCCGTCATGAGTCCAACCTCAATAGCTACTTTCCTTCGGAGGAAAGTGCTAAAAACTGATTATGTCTCGTTTAGGACTAGGGAAGGTTTTTAGAGGTCAGGCAAGGGAGATAGTGTTTAATGTTTATCAATACTTAGCCAAAGCTAAGGCTGAAAAAAATTTAGACTATAACGTTGCCTGTTCAAATAGATAGAGAAAAAGGGCGTGGCCTATATTCTCAGTAGAAAATTTGCGGTAAACATTCTCTCAGTCATAACCTTATCACTATTAAATTTAAAAAGTTATCATCCTTAGCTTTATCTAACTATTGATAAATATTAAACACTATCTCCCTTATCTAAACTCTCAAAGCATTCCATAGTCTTAAACGAGACATAATCAGTTTTTATAGTATTTCACGTCAAGTGTTTGATCATTTCAAGGCTTTGCTAATGGCGCCACAGAAGGGAGAGTACAGGGAGAAATTCCCAACGACGTTCGCGCATGCGCAATAGAATTCCTAGGCTTATCTGAACAAGCTATTAGTTTATTAGTTTTCTTTTGGTGCATCTACTGCTGTGGTCATTAGCTGAACTACTATAGCGCACAGATTTGTAAACAGTCAAAAATTTTGAAAAAGTATAGATATGTAAAATGCAAAAAAAAAAAAAAATAAGAAAGATTATTATTTTTTTCAAGATAAAGAGTGGAGTATTTTTTCGCTTAGCTAACTAAAGGTTGCCCCCTTTATAAACATCCTCCAAGTGGGACACAGAATTTTTCAGCGATTCCATTGCTCGGTTCCTCCCTCCTCAAGGAAGGAAACCCGCCTATGAGGTAGAGCTCTTGTCTTAATGCGGAAGTGCCGACTAAAGTTTCTTGTTCCCGTGAGGGATCACGCGAGGAGAGTCAGGCTTTTTGAACATTGGTGGATTGGTTACGTTTCGATTAGTTTCCCTTGCATGTTGAACAAATCATTATCCGCTAGGAAGACTTGTTACCTTAGCAGAAGGGATTGGCTTATTAACCGTCTGCCCATAAATTTTCTGTTTATTTTGTTGATTTTTTTTGTTTTTGTTTTCTGTCGTGTACGTTAAACGATAAAATAATATTTCATCTCCTTTAAGGGGTAATATTACCTTGTGTGATCCAAATCGAAGTAATTTATAAATAAATCAATATGTTTTAATTCTTTATATGATACGTTTTATATGGGATATAAGAGTATAAAAAAAATTGTGTCTGACGAACGGAAACCCCCTTTTAGCACTTTCCTCCTAAAGAAATTAGCTATTGAGGTTGGACTCATGACGGAATTTTTGAAAAATTTCTTCAAATCTTTATCGATCCTACCTAGTAGACACCGAAAATGACCCCCGTTAAAATTTATATATATCTATATATATATATATATATATATATATATGTATATATATATATATATATATATATATATATATATATATATATATATGTATATATATATATATATATATATATATATGCATATATATATATATATATATATATATATATATATATATATATATATATATATATGTGTGTGTCTGTTAACACGATAGCGGCCAGAGTTTTTGTTTTTTCGTCACGAAACTTGGTATATAGCATTCAATTAGCAAACGATTGAACGAGTTCGTTAACCACCAAAGTCGGTCCACCGGAAGGGGGGGTTTACCCCGAACCCAAAACACTAATTTGACCATTTCAGCCGTAATATTTGTTATATTTCAACGAAACTTGGTATTCGTACTGGTAATATAGAGAGAAAAGTGAGATATAAAAATGAACTAAATCGGTTCATTAGAAGGGGGGGGGTTTACTCCGGACCCACGATACAAATTCGCCACTACCAGCCGTGATTTTTGGTATATTTCGACGAAACTCGGTATTCGTAGTGCTAATCTACAGGTAAATATGTGTTGTAAAAATAAACGAAATCGGTTCATTAGGAGGGGGGGTTTACTCCGGACCCACAATACCAATTCGCCACTACCAGCCGTGATTTTTGGTATATTTCGACGAAACTCGGTATTCGTAGTGGTAATCTACAGGTAAATATGTGTTGTAAAAAGAAACTAAATCGGTTCATTAGAAGGGGGGGTTTACTCCGGACCCAAATTCCTAATATACTCATACCGGTCGTAATTTCTGCTGTATTGTAACGAAACGCTGTATACGTCGTGGGTAACTCATGAGAAAGAAGTGTTGTAAAAATGAGCTGAATCGGTCAATCGGAAAGCGGGGGTTTAATTTGTAATATATTTGAATAGAAAAGCCGGCAGACGTAGGTTCACAAAGCCGCCGCAAGGAGCGCTTTCTACCACTAGTGTGACTGTATCCTGTTCCTGCGTTAGATCAAAATACGATAATATGAGGATTTTTGTATTTATTACGTAGTGTAGTAGGTACCATGTGTAAACATAACTCTGGATGCAAATTAATAATTGATCAGTTACTCATTACAAAATGAGAACTATTCACGTTTTTATTTTATTTATGTAGGATATTTTAAGCAAATTGATCTGGAAAGCAGTCTACACTACCCAAAGTCTGAGGAAAGTGCTTAGTTATGCAGCTCCTGCGTGACGGACTTTTTTCATGGACGATTTTGAAAGAAGAAGGTTAAATCTAGTAAAGTAAGTAGGAATTTTAAGAAATATTAATTTTTTAGAAAATGGCGAACAACTATTCATTTTCTATTAAAAAATCCGTCGAAATCGATCACAAAATCGTTATAAATGAATTAATCAAAAAAATCCTACGTTCTTTACTGGAAAATTTCATTAGGAAGATGCAGTTAAAATTTTAAGTTGATCAGGAAAAATATTGAAGACGGCATGAGTATTGTCCGATAGGAACAATTTAGTTTTCATACTTTCTTGTAATAATGATTTAAAAAATTGGGTTTAATTTTGAAGTGAATTGAAGGAGGATAAAAAAAAACTTAAAACATGGAAAGGGACTAATCGAAGCTCGCTTAAAATATTATCTTCCAAACAGCATCGCGTTCACTCGGCATCGCATCTTCACTCGGAAAACCGTATGTTTTGCACATTTAAACGATTTTTTAACACATGTACACTCTTGGATATCGTTTTTGGTTAGCTAAGGAAGAATTTTAGCCGATAAAAAAAATATATTCCTTTATGTAGAATTTGTTATAAGTACCTTCGCAATTGTACATCAATGTTATCTTTAAACATTGATAACCACTATCTTTAAGGGGCCTTCACACTGGCAAAAAGTTTACTCAAAATTTTCGAGATGTTTGTTTCGAGCAAAAATATTGCGAGTGTGAGGAGAAATATTGTGGGAAAAAATTTTCTGGGGCATTGAAAAGTTTTCCAAAAGTTTAGACAATTTTTGCGGAAAAATTATCATGAAATAAGCATCTCGTTTACTCGGCATCGGGTCTTCACTCGGAAAATCATATTTTTTGCCCGTTTAAAAAATTGTTCATCACATAAATACTCTTGGATAACATTTTTGATTAGCTAAGTAAAAATTTAAGCTTGTAAAAAAAAATGTACAAGGGGTAAGTATTTAATGTTACATTGAATGAACCCTATCAACCATGTAATCCATCCTTATCTCTTAGAACTTGAATAGAGGGCGGGGTCTCTGCCCTGTTTCTCTTTGATAATAACTTCCGTAAGTTCTGTGTCTTTGTGGGTTAGTTCTCTCTAGTTTCACTATCTTCTCTTCAAAACTACCGCCAGTTCTTAGTCCTACTGTCAAACCCATTACACCCTCATACTATCCCCATCAAAACCAAATATTTTAGCCTTCTCACAATTATAGTGGTGTACTGAATATCAATTAACAAATATCTTTAGAAAGCAAGCTTGGCTTATTAATCATTCCTAGGTCTTTCTTATTAAAATCGAATCTTATTAGCGGGTTTTGTACAGAGAAAAAAATTACGGAAGCCTAATGCTTACTTCTTTTATAGCATATTTACTGTCTACCTTATAGGGAGAAAAGGCGCTTATAAGGAAGTGTTTATTAAGTTATTGCAGGATATTTAAATCAGAGAGAAATTGCGACTAATGAAAACCATGTAAAAGGTATGTCTGCAATAAATTCTACCATATAGAATTTATTGCAGACATACATTTTACATGGTTAGCAATTTCTCTCTGATATAAATATCCTGCAATAACTATCCTAGCGTAAGCCCACCCTAAGGTTGACCTAGTGATGGGCGATTCTCGAATATTAATCCATGGTTTGAATCGAATCGAATTGAAATGATAAAATCGATCCACAAAAAAAGATCGGAGAGTTCAGATCGATCATCCACGCTTGGAAGAACAATCTAAAATAGGAATAGATTTTACAATTTCTTACAATAACCTAAGAAATTCGTTCATTTCGATCCTAATTGATTTACATTCGACAATCACCCTTCACTACTACGAATCGACCTAAATAAGTCGATTTGAATAATTGATAATATGAAATATACATCTGTAACCTAAATGTAGAAAAATGTAGGACTATTTTTCATTAAAAAACATAATCATAATTTATATTTAATATTTAATATGATTAAAATAATAATAATAGCGAAAAATGGTTATACAAATGAAGAGCACAGCTTGAAACTTACTAAGCAAATGTCACTAGATATAGAAATGAAAACAATCTTAGATATTCGAGTTCTTTTGAGTCGGAATTTTTTTTAAAATATGGATGTTTTCTTTTCCTTCTATAATATGGTAATTTTATCTAAATCATTTACAGAGTTCATATTTTATGGAATTACAAGCCAACGGTGTTTCATCTAATAAGTTGACATCAATTGAGCTGTTAATAGACTTATCATAGTCAATTTAATTGAGCGGTAGTTACTCGTAAGAGTTGGCGTGAAGTTGCCGTGTACTTAGAACGATGTTCGCTAAGCTTTTCGCAAGTATTTGGTCTTAATTAAATTTTGCTTCAAGTTTTCTCCAGTTTGCCCACCACTTACTGTCAATCTTGCCCCGGGCAATTCCTAACCAATTTCCGATGTCTTAACTTGCTCGGGAATGGCAAACAGCAAGGAGGCGCAGCTAATGAAAACATAACAAGAATTAAGAGACCAATCATGCTTAATATTTTTAATTTTAGCGTGTTTTTAAATTTTCCTGTAAGATTTTAGTATTATTGTAACGTGTATTAGATGTAAGATAGTGGTTAAGTATTTTAAAGGTTAACATTGATGTTAAAGTGCGAAGGTACCTATAACAAATTCTATATCAAAGAATATCTATCCAGTATATATTTATCAATTACCACTCACTCACTGATACTTCCGTGTATCTAAACTCGTTAAATGTCTTATCCGACTAACGAGGAACATGTAGTGTCAAAAAACAGGAAAATCTTTACAATAGAACTTGGTATTCCAAAAACAAACTCAAGAAATTGGTCTAAACTAACCTGATTATTTTGGAGCATTTATCTCTCCGAGTACTGATAAATTTCGAGTATTTATCTCTTGGAAGAATAATCTTGGAGTACGATCTCTTGGAGGATTGATCTCTTGTAGAACTGATCAATTTTGATTATTGATCTCGTTTTAGTATCAATGTCTTAGAGTCCCGGTCTCTTAGAGTACTGAACAATTTAGTGTACCAATCTCTTGGAGCACCGATCTCTTCAAGTACTGACCTCTTAGAGAACTCATCAATTTTTAGTATTGATCTCTTTTGAGTATCAGTGTCTTGGAGTCCCGATCTCTTGGAGTCCTGATCTCAAGGAGTACTGAACAATTTTGAGTATTAATCTCTCAGAGTACCGATCTCTTGGAGTATTGACCTCTTGGAGTACTGATCAATTTTGAATATTGATCTCTTTTGAGTATCAATGTCTTGGAGTCCCGATCACTTGGAGTCCAGATCTCTAGGAGCACTGAACAATTTTGAGTAATAATCTCTCAGAGTACCGATCTCTTGGAGTATTAATCAATTTTGAACATTGATGTCTTTCGAGTATCGGTCTCTTCAAGCACCGAACTCTTGGAGTAATGATCAATTTTGAATATTGATTTCTTTGTAGTTTTGATCTCTTGAAGTAGTGATCTCTAGGAGACTAATCGCTTGGAGAATTGACCTCTTGGAGTAATGATCAATTTTGAATATTGATTTCTTTGTAGTTTTGATCTCTTGAAGTAGTGATCTCTAGGAGACTAATCGCTTGGAGAATTGACCTCTTGGAGTACTGATCAATTTTGAACATTGATTTCTTTTGAGTATCTGTCTCTTGAAGCACCGATCTCTTGGAGTACTGATAAATTTTGAGTATTGATCTCTTTTGAGTATCAATCTCTTGGAGTACTGATCTCTTGGAGTCACGACCCCTTGGAGTAATGATCAATTTTGAATATTGATTTCTTTGTAGTTTTGATCTCTTGAAGTAGTGATCTCTAGGAGTACGGATCACTTGGAGTATTAATCTCTTGTGGTACTGATCACTTCTAGTAATGATTTCTTGGAGTACAGATCACTAGGAGTACTGATCTCTTGTATTAATGATCTTTAGAAATACTGATCGCTTGGAGTATTAATCTCTTGTGGTACTGATCACTTCCAGTAATGATTTCTTGGAGTACAGATCACTAGGAGTACTGATCTCTTGTATTAATGATCTTTAGAAATACTGATCGCTTGGAGTATTAATCTCTTGTGGTACTGATCACTTCCAGTAATGATTTCTTGGAGTACAGATCACTAGGAGTACTGATCTCTTGTATTAATGATCTTTAGAAATACTGATCGCTTGGAGTATTAATCTCTTGTGGTACTGATCACTTCCAGTAATGATTTCTTGGAGTACAGATCACTAGGAGTACTGATCTCTTGTATTAATGATCTTTAGAAATACTGATCTCTAGTAGTACTGATCAACTTGATATCTTTCACAGTCTCAGTTCCGTTTGTCACGTCAGTTTGCTCCCAATTTATTCGGCTGGAGAGCGAGTGCGTGTGACAGCTAGTGTTCTAATTTCATTAAAATAGATTAAATTAGACATTTATTAAATTATTCACTTAACTAATTATTTACTCAGGGTTCTACAATTACCTACCTACAGTGTAATCATTCCTTATTAAGACCAACTGTTATTTCAGTATTTTTTTCTCTGTTGTTTCAATTAATCCTAACTTATAGAAAAAAAAGTAAATAGGACAGTTTAATATTTTTTCAATGATCTTCTAAGAGGAGAATCCTATTAGAAACTGCATTAATTTGAGAAGATCGATGCACAGGAACTGCATATCTAATCACATTCCTAAGTTGTTTTTTTTAATAAATTTTTATTTAAAATCTTTACAATTTATATAGTACAATAATTAATTGTGCTCGTCTTTCCTAAGTACGGCGGATGGTTTGCAATACATTCCTGATACCCTATGTAGATACAATATGATAACCAATACATCTACTTATTTATATTTGTATCGGGTAGGCCTGATGGCCGAAAGTATTAAGGCGACAGCCGATAATTTCGTTGCATTATTACAAAATTAAAAATCGACCGTCAGGTGGATATTGATAGATTCTGCAGGGAGTATACTGGTTAACGAAGTTGTCAAATCCTAACTTAAGGAAGTGCCTAAGCTCAGGGTTTAAATTCCACATTGATGGCTGCAATTGCAGAAAAAAAAAGAAACCTGACAAATTTTTCAATAAACACATTTTGTTATAATGCCTTAAAATTCAGGAAAAATGATTTTTCGTCCTCAACAACCTCGACATTTAAGAAAAATTGTTCCAATTACCTCCGTTCGTTTTTATAACGATCAGTGACGAACCATAAACCATTGATGGTCCCTGAAATCTAAGGAATAAATTCCTCGGGAGGTAATAAATATGTATTGGAGGCCGAGGAGATACCTCAAAAATATTGGTTCTTTGCGCTTTTTGGAGATTTGGTACCATTGTGTGTCGGGGAGAACTAACTAGGATCATAGTACGAAATTTCCATAATGTTATTTGCAGGGCTCGAAAATAAATGTTAACTTTCATTTCCATTTTGAAAAAGTAAAAGTTCAACTGACTATTTGACATACAACAATAAAACCAACTTGACCTAACCAACTCTACTGGATGTATTACCACAAAGATATCAATCTATCATTGTTCTCAATATGTTTTGTCGCCTATATTGCGAAAACATTAATAAATAAATAAAATAATAAAAGTTCAAAAATAACTTTTTGGGTTTAAACTTTTTTTTTTTACTGTTTTTCAACTTATAAAATAAAAATTTCAAAGTAATTGTTATTAAAATACTTAATAGGAAAAACTTTAAAGGGGTAAATTAGAGCTACAAATGATTATTTTTTTGTTTTCTATCAACAAAACGTGTAGTATAAATATATTTTTAAACCAGACATATCTTGAAGAATTATTTCAATTTCAATAATGATATATCCTGTACCATAAGTTTGTGGAATTTTTATTATATCTATAATGATTTAAAGAGCCTTTTCAACCCTAAAGTATTTTAGGGTTGAAAAGGCTCTTTCAACAATTACTTGATTGGCTGGGCTGGGGGTGTACATAAGTGCTAGTTGATATAGGTATGGAAGTGTGTACTTTCTTTCTTGTCAGTATTACAGGTATTGTAAACCAACGAAACCCTAAAATTCTTGATTGAAATACTCAAAACGTTTATTTCACATGGAAAAAAATAAAAGTACCTATTACATTAATTTTTTATTGCCATGTTCTTAATTTTAGGACTTCCAAATGACGTTTACTCTAAAAACGCTTAATAAAAGTTTTTTTAACAGTTTTTTTTTTTTTTACTTATAAAATAAAAGTTTTTTTAACCTTCCAGTAGTGGCGCCCCTTTTTGGAACATCCATAGTGGCGCTACAGCTCGCAGGTGCAAACCCTATTTCGCGCGGAAAAATTTGCCTCAGGAACGTGATTACATTGATATTTGAGAGAAATAGTAACAAACTGCAGGCTTGATAACAAAACAACACTTTTGTTTTTGCGGGGGACATAAGAAACCATCGTTTTCGATCAAATAAAACCATGTCATGTTCGATATGATATAAAATATTAATATCAAATATGAAATTGAATAATCAATCTATGTTTCGGAGTTGTGACGTCTCAACCCGGCCATACTTAAAAACACTCCGCTGTTATTGGTATAAGTGCCAAATTTCTTTTTTTTTGTTTTTTTTTTTAAAGTATCATGTTTCATGACTACACTATTACTAGGTACTGGTAGTGGAGTCGTACTTAATCTACTTTTGTAATGTTTTTTTTTTTTTCAGTTTAGTCATTGCTAAAGCATATTTATGCTAATAACAGCGTCCTGCGATCCTGTGTTCCTAAAATGTGTATTGGAGGCTATCTTAAATCTTATCCTACATGATATCCATGTAAATAAGGGTAGGAAATCACTCGAATAGTGGCGCTGTAACTAGAAATTGAAGACCAAATTTTACTCTTCTCATTTATTCTACTATCGAATAAACTCACCCACATACTCATAGATGATAGCATAGTAAGATAGAGAACGAAAACTGTAAATATATCATATCTTTAAAACTTACGGGAGTTGTGCACCTGAGAGGTGACGAGGGCAGCCACTGACAATGATGAGCTCCAAAAAGGCATCAATGCGACTGGCCAGTGGAAAAACGGAAATCCGGAAGATACTAAAGCGGAGAGCCCGCCAAAACACGGCTGCCAACCGTAATCCAAAAAATAAAAAAAGTATGCGCCTCTCAGGTGCGCGCCACTACTGGAGGGTTAACAGTTAAAATTTTACTTTTTTGATAAAAACATAACTGTTTCGATCCCTAGTCATTTCAAGCATGTTACAAATAGCCATGTCCATGGGCGTATATAAGGGGGGGGGCTGAGGGAGCTGCAGCCGCCCCCTCAGAAATTTTGATTTGATCGGAATAATTTCATAAACCCCTTAAAAATAAATTAAATAAGATTATTTAGTTCATAAAACATATTCTATTTTGGGTGTAATAGCGTTTAAGTTGGCTAAAACTCTTCCAAGATCTAAATTTTTAGTATTCCTTACCCCGGAATTGGTCTCAGCCCCCCCCCCCGAAATTTTCCCAGCTCCCTCCGAAATTATTTTCTATATACGCCCATGGCCAAGTCTCTAGTTCTAAAATTAAACCAGTAGACGTGCATTGTTCTTTTAATCCACAGCCTAATTTCAAGATAAACACAATCCAATAACATAAAAACTCCCGACCTGGTATTCACAAAAATATGAAGAACAGAAGTAGTTTACTTTCTTCGTTTTTACCATTTTTTTTTTTTCTTAAAACTTTTCAAAAGGTTTAGTTTCGATATTTCCCTATTAATGACTGTAATCCCCGTCTAATACACCCTTAAGCAGCACGGATCAAGAACGCCTCCAATATCAAGGTATGAGGTGTAACCTATTTTTAGACCAATGTTATTTTACGTATATTCCAATAATCATACAAATGACATTGCCACCGCATGATTACTAATATATTTTCATTTACTTTGTTTCTGTTATCACACACACACATTTTTAATTTTTTATTTTTTATTAAATTCCATCATTTCTTCTATAATTTTTCAGTTATTTCAAAACAGGATTTAATTATTAATGACCTGCGCATTAGTACTTCAGTGAAATAATATCTTTGAAGTATTCTGTAGGTTATGTTGGCATGTCGACTTTATGGCATTGCGAACTCTGTTCATTATTTGATTCATTCTATGTAATATTTTTTTTTTTTTTTGTTAACTCACATTATTGATATTTGGTGAAGAAATGGTTCGGTTTGGGCGAAGAGAAAACATCAGATTTTTAGAAAAATCTAAATTTTGAACATTTCGGCAGCATTCTTCAGCTAAAAAATAAATATATATTATTACGAACGAGAATAACACAAGTCAACATTGGATCTAAAAAAAATCACTGTGAGTGGTATGGTCCTTATGGGGTTTTTGGGATCGCTGGTCGATCTTCATCACATCAGATTCATGGTCATTTGAAGGTCAAATAGAAAAAAAAAACAGCCTGAAAAGCATTAATGCGTATGTTTTTGGGGTTCCTGAGTTTGAATCCGTACTTTGTTTGTCCCTACGCCTTTTCCCAGAGGTCATTTAAAGGTCAAATAGAGAAAAAACCGTAGAAAAAAATCATACAATAATTAATTTTCTGGGAGGCATTTTTTTTTCTTCGTCTTTAACGACGTATCAACAATTAGGCTATTAACGCCGGGCTATCTACTGGTTGCCACCCTTTTATAATGCCAACAGCACGTGGTCGGTCACCCATTCAGGTTCTGACCACGCCTGACGTAGGGAGGCATTGCGAGTAAAACAAACTACAGGTTCGGACGGTTGATCTAATGTGTGACGAGCTCGCTCATCGTAACCTCGCGACCGCAAAACCACTATAAGGACCATACCGCTCCGAGTGTTCTTGTTTTTTTTTTAGATCAAATGTTGACCTGTTTAATCAAAACAATAAGATAATGTATATTTGTAAAACATCATGACAATAGATTAAGAAACAATATAAGAAAAAATATTTTTATTTTGGTGTTTTTGCGTTTATTTTCCATTTTGCTGTTGGTAAGATTTTTTTATGCCATTTGTTTCACTTTCGGCACTCTGTTAATTTTTTTTTTACCTACTCCTGAAGGCCCGGTAGCCGAGAGTGTTAAGGCGTGAGCACATAACATTCCCTGCCAAGCGTCGTGGATTCGATTCCCACTATGGAGTGGTGGCTTCTCTTTAGAAAAAAGAAAGCTATAGATAACCCATCATAAAATTCGTAGTTAATAATAATGGACGTTAAAATTTAATTTAAAAAAATAAACATACACACAACTAATTTTTGGTTAAAACTACTGATCAGTGGGTTCGCCTTTTTTTTTCTTTTTAACGGCGCATCGACAAATCTCGGCCATTAGCGCCGACATCCAGAGTGCAGCCAGGAATTTTCTCAGCGAGCCCTGAGATGAGAAAATTCCTGTCGCCGTTGGGGATCGAACCCACCATCTCCCGCGTCAGTGTGTTCATGTAAAAAAACATTTTTCACATAATATGCAGTTGAGAATTATTTTCATAATCTGTTCTCATGATTTATTAAAAACAATTTCTACTGTAGTGATATTCTCGTTTGTAATTATGTGTATTTATTTTCTAGCTGAAGAAGACTCCCAAAGTATGCCGAAACGTTAGAAATATAGATTTTTCTGATAATCTGAGGTTTTCTCATAGCCGTATCCCAACAATTCCTGAACTGAATATCATCTCAACTTCATCTCATTATTATTGATATATATATATATATATATATATATATATATATATATATATATATATATATGAGGGACGACGTTAGCTCAGTGGTAGAGCACTCGACTAATGAACTGGAGGACCAGGTTCTATACCCGAGCGCGAACTTAAGATTTTTTCTTCTAGTGCTGCCGTTCGAGGGTTGGATTTGAGGTCCCAGATCGTCCCTAGGCTCACCCAGCCTATAATTAATTTAATTAATAATGGGTACCTTGGGTGCTAATGACTCTAGCAGTCGAAGCAGCCAAGGGGAAAATCAGGCGGCAGGAGCATAGTGTTGACCACACTATCTCCCTAGCGTGCCGTATGGACAAGAATCAGATTCCTCTACAGTATCTGCCCCTCTGGGCCCTTGTGGCCTGTTACGGGACTGATTTTATATATATATATATATATATATATATATATATATATATATATATATATATATGCAGAAGAACTTGGATAATTCGAACCCCTAGGGACCGATAAAAAAGTTCGAAGTGTCCAAAATTCGAATTACAAAAGTTTTTGAAAATAAAGGGCTAAAAAAAAGAACTTCATATTTTCACATTTGCTAATTTTAAAAAAAATACCTTTTATTTAAAGAAATACAAACATTTCATGAATTGATGATTACGTACATAAGTAATAAATAATTTATCAAAAAAGTAAAAATAAAAGTCTATTGTTTTGAAAAAAAGTCATTTTCATCGGCAAACATTGTTTTCTTTATTTTTTCAGGTAAGTTGGTAAAGTGTTAGGAGGAACTCGAAAGTTCTTGGCAAATTCAGATTTTTTCTTTATTCCTTTTTCAACTTCTTTAATTGCAGCTATTTTCTCTGACAACGTTAATGTTTTATAACTTCTAGGCTTCGACATCTAAAATCAACAACTCACTGAACTGCACTGTACACCAGAAATTCAAGGAATACACAATAAAACAGATCTAGGCCCTGACTGACATATAACTGAATAAGAAATGAAGATGGGAGGGATGGTGGGAGGGAATTCTAGGATAAAACGACAGGATGGAACTATAACAAACCCTGGAAGAGAGGAATCGCGACACACCACTTTGCAGAACTCCTAGAGTCCAAGAACTAGACTATGAGACCGCCGCGCTTCTTGTCCCGGAACCCCTACATCCGTATCTTACTATCCTTCTTACCCGAGGAGAGAATATTTTCATAAGATTTAAGACCATGGGCGTATATAGAAAATAATTTCGGAGGGGGCTGGGAAAATATCTGGGGGGGGGCTGAGACCATTTCCGGTGTATGGAATACTAACAAGTTAGATCTTGGAAGAGTTTCAGCCAACTTAAACCCAAAATAGAATATGTTTTATGAACTAAATGATCTTATTTAATTTCTTTTTAAGGGTTTTATGAAACTTTTACCGATCAAATCAAAATTTCGGGGGGGGGGGCTGCAGCCCCCCCTTATATACGCCCATGGCTCAGACTCGTAAAAATTCGAATTCTCCACGATTTTTTTACATTGTTTATGCCCTAAATTCTAGGGACCAAGAGAAATATTCGAATTAAAGACGATTTCGAATTATCCATGTTCCACTGTATATATATATATATATATATATATATATATATATATATATATATATATATGTATATATGATAAGCACTTTTGAGTATTTGTAACTTTTAAAAAGAATAACTGAACTTTAAAAGTTACAACATATTCTAAAGGATTTTATTATTCGTCGAGAGTTTTATGTAGCCCACCGAAATGTTGAAAGGTAAGAGAAGGGCCCTTGAAGAGCAGTCACCTGAAAACATTGAACCCTTCTTCTTCAATCTCTAAGTGAACATAATACAAGCTTGGTTTTATCTCCCACAATCGCAGCGAATATAATACTTTAGGTCTTTCATTCGAAAATAATCATTTAAATTTTTTAACCTTTGTTTTTTTTTCTCTCTCTTTCTTAACCCCTTCAGTTCCATTGTCCAGCCGGCTGGACATAACTTCTTTACTTTGTATCACACTGCCTATGGTCGGTAGATGTTTACTACCACTTTGGTTTGAAGCTCTATGTATTAACCCCTTCAGCTCCATTGTCCAGCCGGCTGGACATAACTTCTTTACTTTGTATCACACTGCCTATGGTCGATAGATGTTTACTACCACTTTGGTTTGAAGCTCTATGTATTAACCCCTTCAGTTCCATTCTCCAGCCGGCTGGACATAACTTCTTTACTTTGTATCACACTGCCTATGGTCGATAGATGTTTACTACCAGTTTGGTTTGAAGCTCTATGTATTAACCCCTTCAGTTCCATTCTCCAGCCGGCTGGACATAACTTCTTTACTTTGTATCACACTGCCTATGGTCGATAGATGTTTACTACCACTTTGGTTTGAAGCTCTATGTATTAACCCCTTCAGTTCCATTCTCCAGCCGGCTGGACATAACTTCTTTACTTTGTATCACACTGCCTATGGTCGATAGATGTTTACTACCACTTTGGTTTGAAGCTCTATGTATTAACCCCTTCAGCTCCATTCTCCAGCCGGCTGGACATAACTTCTTTACTTTGTATCACACTGCCTATGGTCGATAGATGTTTACTACCACTTTGGTTTGAAGCTCTATGTATTAACCCCTTCATTTCCATTCTCCAGCCGGCTGGACATAACTTCTTTACTTTGTATCACACTGCCTATGGTCGATAGATGTTTACTACCACTTTGGTTTGAATCTCTATGTATTAACCCCTTCAGTACCATTGTCCAGCCGGCTGGACATAACTTCTTTACTTTGTATCACACTGCCTATGGTCGATAGATGTTTACTACCACTTTGGTTTGAAGCTCTATGTATTAACCCCTTCAGTTCCATTACAGCCGGCTGGACATAACTTCTTTACTTTGTATCACACTGCCTATGGTCGATAGATGTTTACTACCACTTTGGTTTGAAGCTCTATGTATTAACCCCTTCAGTTCCATTGTCCAGCCGGCTGGACATAACTTCTTTACTTTGTATCACACTGCCTATGGTCGATAGATGTTTACTACCACTTTGGTTTGAAGCTCTATGTATTAACCCCTTCAGTTCCATTGTCCAGCCGGCTGGACATAACTTCTTTACTTTGTATCACACTGCCTATGGTCGATAGATGTTTACTACCACTTTGGTTTGAAGCTCTATGTATTAACCCCTTCAGTTCCATTGTCCATCCGGCTGGACATAACTTATTTACTTTGTATCACACTGCCTATGGTCGATAGATGTTTACTACCACTTTGGTTTGAAGCTCTATGTATTAACCCCTTCAGTTCCATTGTCCATCCGGCTGGACATAACTTCTTTACTTTGTATCACACTGCCTATGGTCGATAGATGTTTACCACCACTTTGGTTTGAAGCTCTATGTATAAACCCCTTCAGCTCCATTCTCCAACCGGCTGGACATAACTTCTTTACTTTGTATCACACTGCCTATGGTCGATAGATGTTTACTACCACTTTGGTTTGAAGCTCTATGTATTAACCCCTTCAGTTCCATTCTCCAGCCGGCTGGACATAACTTCTTTACTTTGTATCACACTGCCTATGGTCGATAGATGTTTACTACCACTTTGGTTTGAAGCTCTATGTATTAACCCCTTCAGCTCCGTTCTCCAGCCGGCTGGACATAACTTCTTTACTTTGTATCACACTGCCTATGGTCGATAGATGTTTACTACCACTTTGGTTTGAAGCTCTATGTATTTTTCTTCCACTTGACATCTAATATAAAATGATTCCATTCGATTTTGAAAGGTTATGTGTAAAATCTTCTCTGCTCCACCATGGGCAGTCATGGATTCTAAAAGTTATTGACTTTTCTTTACATATTTAGTCCAAATGGTTTCATTTTAGTGAATAAAAATCCTCCGAATTTAACGTACATGATCTTTTTAAAGGTTGGAAGCTCAATTTTATCAACAAAGTTTGTAATAAGGTGTCTACGAATTTTTGAAAATCCATGTCCAGTATACTGTACATGGGAAGTCAACCCTCATATTTGATGTAACAATATTTTTTATATATTTTTCAAATATTTACTGTTATATTTTGTTTTTATGTTGTCAGAATGGTTTTTTTCAGTACCATAATAATCAATAACTTTTTCTGAATGGTATGGGCTAGAAGGCGCCCAAACCATTCAAAAATATCATCTGTCCGGTCTAATGATTTTCAAAAAATATATTATTATTAGTTTTATGTTTTTTTAAAAAAAATAATCAAATATCTCTATTTCAGAGTAGACTGTAAATATTTCAATTTCATTAATTTTCATTATTTCTGTGCGCTGACAACAATTTCATGTCTAAAATTCTAATCTATTTTTACAATACCTTATTATATTTGAGCTTTTACAATAATATTTAGTAATAATTTTTCAAATTTATTTTTTCTGAATTAATTTCTTTTACATTGTTAATAAATTGTTGCTTTAATTATACATTTTTTTAATATTTCCAAATTTTGAATTTCGGTTTTCATCCACAAATCGCATTACTTGAGAACCAATGTCCAGTATACTGGACATTACATAACTCATGTCAGGTAAATCATAAAATTCTGAAAAAATCAGGAATCTTCACAAGAGCAATACACAACTATGTCAGGAAAATGAAATTTTTTTAGCAAGAATTTAAATTCGGACCTGAAGGGGTTAAAAAATAGAGGTTTTTACGGGAATCTATTAGGCCTTAAGGGGTGATACTACTCTTTCTTAAAAAATAGAGGTTTTTACGGGAATCTATTAGGCCTTAAGGGGTGATACTACTCTTTCTTAAGAAATAGAGGTTTTTACGGGAATCTATTAGGCCTTAAGGGGTGATACTACTCTGTAACTTTTGTTTTACCATTTCCTTTTTTATGGGCCTTAATGCTTCCTCAAGTAATCAAATATTATATCCATGAGTGTTTATTTGGCGGAACAATTTCAACTAAGGTGCCCATACATTTCAAATTTAAAAGATTAATTTTTTTAATCTTAATTACTTAGAAAATTATGAAAAAATATTAAAAAGAAAAAATGTTCATTTCAGTACATTAAACTTAGTTTCTTACTTAAAGTAAATTTTCTCAAAAGTATGTTTTTCAAATCGAGCGATACGCTAGCTTCAATTTTCACCCGATCAACTTCAAATTTTCACTGCTGCATTCTAATAATATTCTATAGTCCACCGTAGCTACTTATGGGATGATCTGATACATTGTGGCCTGCCTTCAACATTCTATACTTAATTAAAGAACTTCATACAAATCTCAACCACCATGTTGATAAAAACTCATCTTGACATATCTCTAAAAAAATGTCCGACTTGCAGGAACTGCGTCATCTTAGCGCGGTAACGTACAACTGGAAGAAATCGAATACATTAGCATCACAAATCACAGGAAACTGACAGTAGCCAACTTCCACAGAAGCGGATAATTCTTAATCTGTAGAAGTCAATACAATAATTTACTGGAAAAGTACTTACTCTTCCACTACTGCTTAGAAGGCTCTATTCTAAACAACCAAAAATTCGTTGTCATTTTAAGTATCTTGTTTTACTAGCAAGTTCGTTTTACTGTTATAATCAACTGTGAATATGTGCTTCATGGCGAATAAAATTCCATTCTGTCGTGGGTTAAATCTTTTTATAAAATAAGAAATAAAGATAACTTCCGTTGGAGGCTATGAGGAAGGTTATATAGAGGTTATATAGAGAATTCAAAACGAACTACGTCATCATGATTAGCCATCTCGATTACCACAGCCACTCCAAACTTATTACCAATACCTTTCACCATTTCTTAGCTTATTTTACTACAATAAAAATTTTGCTGATAAATGCAATTTAAAACAAAAAACAACAATTAAAAAGTGAGATAAACAAATAGAAACCCCCTTACAAAACAACAAAACAAACACTTTTTAAGTTTTAAGCGCTTATATCTCTGATTGACGTTGCCCCATCGAATATTGCTTCAAAACCTTTTATGTAGAGAATTTAGTAAGCATTCGAATGGCCACCTTCCACTTGCCACGATTTTCCAACCGTATTCGAGATATTTACGAAAAATGTATGAAGATCCGAAAACTTTTCATGTCTATTAATAAAATAATTTTTTTCGCATACTTAACCCCAAATATAACCGAAATTTAAACATCTTAGTTAGGATTAATTTCCAAGACGTACAAAATATTTCAATTGAATCGCGCGATTCTAATTACCCACAAAAAAATAATGACTTAAAAAAACATTGATTCCACTTTTCTCAGAAAGGTTACAGATATCGCCTTAAAAATGGTTTCATTCGTTTTCCTATGTTAAGAAACCTATAAAAGAAGTGCCTGCAAGCATATGAACTCAAAAACGTAAGCGTTACGATTTTTTTGCGCGAATTTCGCCCCAAACACTATCTTCCAGTGGGTGGATTCAGCTGGTTAACGAACTTGACCTTTCAAATTAGACGACAGATTTTTGTACCAAAATTCATCAAAATCGGACCATTTTTGAGCTTGCTAGAGAGCAAACAGACAAGCATATATATATATATATATATATATATATATATATATATATATATATATATATATATAAATATATATATAAATATATATATATATATATATATATATATATACATATATATATATATATATAAATATATATATATATATATATATATATATATATATATATATATATATACAAATTTGAACCACCTATATGGTAATCTATGGGGTCTGAAATGAGAAAGTTTCTAGTCGGCACTTTCGGATTGCGTCGTGAGGTCAACCCCATAAGCGGGTTCTCCCTATGGAGGTACGGAGTAACCGCGTTAAAAGTAAGTGTTGTATCTTTGGTCAATACGTACTGACCAGCCCTGGGATTCATTCTTTGGTGAAACGAGAGTAAACTTTTTCACAACTATGAACAACTAACTATGAACTCATACATTCTTTAGGACCCAACTCCAAGAACTCCGTTCCTAGACCAACTTTCTAAATGAACTTAGACTCGCTATCTGGAAAATTGCACAATACGAACCTCGTTTCACGGCTGCTTAAAAATTAATACTACGCCTGCCTTTGTAGTCCACAATAATAATAGAACAGGGGTCTCCTTATATATGCGGGAGATGGTGGGTTCGATCCCCATCTGGGCGGCAAGAATTTTCTCATCCCACCGCTCCTTGGGAAAATTCCTCGCTGCACCCTGGATGTCGGCGATAAAGGCCTAGGTGTCATAGCGCCGTAGAAAAAAAAAAAAAAAAAAAAAAAAAAAAAAAAAATTTAATCTTCACGCAAGGTATAAGTCAAGACTGCGCTGAGTCAAGCACAAATTGATGTACAGAAATCTGTTTATTACTGGCGAAAAAGAAATAAGCAACAATGTCGAAGATGTATCATTACGCCACGTATTAAATTATTACTTACAAATTAACAAAACCAGGCCACTAAGACTAGAACAGTGGTAATTGTGATGAAATATGCTAAATAAAGGAATATTGTAGATCATTTGATTTTATGTATTTTGACGTCATGGGAAAGTGTCTCTAGCATAAACATTTTCGGAGTTATGAGTGAAATAATAACAACAAAACGTGATTTTTCCAGGTTTTTTTATTGTTTCTACAAGAACAGGGTGAAGTTTCCTCGTCATTGTTTATTTACGAATCCATCATATTTTCTTTCGTTTCATAAAATATCTAAGAAGTTTTTATTTTCATTGAATAAACAGAAAAAATTGTGGGTGTGCAATCATTGATAAGAACAATGGGGGGTCGCATTCATTTATATGCTTGTTTATTTATTTATTTTCATTTATTTAGAAATATTACAGTATATTTGTTTTTGTAATATTATGAAATAATGATTGTTATTTATTTATGTTATAATCTGTTCTATATTTGTTATATTATATTTGCATATAATTTTCGTTTATTTGTACTTGATATTTCCTACATTTTTTTCATTTAAAAATGTATTTTTTTTTTTTTATTGTGTATATTTGTAAATATTGCATTGTAGATCAATAGATATTGTTGGAATAAAATTTAAAAATTACTTGATCATTTTGATAACTAATGTTTTCCAAAATACCATGTTTTATGTCTAATATTTTTGAACTTCTCGGTAAAACTTTTATTTTTAAAATGTTTACATTAATTATATTTCAGTTTTTTTAGTTAATTCTTAACTTTTAAATTTAAATTTGTTTTAGTTGAATTGTTTATGATTTCTTACTTTTCTGATGTCTATATTGACTAACAACTGGCAACAAAGGAAGAAGCTACAATGTCGAAGATGTATCATTACGCCCAATATTAAATTATTAGTTACAAATTAACAGAGCCAGCCGCTAAGACTAGAACAGTGGTAATGGTAATGAAATATGCTAAATAAAGAAATATTATAAAACATTTTGGATCTTTTTTACTTTACCCACGCCAGTTACTTTTTAGAATGACGTCATAATATTTTGTTACAATATTGTAACAGGTGTTGCTAGGCTACATAAAGTTTATACATGAAAGAGGTTATAGATTATAAGACACGTTGAAGTTGTGTTTGTTGTGCTGTGTTGAAGTTGTCAAATAATGAATTTGATTAAACTGAGTCGTGTGTTGAAATCGGAAGAAGTAGCGTATAGAGGATTACAAAAGGATGGAGTTCTGCCTAAAACTAATTATTAGTTTATACATGAAAGAGGTTATAGATTATAAGACACGTTGAAGTTGTGTTTGTTGTGCTGTGTTGAAGTTGTGTTTGTTGTGCTGTGTTGAAGTTGTGTTTGTTGTGCTGTGTTGAAGTTGTCAAATAATGAATTTGATTAAACTGAGTCGTGTGTTGAAATAGGAAGAAGTAGCGTATAGAGGATTACAAAAGTATGGAGTTCTGCCTAAAACTAATTATTAGTTTATACATGAAAGAGGTTATAGATTATAAGACACGTTGAAGTTGTGTTTGTTGTGCTGTGTTGAAGTTGTGTTTGTTGTGCTGTGTTGAAGTTGTGTTTGTTGTGCTGTGTTGAAGTTGTGTTTGTTGTGCTGTGTTGAAGTTGTGTTTGTTGTGCTGTGTTGAAGTTGTGTTTGTTGTGCTGTGTTGAAGTTGTGTTTGTTGTGCTGTGTTGAAGTTGTGTTTGTTGTGCTGTGTTGAAGTTGTCAAATAATGAATTTGATTAAACTGAGTCGTGTGTTGAAATCGGAAGAAGTAGCGTATAGAGCATTACAAAAGTATGGAGTTCTGCCTAAAACGCGGAAGTGTAGAAGAGGTTATGTTACTTTAAACACCTGTTCTTCATAACTATTAACATAATGATACGATAAATAACTGTTTTAGTAATAAAAGTAACTGGCGTGGGTAAAGCAAAAAATACCCAACATTTTATTACATGTATTTTGACTTCTTCGGTAAGTCGTTAGCATAAACATTTTCGGAATTATGAGTGAGAGAATAAAACAAAACTTGATTTTGAAGGTGAAGAATCCTTGTGCAACGTTTTATCAAAACATTGTGTATTGACAGATCCATCATCTTTTTTTCGTTTCATAAAATATCTAAGACATTTTTATTCCCAATAAATAAACAGAAAATGTGTCGGAGAGCATTCATTGATAAGAAGGTGATAGCGAAGTATAATCTTGTTTGACGTAATGTACATTATATTATCAAAAGGAAAAAAATAATAAACCATAATAATATTACTAATCATTGTTTCATTTTTATGGTATTAATTAGGATTATATTAGATATTTACTAATCCTATAAACCCCATTTCTTTATATTTACATCGTCAGAATTTGAAAGCAGTAGTTTCATCCTGACAATGACGGCGTGTCTTCTTATTTGTGGTTTATTTCTCATATTTATTCTCCAGATGTACGTATATTATAGTATTTAAAAACCACTTGTTATTTTATTAGTTAGTTTCTCATTTATAAAAGGGTGTCCTGCATTAAGATTTTATAACATTAGGGCTTTATTCTACACCTCATTTGTAGTTAAGTTAACCATTTGCGCTCTATCTCAAAATGTAACAGAACTTTTATCTATTTTCAAAACTATTGTTTTTTTTTTTTATGGCAAACTGTGTTTTCCGGATTTCTGGTTACTGTATCGTAAATAACGATCACATTTATAGAATCTAAATTACATATACATACATCTGCCATTGAAATATTTCCTTGTAAATTAAGAGCTGTATTGAAAGCCATATAGATATGAAAAATGTTTCAACCTTTTCTTAATCAGCTATTTGAAGACTCAGAGGTTTGCCTCCGCCTCAAAAGTTTCCTCATTTAATACGCTTTAAAATGGTACCTAGTAGTTTTAGAAAAAAATTATTTAAGTAAAATTTTTTCTTTGTCAAAACCAATAGATGTACTCTAGCGTGAAGGACCATTTCTCAACACATTCTTTACTTTCACACTCTCTTATTAAGGGTAGGAATCAAGGGTGACAGAAGTAAATTGACATAATATGTACAGAAGTACAGCAGGACATTGACAGTATGCTAAGCAGAAATCAATCGATCCGCCTTGACAATGTTTTCTCTTGGAAAACAGTATTACAAATACGTTTCTCATTTTCTAAACTTGTTTTACTACAGTATTAATTTTACTGCTAAATACGATTTAAAAAAAAAAAAAAAAAAAGAATATATTTCCTCGAATAAGATCGACCCAGCGAAAATTCATCAGAACTGTTTTTGTTGAACATTTATTAAGCTAACGAATAGAGTTCGCATGAGAAATTTTATCTCAGGTCTCTTTCTAACAACATTGTTAGCTTTCTGCATTTATATTTTGATTTAGTGTTCCTTTCATGACGTTTCCTTCTTAATATATCGTCGATACAAATGCAAAGTGTCGAATGTGAAAATCACCGGATTCCAGAGTGGAAATACTTTTAGGGCCGCTACACAATATGAGGTAGACCGGACAGGTTCACCCGTCCGGTCTACCTGTCCGGTCTACCTCATAGTCTGTGGCGGATCTTAACTACCTCCACTCTACCCTTTCCGGCGACCTCACACCTGATGAAAATTCGATTATTTCCACCTGACAGGCGAGTACACCTCATGTGTGTGTGGGGGTTGTCAGGTGTACCTGATGAGGTCTCAGTTTTCTGCAACTCTGATTTGTGTTGATTTGTTTTACCGTTGTGGCCTTTTTATTTATTTATTTATGGAATCAGTTTAAAGAGTAAAATGTCTCATAAAATTAACGAAGTTCTTAGTGATTTCATCGAAATTTATAAAAATGAACCATGTTTATGGAAAATAAAAGACGATGATTTTCACAATAGAAATAAAAGGGATGCTGCATATCGCAAATTAGTATACAAACTGCAGAAAATATATCCAAATGCAAACGAGAGTATGGCTAAAAGTAAAATTAATAGTTTTCGATCTAATATTCGAAAGGAGTAGAGGAAAATTGACTCCTCAAGATTCTCAAAGTAGCTGTTAGTTTTTCGTGTGGAGATATAGCGGCCCTCATTTGTGTATATTTCTTCTTAATGAAAGGTGACAATAACTCTATGTAAACTGATTCGTTCATGCGCAGATAATTGCGATAATCTGTTGGTTCATCTCTTAATTCGTTCAGCAGATTTATATGGGTGAATTTATTTCTTCTCTGCAACCATTCCTTACGCCATTGTTTGCGGTTTTTTTTCGTTTGTTTTTACGTGTCTCAAATATGACTGCAAATAGAGAGAGATAAAGTAGATCATCTCCTGGAGGATCCATGTTGAAGACTGACAAACCTGTCCGGTACACCTGAACAGTGTGGGTCACAGGTAGACCGGACAGGTGCACCTCACGGGTCTACCTGTCCGGTACACCTGAACAGTGTGGGTCACAGGTAGACCGGACAGGTGCACCTCACGGGTCTACCTGTCCGGTACACCTGAACAGTGTGGGTCACAGGTAGACCGGACAGGTGCACCTCACGGGTCTACCTGTCCGGTAGACCTGAACAGTGTGGGTCACAGGTAGACCGGACAGGTGCACCTCACGGGTCTACCTGTCCGGTCTACCTCACGGGTCTACCTGTCCGGTCTACCTCACGGGTCTACCTGTCCGGTCTACCTCACGGGTCTACCTGTCCGGTCTACCTCATAGTGTGTGGCCGGCATTATTCATTACTTTGCTTTTGTAAAGTGAAATAGTCGACAGATTCGATCTTTTGGCAGTGTTTACTTCCCCTTTTCACTGAGTAAACTTAGATTCGAGAGTTTGTTGTCCATCAGTCCAACAGCAATCAGTAAAGATTGGAAATAAAAAATGCGTTTTTTCGCATTCGATACTTTGCATTTTCATCGACGACATGTTAGAAGCAGAATAATCTTGTATATTTGTATATGTATTTTATTCAACAAATTTTTCCCAAACTGATTCTATGCATTGCTATGCTATGCTATGCTATGCTATGTTATGTATTCACACCCCATTGATTCTGTGTATCAACACAGGAAAGAAAGTGTATTTTCGATTTCTCATCGTTGTTCTTACCATTGTGAAAATACCATTATGTTTACAGATGTCAATGCGACAGACTACAGCAGGATGAGTTATCGGCCAATAGCTTCGGTAAGTTCCATTCCATAATGAATCAAATATATGCATAATAATAATAATAATTATTGTATTATATTCATATTTTTAAAGAAAACGGGAAATATAAAAACTAGAAATTGATGCTTAAAAGTCCTTTTCAGGTTTTCCGCTACGGTTTTAATTGATTGATGATTTTTTTCCGTTGCATTTACCAGTTAAATTAATATTTTATCAAAACTTTCAATATATTTAGCGTAAGGGGTTATATTACCCAGTAAGGTTTCTAAAGTTTTTTATGGGCATAAATATATCCTTAGCTAATCAAAAATTATATCCAAGACCGTTTATGTGGCGTAAAAGTTTTTAAATGTCTTTACGCTCAAAGCCACCTGTCCTCCTCCAATAACATTAAAACCATTTTTTTTTATCATTATTACAATAAATTTAAAACAAAAAAGAATTAAAAAGGTAAAGAATTAACGTTTCAGTACTTTAAAGTCATTTTTCAAATGAGGAGATTGAGTGAGCAATTTCCGCTTAGAGTTGTTCACAGTCAGTTATTTGTGATTTTTGGAACCTTAATAATAATAATAAGAATGAAGACAAGGTATAGTTGGGATTCGGCTAGGAGAAAAACGTCAGACTTTCAGGAAGAGATCTGTATTTGGACGTTTCAACCGATTTCTTCCTGAAAGTCTGACGTTTTTCTCCTAGCCGAATCCCAACTATACCTTGTCATCGTATCTCTGCAACGGCTATCTCCATCTTCAATAATAAGAATGAATATTGCTTTTTATCGATACGTCATTGGAACAGCTGGTTAATGTTTTCGCTAAATATATGTAAAAAAATGATTAACTCTTAAAAATGTTAACTTTCAAATGACACTAGGAATAGTAACCGAAGCGCCCTAAGGCTCTCCGAGTCTCAATCTTTTTGTTTAGTCAATCAGATTTTAGTAGAGTATTGTTTTTAAAATAAACTATAACTAAAAAGTTTACTATCTTCCAGGTTTGTCTGAAGAAGTTGAAGATCTGTGTAGCTGTTCTAATCTTGAATGTTCCTGTTGTTTGACATTTGCTGAGAATTTCAGAGGTGATTTAATACTTATCCATTCATTTACTCATTAACGGCATATATATATATATATATATATATATATATATATATATATATATATATATCAGTGTTGGGCATTATTCGAATAAATTATTATTCGAATGATCATTCGAATAAATTTTTAGTGAATGATGAATAATTCACTGAATTATCTTATTCACACGGTACATCATGAATTATTCACAGAATTATTCGTTATTCATTATTCCTTATTCATAATTCATTATTCATCATTCGTTATTATTTATTTCTAGTTGGTCTACTGAATAATCCTACTCAAACACACATACATATACGTATTTCTGGCTGCCAACATTATAATAAATCTATCGTTATTCACTAAAACATGTTTATTCTGAATGATCATTCGAATAATTTGTGAATAAAACATAAACTTCATTCACAGAATAACGAATAATGAATAAAAGTAATTATTCTTCATTCATGAATGAAGTAATACATTTATTCGTTGTATTTTAATTTGGTTTAGATCAGTTGATATATTTCAGTCGTGCATATGGCTGAAAATGTGCCCAAATATTGAAAATTTCACATTTGTAAGAGTTATTTTATGTATCTTCAATATACTTTTTTTTAACGTTATAGTTACAGTGTTTCATTTTTTTATTATTTTTTTTATTTTATTTTAACGGCGCATCAACTATTTGGCTATTAGCGCCGTGTTTCAGTTTTTGAACATAAAAACATTGTTTTTTATTACAGTGTAAATAAATTAACAAATTTCGGCCGCAGAATGACGCCTATGCTACAGAAAAACTGGACCTCAAAAAAGATAGTTAGGCCTGTGACATGATGGGCAATAACAGTTATAACGGCCATGGTACACTTCCAATTGCTGTATATTTAAAAAGCTTAAATATTTAAGATACAGAATAGTTTTAAACAATAAAATTAGGTTTATAAAATATAAAAAAAACATAGTTCTGTATAAATTACTGTTATGCTAGTTGAACCTGTCCATTATTACTGTTATCTGCCCTGGCTTCAGGATTCTGAAACTATTCTCAATTTTGAAGGCAATGGTACTTTAAACGCTCTTTTGGTATTTCATAAATAATTAGTATTTAAATCTAATAGGCGTTGTATTTTTTCATATGAACTAGTAAAGACGTAGAAAAATGGGGGTTTATCGTGTCGAGGTGGTTGATAAATGCAAATAGAACTCTGATTGTACGTACGTGAAGAAATGCCCTGAACTGAACTTGAAGAACTGGTTTTGTTTATATTGAAATCATACATACCAATGTGGTTTACTATAAAAACAAGTACACACTTTACAGACGGCCCAAAACTTGTTTACCAAGCAAAACAATCTATGGGGTAGTTGCCAAAACTTGTTTACCAAGCAAAACAATCTATGGGGTAGTTGCCAAAACTTGTTTACCAAGCAAAACAATCTATGGGGTAGTTGCCAAAACTTGTTTACCAAGCAAAACAATCTATGGGGTAGTTGCCAAAACTTGTTTACCAAGCAAAACAATCTATGGGGTAGTTGCCAAAACTTGTTTACCAAGCAAAACAATCTATGGGGTAGTTGCCAAAACGTTTACTTGTTGCAGTCGATCCTGTTATTGATCAGAATAGTTTTATCGCCCATCCTGGATACTTACTGTTAGCAGTGACTCCAGATTACAAGAAACACATAAGAGACCCTGGCCTTTGAAGAATCCTGAAGGCAGGGCAGACAACTGAGAATAGTTTCAGAATCCTGAAGGCAGGGCAGATATCTGAGAACAGTTTCAGAATCCTGAAGGCAGGGCAGATATCTGAGAACAGTTTCAGAATCCTGAAGGCAGGGCAGATAACTGAGAACAGTTTCAGAATCCTGAAGGCAGGGCAGATAACTGAGAACAGTTTCAGAATCCTGAAGGCAGGGCAGATAACTGAGAACAGTTTCAGAATCCTGAAGGCAGGGCAGATAACTGAGAAGAGTTTCAGAATCCTGAAGGCAGGGCAGATAACTGAGAACAGTTTCAGAATCCTGAAGGCAGGGCAGATAACTGAGAAGAGTTTCAGAATCCTGAAGGCAGGGCAGATAACTGAGAACAGTTTCAGAATCCTGAAGGCAGGGCAGATAACTGAGAAGAGTTTCAGAATCCTGAAGGCAGGGCAGATAACTGAGAAGAGTTTCAGAATCCTGAAAGCAGGGCAGATAACTGAGAAGAGTTTCAGAATCCTGAAGGCAGGGCGGATAACTGAGAACAGTTTCAAAATCCTGAAGGCAGGGCGAATAACTGAGAACAGTTTCAGAATCCTGAAGGCAGGGCAGATAACTGAGAACAGTTTCAGAATCCTGAAGGCAGGGCAGATAACTGAGAAGAGTTTCAGAATCCTGAAGGCAAGGTAGATAACTGAGAACAGGTTCAGAATCCTGATGGCAGGGCAGATAACTGAGAACAGTTTCAGAATCCTGAAGGCAGGGCAGATATCTGACAACAGTTTCAGAATCCTGAATGCAGGGCGGATAACTGAGAACAGTTTCAGAATCCTGAAGGCAGGGCAGATAACTGAGAACAGTAATAATGGACTGGTTCAACTAACACAACAGTAATTTATACAGAACTATGTTTTTTTATATTTTATAAACCTAATTTTATTGTTTAAAACTATTCTGTATCTTAAATATTTAAGCTTTTTAAATATACAGCAAATGGAAGTGTACCATGCCCGTTATAACTGTTATTGCCCATCATGTCACAGGCCTAACTATCTTTTTTGAGGTCCAGTTTTTCTGTAGCATAGGCGTCATTTTGCCGCCGAAATTTGTTAATTTATTTATACCATAATAAAATACAATGTTTTTATGTTAAAAAATGGAAACACTTTAACTATTACGTTGAAAAAAAAAGTTAAAGGTACATAAAATAACTTTTAAAAATGTGAAATTTGCAATATTTGGGCAAATTTTGAGCCCTATGCAAGACTGAAAGATATCAATTGATCTAAACCAAATTAAACCACAACGTTTTTAGGTTGTATATGAAGACGTTAAAAACTATTATATTACGAAATCATCAAATTCAAAAATTTAAAAAATAGTCGCGAAAAGTAAGATTTTTCATATTTTGTAAAATTTCAAAGCCAATGGGCGAACGGAAGATGACAACAGATTTTGATCATTTTTGTTTCCTTTTATTTCTCTATATAATTCGCAACTTTCCCGCACTATTACAACTTTCCCGCACTATTACAACTTCGAAATAGAAAAATGAGTTTTTTCGGCCCACCCTAGAGCAGAGTTGGGCAAACGTTAGCGCGCGCTAAAAGCTGATACCTGTCCGCTAATTTAGCGAAACTGTAGAAAGCCAGCGCTAATAATTAGCGGTTAGCGGCGGCAGTGCGCTAACCGCTAATCTATTTATGAAATATCGTAATTGCTAATAGCTTAAGCTATAGTTACAACATTTTGTAACTGTACAAAATGTTGTAACTGTAGCTTAAGCTATTAGCAATTACGATATTTCATAAATAGATTAGCGGTTAGCGCACTGCCGCCGCTAACCGCTAATTATTAGCGCTGGCTTTCCACAGTTTCGCTAAATTAGCGGACAGGTATCAGCTTTTAGCGCGCGCTAACGTTTGCCCAACTCTGCCCTAGAGTACAAGGGGCAGATGAAGAATATGTGTTCTAGTGATTCTAGTTATTCTATATACAGTAGAACCTCCATTATCCGGGGTAATGACGGGGAGGGTGGTCCACGGATAATCCAAACACAATATTTTATTGACTAAATGTGCTGGATTATAAGGTTATAAATAAAAACTGTGTACAAGATGCCATGTAAACCTTCTTATTTGCATTGAGAAATGTTTATATAAACGTTTTATTAAATAATAACTGTATAGTGTGCTAATGGCCCAGGCAGTCGAAGCACAAAAAAACAAAATAATAATTTGTATAAGTGCAAAAATAAACTCAAGATCTAATTAAATTTTTTTGTCGTGAAAGTCAGTAATATTTCATCGTTTTTTGATACATAATTATTTTCTTATATCTGTTCTGATCGCCTGTAACGAGATAATTCTGCTGAAATCGGGATTCGTATGTACTCGAGTGAAGAGTTAAAGCCCAACTGAGGAGATATTTCCTTGGTAGGCTAACAGCCCAGTAGGGGATTCATAGAAAGACCTGAAAACGTTTCAGTTCCAAGAATATGAAATAAATTGAGATGCTTCCAGAAATATGGAATCATCACATTCTTCCGAAAACAGCCCTGTTTTTACATTCCTTACTTTACAATGTATGTATGAATGAATGAATGAAATGAATGAATGAATGAATGAAAAAAAAACTTTATTCTGGGACTTCGTCCCATAAGAATAAAAATAAGTACAAAATAAACAATAAAGAAATTTAACCTAAAAATATAAATATGAACAAAGAAAAACAAAAGTATAAAAAAAACAAAACAAAAAAAGCAACTAATACAAATATTATATGTGAGGCCTTAAATAATAAAATGAAATATAAGTAAATATATACATTCATTGGAATGGGGCAATGATGATACAATGTTCAGAGGGGGATGGGAATAAAATTAAAGAGTTTAAATAAACAAATAAATATTAAAAAGTTGAATAAATATTAAAGGAATGGGGGCTATAAAAAGATATAAACTAGGAAAATGCATAAACACGAGAAAAAAACAGCAATATAATTTACAAAGGTAATCAGGTCTTCCTGGTGGTGAAATTTTAAGAAGCGTCTTCCTGGGAGGATAGGAGAAAAGCAAAGAGGCGGGATTTATGTAATTAATTTAATTTCATATTTATGTACATAATCGTCATTACATAAATACAAATATTTAATTAATAATTATTAAATCAAATGCTTCAGTTGATAAAAATTATGGAATAAATATGTTCGTATGTACATAATATTTAAAGAAGGAATACAAATAAAAATTCCCCCATCGAGACCCCGGTTAATTGGAATCCCGGATAATTGAGTACCGGATTATGGAGGTCCTACTGTGTATATATATATATATATATATATATATATATATATATATATTTGAGCACCCGCAGCTTCTATTTGCATTTATCAACCACCTCGACACGATAAACCCCCATTTTTCTACGTCTTTACTAGTTCATATGAAAAAATACTACGCCTATTAGATTTAAATACTAATTATTTATGAAATACCAAAAAAGCGTTTAAAGTACCATTGGCTTCAAAATTGAGAATAGTTTCAGAATCCTGAAGGCAGGGCAGATAACAGTAATAATGGACTGGTTCAACTAGCATAACAGTAATTTATACAGAACTATGTTTTTTCTATATTTTATAAACCTAATTTTATTGTTTAAAACTATTCTGTATCTTAAATATTTAAGCACATATTATTCAAGAGTGTGAGGAGCAGACAGCTAAAACTAAAATTAAGTTTGTGAAAACAATTAATTTGTAGAAACTAACAGATAAAAATAAAAATAACATAAAGAAACTTAAAATAGGAGAATCCTATGTACGGATCAAAGTGTATGAGTACAGTTCCTACGTGCAATTTACAGCTTAACAGAAATATCTAGTCATAAAAGTCGAAGAGAAATAAGTGGGACACGCAGGAATTAACATATTATCATTAACACTTTCTGACAATTTCGTAAGTTATAATTTATTTGTATATAAATATTTTTCAGGTTGCAGCAAGATGAAAATTATCGAGAAAAACACTACTCAGGGAAATTTAAGCTATAACATTGACATAAGATTGGAGATAAACAATAGAAGCGTTGCACATAAAAATTTCCCGGGTGAGTTATAATAAAAAAATATTTGTGTTTAAGTATAACATACGTGCTACTGGTAGCTGTACGATAAATCAGAGTTTTCAAAACAAATATAGTTAATTTTAATGATTTATTACTTTTATTATTTATTATATTTTATCGCTAAATACTAAGCAATACCTAAATACACTTATTTCCTTATTTTAGCATAAATTTGCTTTAGCGACGATTAAACTGAAAAAAAAAACAGTCATAAATAAGTGTCCACTGTCGTTAGCCATGTACGAAAAAGAAGACTGTATGTTATACAGTACATGACATAGGTTTGTCGGGTGGACCTAAAGCCTATTTATGTTCCTGAATTTGAGCAAAAGGCTAAATTATTTTTTTAAAGTAGTTTTAAAACTGTGGATTCGTGTATTGACCAAGTCGTCTTAGTTACGAATGCTCTTAAGTAAATATTAAATGAATAAAACTGTGGAGTAAAGAGGTACCTATCGTATGTGTGTGTGTGTGTATATATATATATATATATATATATATATATATATATATATATATATATATATTGGGCGAGGTTAGCTCAGTGGCAGAGCACTGGACTAATAAGCTGGAGGACCTGAATTCAAATCCCTAGCAAGCAATTAAGATTTTGTCTTCTAGCGTCTTCGTTCATGGGTTGAATTCGGCCTCCCTGGCCGTCCCTAGACCAGCCCAGCCTTTAATAAATTCAATAATGGGTACCTTGGGTGCTAATGACTCCAGCAGTCGAAGCATCCAAGGGGAAAATCAGGCGGCCGGAGCATAGTACTGACCACACTATCTCCCTAGTGTGCCGTATGGTCATGAATCAGATACCTCTATAGTATCTGCCCCTCAGGGCCCTCGTGGCCTGTTACGGGACTAATTATATATATATATATATATATATATATATATATATATATATATATATGTATATATTTATATACACGTCTATATAATTGAATGATATTGTAGCATGTACTAGGTAGTCTCAATGATGATGATTTTTTTAAATAAGCTTTTTATTTTATTGCTTACGAAATCGATTTATTTTCATAAAATCATTATCTAAAATAGAAATGTCACAGGTACTATATCTAGTACTTCTTTCTTATAGTAGGTATGTAATATCTTTTAATATATTTTAATATTTATATTTTCCAGCATCGAATATCCAGCCTATATGTTTCGGGATGTTTGGGGTTAATCTTTGCGGGAAGTTAAACATCAGAAGAGAATTGGATGACGTCAAAATGTGTGGTTCACTTCAACTTCAACTCTTCTCTATTACAGTTCAAGAACTTGAAATGTACTGCATCAACGTACCAAAATCCAGTCCAAATGTAAGTTTCATAAAACCACATCACAAGTCTAAAAAAAAAAACTCTTTGTATATTTGTGTATTCTCAGCAAGATAAACAACCCTCTAAAGTATATTTTTTTAGCACAAATATGCTTTAGAGGCAACTAAACTGGAAAAAACGGTACCAAAAAGTGTCCGCTGGTGATTGCGCATGCGCAGTGGCGTTCGCGAATGAGCAGTGACCATGTACGAAAAAGAAGACTGTACGTGTCACAAAAAAGTGTCCGAATGCGTCCGCGCGTGCGCAGTAGCGTGGCCGTGTACGAAAAAGAAGACTGTGAGTGTCACAAAAAGTATTCGCTGGCGTTCACGCATGCTTAGTGGCATTCGCGCATGCGCTGTGGCCATGTACGAAAAATATGACTATGCTATACAGTAGATTACATAGGTTTGTCGAGTGGACCTAAAGCATATTTATGTTCAGGAATTTGAGCAGAAGACTCTAAACGAAATAATTATTATTTTTTTTTTTTTTTTTTTTTTTTTTACGGCGCATCTACATCTAGGTCATTAGCGCCGACATCCAGGGTGCAGCGAGGAATTTTACCAGCGAGCCGTGGGATGATAAAATTCCTGCCGGAGGTGGGAATCGAACCCACCATCTCCCGCTTATGAATCCAAGGCGCTAGCCATTAGACCACGGGAGACCCCCCGAAATAATTATTCTTTTATTGTTTATTTTAATCTCCTACATCCGGCTGAATCAACAAGTAATTACGAGCTTCCACTGATCCGATTTTGCTGGTTTTCACAAAACATTTTTTACTATATTTTTTAATGTTCATTAGCATATGCATTTCATATTTGAAGCAATATTTGCCAGTTACCTAAATAATAAAATTTCTTATAATTTCAGAATATCACCGAAACCACTGACCTCGAAGAAAGACTTGCTTCTCCTATCTTCTCGGAAGAAAGAAGACCCGACAACAGTCTTCCAACATATTTCTTCAAGAAGACACTGGCTTATTCAGTAGTTCGGAAATCTTGACCAAATAACGATATATTCACGAATACGAATTTTCGACCTCAGAACGAACGAGTTGCGCTTGTTAACTATTACGAAATAATATTTTTTGGTAACAATCTATAGATATATATGTGTATATAAATATAGCTGCCTTGTAATACACACTATTAATAAACTCACAAAACCATTATGAGAAAACATATTCTGATATTTGAAGGACATGAATGTCTGAAGCTGTGATTGATAATTCAGACAATTAAATCAATAATATGCTTGTTTATTTTTTTTTTATTGGTCACTGTCGATAGAATATTATAGTTTATTTGGTTTATTATTGTTATAAAATAATGATTGTTATTTATTTATTTTATAATTTATTATATATATTTTTTATTAAATTTATACATTATTTTCATTTATTTATATTTGTATTTTCCTCCTCCAATACTTATCCCTAGGATGCACAAGGTGTTTTTTAGACACACCCTTTCCCATACATTATTTATTTTTTTTTTTTTTTGGTATTTTTGTGATTATTAGAGAAAGTTTGGGTAATATACTTAATCAATTTACTATTTATTTATTTATAAGGTAGTACCTGTATGGTCTAATGAAACAGCATTAAGATAAATATTGGATTCCCTTATTTCCATAACCAGAGGTTTGGAAATGTCTGTTGTATGCCTGGAAGGCTCTGGTTATTCAGCAGATGTCTTCAGATGCGAGTGTATATTTTAGTATCCTGCAAGTAAGAAAGTATTGTGTTTATGTACTGGCTGCTGTCCTTCAACAATTCCTACATGACATGTGGGATATTTAGGTTTTGTCGTCTTCTGCACTCCGTAAGTAGGTGTTTTACAGTGAAGTCTGTCTTCCATATATTACAAATTGGTTTGTTAGGTCTTGTCATGAGGTATTCGTGTGTTAGTCTTGTGTGGCCAATTCGGACTCGAGCAAGTACAACTTCTTCTCGTCTGTTGTCTCGGTAGTTGGATGTCCACTCCTGAGTAGTAGTTTTGATTGTACGTAATTTATTGTCGGTTAGTCGAGTCCAGCTGTCTTGCCAATAGTTTATATAGAATCCCGTCTCATCTGTCAGTATTGGGAATGTTGTTCAGTCCAATAAAAAAAATAAATAAAAAAAATAAATAAAAAAAAAAAATAAAAAAAAATAAGAATGCCGTAGAGCTCAGCTGTAAATATATTTAATATTAAGTCTCCACTTAGAGAATTAATCATTTTGAGTATTAATAAAAAAAAAAAAAAAAAAAAAAATCAGTCCCGTAACAGGCCACGAGGGCCCTGAGGTCAGATACTATAGAGGTATCTGATTCATGACCATACGGCTCACTAGGGAGATAGTGTGGTCAGTACTATGCTCCGGCCGCCTGATTTTCCCTTTGGCTGCTTCGACTGCTAGAGTAATTAACACCCAAAGTACCCATTGATAGTTTTATTAAAGCCTGGGTTGGGCTAGGGACGGCCAGGGAGGCCGAATTCAACCCAAGAACAAAGAAACTAAAAGAAAAATTCTTTAGTGCTTGCTCGGGATTTGAACTCAGATCCTCCAACTTATTAGCCCAGTGCTCTATCACTGAGCTAACCTCGCGGCCTTTGAGTATTAATGTTTCTCAAAATACCTTGCTATATTTCTCAGATTTATGACCTTCTCAATTAAAAATTTAATTGTAACAGTTGTAGATAAATTACATTACAGTTTTCTAATTTTATTGCATAATAAATTCATTTTTTTGGAAAAATGTAAATTTGGGTTGTTTAGTACTTCTTAGTGTTTTTTATTGCGTGTCAAACGTATTTAAGTATTTAATATTTTTTATTTCTGTAATTTCTTTATTATTTTGAAAATCTATGATTGGTGTGTTTTCGATTAGGTAATTCTTAAATTTCTACGATAACACGTGTAGGTCGCTTATGTCAACCTCCCCACCCCCCATAACGGATGAAAGTTTAATTAGGAGAGTTGTTAGAAATTAACGCCTAAGGATTTAATTATATCCCTCGCTTAAAAGGATGCAGGAGGGTAAAGCGGTAATGTAGAGATAGCTCCAGGAACGTGTTGTTTATGAAAACATCGGCTAAAATATGAGATAAAGTTTTGGATGTTGCATATGTAACAGGATAGGGAGCATAGAGGTCCCTTGAGGAACACCAACAAACAGGTGAAATATGTTACACCTTCAAACAACTCTCTTCTCGGCGATAGATGATTTAACCCAAGTTTCAAATTTCTCTCTCCATTACATAAATAAATAAATACTTTTTTTCATACGGCACCTTTTCTTACAACTTTCTGCTGTTTTTATGACGAGTATTTACCAAAATTATGCAAACAATTACTATAAAAAATACAGACTTTTTAAACTACTAATACAAGAACAATGGAAATCTTAAAGAATTATAATAAATGTTTAAACCAATTTGACAACTCGACGAAATTATTCACTTATATGACTGGAAGATCATACAATTTTTTCCCACAAAATGGATGAATAATGTGTGTTCTCTACATTTAGCGCTGACCACTAGCGTTCTAGTCAGTTCCTAGACAGATTTCTGTTTTCTGTTTCCCACAAAATGGATAAATAATGTGTGTTCTCTACATTTAGCGCTGACCACTAGCGTTCTAGTCAGTTCCTAGACAGATTTCTGTTTTCTGTTTCCCACAAAATGGATGAATAATGTGTGTTCTCTACATTTAGCGCTGACCACTAGCGTTCTAGTCAGTTCCTAGACAGATTTCTGTTTTCTGTTTCCCACAAAATGGATGAATAATGTGTGTTCTCTACATTTAGCGCTGACCACTAGCGTTCTAGTCAGTTCCTAGACAAATTTCTCTTTTCTGTTTCCCACAAAATGGATGAATAATGTGTGTTCTCTACATTTAGCGCTGACCACTAGCGTTCTAGTCAGTTCCTAGACAGATTTCTCTTTTCTGTTTCCCACAAAATGGATGAATAATGTGTGTTCTCTACATTTAGCGCTGACCACTAGCGTTCTAGTCAGTTCCTAGACAGATTTCTCTTTTCTGTTTTGAAGGTCCATTTATTTTCCAAGACGCACAGTGGTTCCAAACGCCCGATTATGGGAATAAAACTCAGGGTAGTTGAATCTTTCTCATTTCTGACGAATAAGTACAATTTTAATGCGATAGAATAATTATTGTCGAAAATAAACGGGGCTTATATTAAGAAAAACCTGAAAAAAACAAGTATTCAATTTTAAAAAGTTATATATTACTCAATGGATGAAGAGATGTAATACTCTTAACTGTACGTATTCCTTTTTATTAAAATTTTCGCTTATACCAAATAAATTTAACAATTTCACACGCGATAGAAGATTGATTGGATTGTTAACGTTTAGTTCTAGGTCTTTTAGCGCGGTTCCTCCCTCCCTCATAGGGAGGAACCCCGCTTATAGGGTTGATACAATGAAACAATCCGGAAGTGCCGACTAGAAAATTTTGCGTTTCAGAACCTCTGGAAACCGAAAATGACGGTAGTTCAAATTTGTATATATATATATATATATATATATATATATATGTATATATATATATATATATATATATATATATATATATATATATATATATATATATATATATATATATTTGTCTGTTCGCTCATTTCTGGCTTCCCTGATGGTCCGATTTTGATGAAATTTGGTACAAAAATCCGTCGTCCAATTTGAAAGGTCAAGTTCGTTAACCAGCAAAATCCGCCCACTGGAAGATGACATTTGGGGCGAAATTCGCGCAAACAAAATCGTAACGCTTACGTTTTTGAGTTCATAAGCTTGTAAGTACTCTTTTTATAGGCTTCTTGGGCTACGAAAACGAATGGAACCATTTTCAAGGCGATAGCTTTAACCGTTTTCGAGAAAATTGGAAAAATAATTTTTGAATACCGTTTTTGGTTTGGGTACTTAGAATTACGGGATTCAGTTGAAACATTATCTGCATGTTCTACGTTCATTAAAACTAATATGTTGAAAGTTTTGTTACGTTTGGAGTTAAGGAAGGGTTAGAATAAAATATTTTATGAACAGACAAGAAAAGTTTTGGGAACTTCGTATACTTTCATTAATATCTCGAACACGGTTGGGAAATCGTGGTAAGTGGATAGAAAATATTTGAAAGCTTTCTTAATTCTCTACAAAAAATATTCTAAAACTATTTTTGATTAGGTTATGTCAATCGGAGAAATAAGTGCTTAAAACTTCAAATACGTCTGTTTTGTTCTTAAGAACGGGTTTTTATCGTTCTTTTTGTAATTTTTGTCTCTTTCCCTTTGTTTTTTATTGCTTTTTATTTTTGTAATTTCTTATGTTGGGAAAATTTTGTGTGTAAAACAGGATATGAAAAATGAGACCAATTTTCTGTTGCTAGAAATAATGTAAATTTTGGGAACTTTCATTAATATCTCGAAAACGGTTGAAAATCTTGGTAAACGGAAGAATACCATTAGAAAGCTTATTAAATGCTCTACATAAAAGGTTCTAATGAAACTTTTGATTAGGCGATGACAATCGGAGAAATAAGAGCTTAAAGCTTTAAAGTAATTGATTTCGCTTATTCGAACTGTTCTTTTTGTCTGTTTTTTATTCCTTGTTATTTTTTAATTGCTTATAGTTGGATAATGTATTCGAAAATAAAACAGGTTTAGTAAAATAACAAAAACAATTTACTGTTAGAAATATAGAGTTCCAAGATTCCAAGACCTTGTAACTAGCGGGAAAGTTTCTAGTGATGCCGACCCTTCCAGGTAAGATTGTAAATCCTACCTTTCAAGACTGTTGGAACCAAAACAATAACTGTCGGGGTTCGGTCACTGCTACTTTTATCGTAAAAATGGTTTTATTGTGCCGACGTTTCGGCTTGAACTTCAAGCCTTCATCAGGGCTGTAAATACAAGTAGGACATATTTAACACTAATATATGCACATATCTATGTAAATATACCTAACACATATATATATATATATATATATATATATATATATATATTGTTTTTTTTTTTTTTTTTTTTTTTTTGTTTTTTACGGCGCATCTACATCTAGGTCATTAGCGCCGACATCCAGGGTGCAGCGAGGAATTTTACAAGCGAGCCGTGGGATGATAAAATTCCTGCCGGAGGTTGGGAATCGAACCCACCATCTCCCGCTTATGAATCCAAGGCGCTAGCCATTAGACCACGGGAGACCCCTATATATATATATATATATATATATATATATATATATATATATATATATATATATATATACATATAATATATATATATTTATATATATGCATATACACATACACATATACACGCACACATATGTACATATATATGCCCACATACATACACATATGGGGTATGTATTATTAAGTAGCAGTGACCGAACCCGGACAATCCCTACCTTGCATCATCAACGGTCAACGATCTCCTCTCAACAAAATAATAACTGCTTCTATTTTAATCTTTCGAAATTAGACTAGGGTAGCTGCCCCTATTATTGACACCTATTATTAAGCAAAATTTTCAGGCAATATTACAGTATCTTCCTTATTTATTAACCAATCCACTTGCTTCAAAGGGTTTTATGCTCGCCAGGATCTCTAGAATTAATTCAGCCTATTATATTAATTAAAAATGAATGATTTCAGAGGATTTTAGCCATAATAAGAAGGTGACTTTTTGCACCAGTTATTGACAGGTAAAATCCAATTATCGACAGGTAAATGACCCAGTTATTGACAGGTCAAATCCAGTTTTCGACAGGTAAATGACCCAGTTATTGACAGGTAAAATCTAGCTTTTGATAGGAAAAGGCACCAGTCATTGACTCAATTTCAATGAAATAGCAACGATATACTTTTTTTACAACATTTATAAAAGTTATGATGAAATTATATCATAAATAAGTATAGTTACTCTAAAAGTCCATAAAGAAGCTTGTACTTCACTGAGATCTTATTTTGAGACTTAACTCCTCTGCATTCTTGTTCTTATGATGGTTCATGAAATTCGCAGCACGGGCTCTCCAAGAAACTCATCATTTCCCAAAGTTTAAAGGGAGATGTATCTTCTATATTCCCAGCTACTTACGGCGAACTCTTTGTGGTTTAACATAAGAACACTGTGTGTATTTAACGGCATATCAACATTTAGGCTATTAACGCCGGGCTATCTACAGGTTGCCACCCTTTAATAATGTCAACAGAACGTGGTCGGTCACACATTCAACTACTGGCCACGCCCGAAGCTGCTTAAATTTCAAGATGAACGGAAACCGGTGCATTTAACGTGGCTATGGCCGTTGGCTCTAAAATGTATTAACCGCATTTCGGGCTTCTCTAATTGTAGGAGATTCTTTTGTGACCACTTATTCCTCAGGTTCATCATCAGTTCGAATTCAATGTTGTCCACTATTGGCTGCATTTTTGGATAAAGTGCTCTTCTCAGAAGGGGTTCTCATAAAGGAACACCACAGTAAACTTTAACGAATTACGAATAAGTCTATGTTTGCAGATACTCCTGTTGACGATTTCCCAATCACTATCAGTGATTAAAATATCGGAGAAGTTCGAGTAGTTTGGGCAATTCGAGGTCGAATCATAGAGGTGAATCTGCGTTATGAGAGTCTTGATAATAAAAATAAAAATAAAAAAAAAAATATGGTCATAGAGGTGAAAACCTAGAAGTACATAAGTGTGTCTTAAGGTGGATTCACACTATACGTACCGTCACCGACAGGCCACCGTCCAGCTACCTAAATTTGGCTTTACTGGCCTGTCGGTGACGGAACGCTCTAGTGTGAACTACCTCATTGGAAATACATTAAAGAATATTTGGCCTGTCGGAGACGGTACGTATAGTGTGAATCGATCTTTATGGGAGCCATTTTACATGCCTAGAAACCAAATCCATACTTCACACCTTCTCAACATCCACAACATAATAGAATCATACAAATGTAGTCGAGCCTGAAAAAAGACTCATTAGGTTGGTACGAGAATTTATCATAAACTTCGAATTTGCATAAGTGGATTAGGTATGTCAATAACTGGCAACTTGAGGTTGTCAATAATTGGAAAAATGTATTCCAGTTATTGACACATACTTTACCTATTATTGACACCCCCTGTCAAAAATTGGATCCCTTCATTATTTTTGGAAAAGTAAAACACCGTTTTGTTGAGCATTAAAAATCCAGTTTGTTAGGCACCAAAACAAAGATTTCATCAAAATTCCTATTATTGACAGTGTGTCAATAATTGGATTAAGGTGGTTTTTCTCTACCCTATTATTGACACCCTCAAAATAACGTTATTTATTCAAAATGAGCACTTAAAAAGGTTGCATTATATCTAAGAAAGACTATAAACTGTTTCAGAAACAGTTCCGCGAAAAAAAAAAGAAATGGGGACTGATAAATACGAAAAATAAGCACTCACCTTCTAAGCAGAAACACTAGCAAATCAGCTACATTCTCTGAAAATCTCCAAAGCTAAAGGGAAAATCTTGACCTCAACTGTGGTGTTCTTTATAGCAAACTTGTTTTTGGCAGAAAACAAGTAGATAAGATTCCGAACCCATTGGTGCTAAGTTTAAATTTATAGGTGGCGCAAAACGCTTATTTTTTTAATTGAAAGTATGAGTGTCAATAATTGGGGGTATGTCAATAATAGGAGCAGTTACCCTAGGGATAAGAACGGAACCGCGCTAAGATGAGGCAGTTCCTGCGAGTCGGACTTTTTGACTTTAGGTACACCAGTTACTTTTTCATGTTATTAGTGACTGTTCTTTAATAAGATATGTCTGTTTTAAAAGAAAAAAGTGAAATAAAATGGTTATATACAGAAACAACAACATTTATTTAAAATTTAAGTATTACCTACCAGAAATTGGGGGCCAATAAGACAATTGATTTTAAAATGGGCTCAAAAAGGCCCTTTTCATCGTACCTCCTCCTCCTCACATGGGAGTCAGGATGGCTCTTTTTTGTGCATCATTGAAACGATCATATGACTTGGTAACTTAAATCACTAATAACATGAAAAAGTAACTCGTGCACCTAAAAAAAATCACAGGTACTAATAAAAGGTTATATTATTTATTTTAACTTTATTTTTATTGAAATTTACATAGGAGGGGAGAATAAAAACAATTGTTGAACTCCCTATTATATATATATATATATATATATATATATATATATATATATATATATATTCATAAAGAAAAAGATGTAATAATGTTTGGCTCTTTTTCTTTGTGTACAATTGTTCATTAGTTTAAGAAACAATTTATTTACAATATATATATATATATATATATATATATATATGTATGTATGCATACATTCATGCACATGCATACACACACAAATTCATTTACAAAAAAAAAAAAATACAGTGTATGTGTATATGGAAGTTATGTTTATAATGTTGTCTCGGGCCCAGCGCCTTTGGAGACGTCGTGGAGGAACATCAGGGATTGTATGAATTGTAAAGAATGAAAGTAAAGACGTTTTTCGTAAAATAATCAGAATAACATTAAATTATTTCATACTTAATTGTCGACATTTAAATCTTCTATGAGGGGAATATTTCGTAATGTATTTTTTCTTCAAATATTATTTCTTTTATGAATTTTCCCCTATAATGTGTACAATACATAGAATGTTAGGGTGGGTTTACACTTGCTAGTTATTGCAGGATATTTATATCAGAGAGAAATTGCGACTAATGAAAACCATGTAAAATGTATGCCTGCAATAAATTCTACCATGAGCAATTTATTGCCGACATACATTTTACATGGGGTTTCAATCGTCGCAATTTTTCTCTGATATAAATATCCTGCAATAACTAGCAAGTGTAAACCCACCCTAACATTCTATGTATTGTACACATTTTAGGGGAAAGGAGTGCCTGTTTTGTACTTCATGGTCATTCGGAAACCCATCTTGTGGGGTATAAGGGTGGGTTTACACTTGCTAGTTATTGCAGGATATTTCTATCAGAGAGAAATTGCGACTATTGAAAATCCATGTAAAAGGTATGTCTGCAATAAATTCTACCATGAGCAATTTATTGCCGACATACATTTTACAGGGGTTTCAATAGTCGCAATTTCTCTCTGATATAAATATCCTGCAATAACTAGCAAGTGTAAACCCACCCTAACATTCTATGTATTGTACACATTTTAGGGGAAAGGAGTGCCTGTTTTGTACTTCATGGTCATTCGTAAACCCATCTTGTGGGGTATAAGGGTGGGTTTACACTTGCTAGTTATTGCAGGATATTTCTATCAGAGAGAAATTGCGACTATTGAAAACCCATGTAAAAGGTATGTCTGCAATAAATTCTACCATGAGCAATTTATTGCAGACATACATTTTACATGGGGTTTCAATAGTCGCAATTTTTCTCTGACATAAATATCCTGCAATAACTAGGAAGTGTAAACCCACCCTAACATACTCATATCGTCCTGGATTAAATAGACACTGAATCATAACTATCACGCTATCCTTGCGGTATTAATTAATGATATATCGATATTTTATCTTCTAAATAAAATTAATGCTGTTTAATATAAATATTTTACTTTTATCAGTCCCTTTTATGATATATATAATCTATTTATTATACTTTTCTTCTCAGATGCAATCAGTTAATCCATCTTCAATCCAGAGCTTTTCATGGCAAATCACAAACATTTCGGTGGACAACTCCCTCATCGCAGAGCAATTATAATAAATTGATTACATTTCACTGCAGCATTTTAATTTGTGTCTAGAATAGAATTTATTTGGCACAATTACATTGACATTGCCAAGGATCTGGCCATTTTGCATTAGTGGTTTTAATATTTAAGTAATCATAATAATGATAATAGTAAAACAATGTCTAAAAGAAAGAATAATACTACCAAACTAGAAATACAAATAAAGCTTGAGTAATATAACATAAAAAATATTAATATACCTATTTACAAAAAATGTGAAAGTAAATAAAATAATTATAGAACACTCTTTAAGAATAAAAATATATTATTTAGCTTTACAGTACTATCAATATTTAGCACATTTTCTAGCGATAATTCGACTCTGTTTTCCAATATTGTTGCCTTTGAATTTTATGCGTTTGGCAGTGCAGCATTGGGTGCTTCAAATTATTGTACATGTATCTATTGCACAACTCACATATTTCATCAGATTTTATGATGATGGTTCAATTTTTAAGGGATATTCTCGTATATTCAATATTGCAGACTCTCAATTGGCTTATGGTCCTTAACTTTTCAATACTGACATTAAATTGAAGATAGTTGGCTGGTTGTGGATGTGAGAAACTACAGATTAATCTATAGACTGGATTGTATTTTGAGTTAAACGCCCGGTCAATATCTCTAGATAATAAATTATTTCTGGCTTTTACTCTTATATTATTTCTGTTGGCGAGCAAACTTTGAGGATTTTTGGGAATTTGTGTCTATATATGAAAGTAGTCTTGTGCAAATTTTTGATTATTTACTTATTCATGAGCTCTCGCAACAAAGGCTACTTACCCAATATACAATAACATATATACAATGACAATACTGAAATTATAACATCTAATACACCATCATATACTTATCACAGTACATATACTTATTATAATATACTTATTCACAAAGTTTAAATTATTAGCTCAATATAAAATAAAATAATTAATTAACTCAATACAAGTTAACTTCATTTTAACAACATATTACAAATATAACTTAAGGATGAGACGGGAAGCAATACTATTCAAGGATTCTGTTTTAAAAAAAAACAATTTATGTCAGTATGTGGTTATATTCTGGAAATTATTTTAATTCGTTTAAGATGTTGAAGTATTGTGTTAATATATGGACTACCTTGAGTAAGTAAGTCGTGTAAGTGATGTGGGATGAGTAAGTTCTCTAGTTTCCTGGAGTCTGTCAGTATGTGTTTTATAGTCAACTCTTCATTACACTCTGGAGATATTGGCCTTTCTTTCCTCTCCATTAAGTAGGAGTGCGTAAGAAGGGAATGACCAATCCTTAGACGTGTCAGTACAACTTGTTCTCTTCTTGAGAGGTTATTATTCTTAAGAGGCCAGGCTTTTACTGAGAGTTTTACTGCACACAGTTTGTTTTCAGTCCTTGTCCATTTCTGTTGCCAGTCGTCCATAGAATGCCTGTGTGCAGTTGTAAAAAAGTCTTGTGAAGTCAATAGGTCATTGTCTATTTCCGCTTTTGTTGTCATTAATTTAGCGTGGCTGTCTACTGATGTGCTTTGGTCAATGTTTTCATGTCCAGGTAGCCACACAAGTGTAATGTTGCGGTTATGTAATCGGTGACGAAGTAAAGCTTTCTCGAGAGTAAAGTGCGAACGGACGAATGTATTATGAACTTCCAGTTTGCGACATCGGGTTGACGTCAAAAGCCAATTCTCCTCTATAAATGACGGGAAGACACGCTAAAAAAAAAATGCATTCTAAACTGAAAACGTTTATTCACGTTTATTTTTAGAAACGGATCAACTTTTCAAATCCCAAGAGAATAGTGCTTATCAGAGAGATAAGGTTGCTATGGAAACGGTGTGCATTCACCGACATAAAAGCCTAAAGCTTTTATCGGTCGACCTTTCTACTCATGATAGCATTTAACATTACAACAATAATAAAATGTTGTAAAATACCATTCTTTTAGTTAAAACATTAATAAAAGTGCGGGTAAAAATGAAGTTTCACGCCCTCAAACCCGATTTCTTACAAATTTTGTACAATAACGTATTTTGATGCACTAAACACGAATACGTTAAAAAAAAAACCTTCGCATTTAACTAGGAAAAAAGTTATTAAGCTATTAATGTTAATAGAATAATTAATAGAATTCTATTTATTTTAGCGAGTTGGATTGACTGGGGTTTTGTTATCTTCTTGAGCGAGCGGAAACGCATAGCACGTATGCCCTTAAGCGACAGGTAACGACGGGTGAGGATGCCCTTAAAATTAACAATATTTTTGAATAAATGGTTTCTGAACATTTCAAATGAGAGTTCTCTGTTTCCTAATGTTACATATCTGAGCATGCGCGTGTTTACAAATACGCTGTTGACGACTAGTTTTATAACCTTCCTAACAGTGAACTTTAGTGCTTAATATTATATTCTATTAAAAAAAAAAAAAAAAAAAAAAATCAGTCCCGTAACAGGCCACGAGGGCCCAGAGGGGCAGATACTGTAGAGGTATCTGATTCTTGACCATACGGCACACTAGGGAGATAGTGTGGTCAATACTATGCTCCGGCCGCCTGATTTTCCCCTTGGCTGCTTCGACTGCTAGAGTCATTAGCACCCAAGGTACCCATTATTAATTAAATTAATTAAAGGCTGGGTGAGCCTAGGGACGATCTGGGACCCCAAATTCAATCCTCGAACGGCAGCACTAGAAGAAAAAATCTTTAGTGCGCGCTCGGGTTTTGAACCTGGTCCTCCAGTTCATTAGTCGAGTGCTCTACCACTGAGCTAACCTCGCCCCCTATATTCTATTAGAATTCTATTAATTTTAGCGAGTTAGATTGACTGGGGTTTTGTTATCTTCTTGAGCGAGCGGAAACGCATAGCATGTATGCCTTATAGTCGTCATTTATGCCTTAAAGTCGTCACAAATTTAGTTGTTAACATTAGCTCTCATAACCCGCATAACAGTGAACTTTAGTGCTTAATAACTTCTTTCCTAGTTAAATGCGAAGGTTTTTAGCACTTTCCACCGAAGGAAAGTAGCTATTGAGGTTGGACTCATGACGGAATTTTTGAAAAATTTCTTCAAATCTTTATCGATCGTACCTAGTAGACACCGAAAATGACCCCCGTTAAAATTTATATATATCTATATATATATATATATATATATATATATATATATATCTATATATATATATATATATATATATATATATATATATATGTCTGTTAACACGATAGCGGCCAGAGTTTTTGTTTTTTCGTCACGAAACTTGGTATATAGCATTCAATTAGCAAACGATTGAACGAGTTCGTTAACCACCAAAGTCGGTCCACCGGAAGGGGGGGTTTACCCCGAACCCAAAACACTTATTTGACTATGTCAGCCTAGAGAGAAAAGTGAGATATAAAAATGAACTAAATCGGTTCATTAGAAGGGGGGGGGGGTTTACTCCGGTCCCACAATACCAATTCGCCACTACCAGCCGTGATTTTTGGTATATTTCGACAAAACTCGGTATTCGTAGTGCTAATCCACAGGTAAATATGTGTTGTAAAAATAAACGAAATCGGTTCATTAGGAGGGGGGGGGGGGTTTACTCCGGACCCATAATACCAATTCGCCACTACCAGCCGTGATTTTTGGTATATTTCGACGAAACTCGGTATTCGTAGTGGTAATCTACAGGTAAATATGTGTTGTAAAAATAAACTAAATCGGTTCATTAGAAGGGGGGGGTTTACTCCGGACCCAAACTCCTAATATACTCATACCGGTCGTAATTTCTGCTGTATTGTAACGAAACGCGGTATACGTCGTGGGTAACTCATGAGAAAGAAGTGTTGTAAAAATGAGCTGAATCGGTCAATCGGAAAGCGGAGGTTTAATTTGTAATATATTTGAATAGAAAAGCCGGCAGACGTAGGTTCACAAAGCCGCCGCAAGGAGCGCTAGAGTGACTGTATCCTGTTCCTGCGTTAGATCAAAATACGATAAAATGAGGATTTTTGTATTTATTACGTAGTGTAATAGGTACCATGTGTAAACATAACTCTGGATGCAAATTAATAATTGATCAGTTACTCATTACAAAATGAGAACTATTCACGTTTTTATTTTATTTATGTAGGATATTTTAAGCAAATTGTTCTGGAAAGCAGTCTACACTACCAAAATTCTGAGGAAAGTGCTTAGTTATGCAGCTCCTGCGTGACGGACTTTTTTTTAACGTATTCGTGTTTAGTGCATCAAAATACGTTATTGTACAAAATTTGAAAGAAATCGGTTTTGAGGGCTTGAAACTTCACTTTTACCAAAGTGCGATTCTCGGGAGATCTAAGTGAATTTCTCAGGTAAGTAATCAGGAGAAAGTATGATTGAAATCAATATGACAATACATCATTAAGTACTAGCCGAATACCCGTGCTTCACCACGGCAGATAAGTAGTTATTTCATTGCGTTAAATAATGTATCAACAAAATTAACGCTACTGCATATTTTTTTGCAATTTATTATAGCATGGTCCACGTCATACTATATGTTATTCATCAATTGATAAGTAATCAAAGTATAATGTTTCTTGACATTGAGGTGCTCCGGACCAAGAAACAGATAATCTAGAGATAACCCGCTATCTATAGATTACCAGCATGGGCGTATATAAGAGGAACTGAGAGGTCTGCAGCCCCCGCCCCCCGAAATTTAGATTTGATGGTAAGAATGTGTCTTAAAAAAATTAAAAATAAATTAAATAAGATCATTTCATTTTAGTTGTAATAGCAATTTTTTGCCTAAAACTATTCCAAGTTCTAAATTGTTAGTATTCCATACCCCGGGAATGGTACCAGCCCCGCCCCCATGGGGTTTATTCTGCACCTCATTTGTAGTTCAATGACGCAAAAATGAGCGTTCTATCTGAATATGTAGCAGAGCTACTCAAACTTTTGTATATTTTAAAAACTACTGCAGTTTTTTTGTTTTTTTTCTAAATAAAAACTATGTTTTTCGGGATTTCTGATCAATGTATCGTAAATAACGTCGACATTTTTAGAATCTACATTAAATTTCCAATAAGAAACACCCGTTATTGAAATATTACCATGTAAATTAAGAGCTATATTAAAAGCCATATAGATGAGAATGTTTTATGTTAGTGGCTTAATCAATTATTCAATATTTTCTTAATTAGCTAATTTTTGACTTAGAGGTTTGCCTCCCACTCAAGAGTTGCATTATTTAATAGGCATCAAAATGGAGCCTCGTAGTTTTAAAAACAAATCTATTTGAATCTATTTATTATTTTTTTTAACGGCGCATCAACTATTTGGCTATTAGCGCCGTGCTATCTACAGGTTCCCACCCTTTTATAATGACAACAGCACGTGGTCGGTCACCCATTCAGGTACTGACCACGCCCGACATCGCTTAACTTCGGTGATCTACGGGAACCGGTGCATTCAACGTGGCTATGGCCGTTGGCTCTATTTATTATCAAAATAAATCTAGAATGGAGTGGTAGTATGTATCGATTATGTAATAATACTAATCTACAATGCTGCTGTAAGTACATATATACAATGTGTTTTTATGTATCTACAATGTAGTGGAACGTATCTACAATTTACTGATATGTATCTAGAATTTAAAAGTACTAGCTATCTACAACAGTAGAGATTGTATATAAAAGGTAATATTAATTTTATGCAATGTAGGGGTTTGTATCTACAATGTATTGGTTTTTATCTACCATTTAGTGGTAAATATCAACAATCAATGAAATGATGATATGCGTGAGCAATGCAATGATATGTATCTACAATTTACTCATATGTATCTAGAATTTAATAGTAGTAGGTATCAACAACACAGTGCCGATTTTATATAAAATGTAATATTAATTTTACGCAGTTTAATGGTTTTTATCTACAATGTAGTGAAATGTATCTACAACATAGTGTAGGCTGTATCTAAAATATAGGGATAATTATGTACAATGAAGAGTTTTGTATCTACAATGTTGTTGTAAATTATGTCATATCTACAATTTACAATTATATCGTCGCTACAAATGCAAAGTATCGAATGTGAAAATCATCACTTTTCAGAGTGGAAAAGCATTTATTCGTAACTTTTTTTTGGACGGTCAAATATTCGGCAGATTTGACCTTTTGATAGTGGAATACTTTCCCTTTAATAGAGTGATCTAAGATTCAAGATCGACGATATCGTCGATACAAAAGCAAACTAACGAATATGAAAAAATGCATCTTTCATTGTCCATCTTTAATAATTTCTGCTGGACTTATTTACGGCAAATTCGTCAATCTGACTTCACTCTATTAAAGGGAAAGTATTCCACCATCAAAAGGTCAAATCTGCCGAATATTTGACTGTCCAAAAAAAAGTTATGAATAAATACTTTTCCACTCTGAAAAGTGGTGATTTTCATATTCGTTAGTTTGCTTTTGTATCGACGATGTATCTAGAATGTAGTATTACTATGTATGCATAATGTACTGCAATGAATCTACAACGTTATAGTAATTATGTACAACGTGAAGTTAAGTATCTACAACTCAGTGAAATGTATCTAAACTTTACTAATATGTGTCCAAAATGTAATAATAGTATCTACAACATATTGCAATTTGTTTCTAAAATGTAGTTTTAATTTTATACAATGTAGTGGTTTTTATCTACAATGTAGTGATGAATATCAACAATATTCTTGTTTCTTCAACGAGTTGTAAATATCATCAACGCTATGATATGTATCTACATTGTATTGAAACGTGTAAGCAATGTACTGTTAATTATGACGTATACAGTGTATACTGTATACAGTGTATAATTAATTAATTGTACTGGTGTATACTATACCCCAGTACAATAAATGTTTATAATTACAGTGAAATTTTAATAACAAATCCAAATTTTAAACACTATGCACATTTTCAAACTTATTAAATATGACTTACGAGTTTAAAGGAAATCGGCCAAGAAGATTACCTGAAATCAAAAATGTTCAAGATTAACGAATTTGTACCAATTTTAATGAAACATAGTTTACCAATTCTATACAAACTATCATGTTATAAACTATGTTACGCAATAGAGACTAACTAACATGACATAAACCAAAATTTTGGTCACCCATTCCCAACCGTAATATTAAAATTGTTATTTATCTCTGTTGTTTACGGATGTCAAATAAGTGGTTTATTATTTATTTAAAGTTTAGCATCTGCTTATAAAGAGCACAGAATTTGGCATTACAATGAGAAATGCAATTTGAAACAAAAAACAACTAATTAAAAGTCCGTCACGCAGGAGCTGCATAACTAAGCACTTTCCTCAGAATTTGGGTAGTGTAGACTGCTTTCCAGAACAATTTGCTTAAAATATCCTACATAAATAAAATAAAAACATGAATAGTTCTCTTTTAAATTTGTAATGAGTAACTGATCAATTATTAATTTGCTTCCAGAGTTATGTTTACACCTGGTACCTATTACACTACGTAATAAATACAAAAAACCTCATATTATCGTATTTTGATCTAACGCAGGAACTGGATACAGTCACTCTAGTGGTAGAAAGCGCTCCTTGCGGCGGCTTTGTGAACCTACGACTGGCGGGCTTTTCTATTGAAATATATTACAAATTAAACCCCCACTTTCCGATTGACCGATTCAGCTCATTTTTACAACACTTCTTTCTCATGAGTTACCCACGATGTCTATCGCGTTTCGTTACAATACAGCAGAAATTACGACCGGTATGAGTATATTAGTAATTTGGGTCCGCAGTAAACCCCCCTCCTAATGAACCGATTTGGTTTATTTTTACAACACACATTTACCTGTAGATTACCACGACGTATACCGCGTTTCGTTACAATTCAGCAGAAATTACGACCGGTATGAGGTTACGACCGGTATATTAGGAATTTGGGTCCGGAGTAAACCCCCCCCCCCTTATAATGAACCGATTTAGTTTATTTTTACAACACATATTTACCTGTGGATTACCACTACGAATACCGAGTTTCGTCGAAATATACCAAAAATCACGGCTGGTAGTGGCGAATTGGTATTGTGGGTCTGGAGTAAACCCCCCCTTCTAATGAACCGATTAAGTTCATTTTTATATCTCACTTTTCATTCTATATTACCACTATGAATACCGTTCGTTTCGTTGACATATAACAAATATTACGGCCGACATAGTCTAATTAGTGTTTTGGGTTGGGGGAAAACACCCCCTTCCGGTGGACCGACTTTGGTGGTTAACGAACTCGTTCAATCGTTTGCTAATTGAATGCTATATACCAAGTTTAGTGACGAAAAAACAAAACTCTGGCCGCTATCATGTTAACAGACACACACATATATATATATATATATATATATATATATATATATATATATATGTATATATATATATACATTTGAACGGGGGTCATTTTCGGTGTCTAGGTAGGATCGATAAAGATTTGAAGAAATTTTTCAAAAATTCCGTCATGAGTCAGTCCAACCTCAATAGCTACTTTCCTTCGGAGGAAAGTGCTAAAAAGATAGTTAAACAGACAGAAACCCGTTTAAAAGAACAAAACTAATACTAAATTTTAAGCACATATATCCACGATTGACATCGCCCCATCGAAAATTACTTCAGAACCTTTTTTGTAGAGGTATATATATATATATATATATATATATATATATATATATATATATATATATATAGATATATATATATATATAGATATATATATACATATATATATCTATATATATATTTAACGATATGTATATATATTACAAAAAGAAAAACGTCGGATGGATGTAGGATGCAATTTTTTTGGGGGGGGGCGCGAGAAAATGCGAGGTTTTTACTCCCTAGAATTTATTTATGTCTGTTTTACATTTGTCGACAACAAGGAGAGCCTATATTATTGGTTTATTCTTATATATTTTCTCTTTATATTATTTTTTATTTATTTATGATAGTTTACATCAATTTATATGTACCGCAGACTTTTAGGAGTTTGATCATGTTGTCAATAGCATGCTGACAATTTTTAAGAGCCTCTAGTGCTTTCCGAGGTATATATATATATATATATATATATATATATATATATATATATATTCATAATACATGTTTATTTAAAATCTGTAAAATAAAGTACAATATTTAATTGTGCTAGTAAATGAATACATATCACTGTAAAACAGAATATGGAAGGAGCCAAACATTATCGACACTTCCTATTATATCTTAATATTTTATTTTTGGTGTCTTTAACCGCTGTTAGTGTAGCTGGTCTCGGGGCCAAAGTCTCTTAAGCCTCCTGGGAAGGTTTTTAGGATGGGTCTGGGTGGAAAGGGATTTACCTCTAGGATTTGGGTGGGATGACAACTTGGAATGAAAGGTTAGGAATCGGGATTTGGCGAGACCGTTTACGAAGGGAACATTGAGGTCGTTATGTAGAGTTTTGTTGGAGACATAAAAGGGAGCATTGACTATTCTACGAAGGACTTTGGATTGGAATGCTTGTATTCGTTGTATGTTTTAGTGTTTTGCTGTTCCCCATAATTCAAGTCCGTAAGTCCAGATAGCTCTGATTATTCTTCTTCTTATGTAGCTCTACAGCCCGGGGTGGCCTTGGCTTCCTTGACAATGAGACTCCACGTTGCTCTATCAGTTGCTTTGTCTCTCCATCCTGTCACACCTAGCCTACTCAGGTCCTCCTCTACCTCATCCAACCATCTTCTTCGTGGTCGGCCGATCCTCCTCTTTCTTCCAATCACCTTACCATGCAACATTTTGTTCGGCATTCTGTCTTGTGGCATTCTTTCAACATGTCCCAGCCATTCAATACGTCGGGCTTTAATGAAACATATTACGTTTTCGCTTTCATACAGTTTGTAAAGCTCATCCTTCTTTCTGAGCCTCCATGAGTGAGAGATGGTATCAAAAATTGGGCCATAAATCCTTCTTAATATCTTACGTTCTAATGAGCCCAATTTATTTTCCGCTATTGATGAAAGCGTCCATGTTTCGGCTCCATATGTCAAAATTGGTCTAATTAATGTTTTATAAAGTCGAGCCTTTGAGCCTCTTGATAAATACGGGGTCTTAAAAAGTTTTATATTAGCATAATATGCACGATTTGCTGCCATTATTCTTCTGTTAACTTCTTCCATTATTTTATTCTGAAAATTCAATTCGGAACCTAAATAAATAAAGCTTTCGACTTGTTCAAATTTGTATTCCCCCACCTTGAATTCCAAGGAGTTACATCCTGTTTTATTAGTCGTCATATATTTAGTTTTTCCTTCATTGATTCTCAGCCCCATTTTTTTACTCTCATCATTGAGAATAACAAACATTTCTTTAAGTGCTGGGACACTGCGAGCTATCAGACATATATCATCCGCATATGCACACACCTGGTTTCTTGAGTAGAGAATATTTCCAGTGAGGTTTATCTTCTGAACAACCTTATGCAGTGCGAGATTGAACAGAGTTGCAGACAGCGCATCGCCTTGTCTTACACCAACAGAAATAGGAAACCTCTTACTTGCTTTCCCACCAACTAGGACCTTCCTAGCTCTGATTATAGTTTTGTAAATAGTGAGTTTGTTTTGTGTCGTAAGTTTTGAAGTAGGACCGAGTAGTCGTCGTAGGAGTTCATATCTCCTGTTTAGCTCTTGTCTTTTCCACAAGTTGCACCATTTCTCGACAGACCGAGGTATATTTAGCTCCCTGAATCTTGTTTCATGTTCCGGGCATTCCTCTATTAAATGACTATATCGTTAAAACATGATATCATGAATCATATAGAGGTGGAGGTTCTCTATTAAATGACTATATCGTTAAAACATGATATCATGAATCATATAGAGGTGGAGGTTCTCTATTAAATGACTATATCGTTAAAACATGATATCATGAATCATATAGAGGTGGAGGTTCTCTTTTAAATGACTATATCGTTAAAACATGATATCATGAATCATATAGAGGTGGAGGTTCTCTATTAAATGACTATATCGTTAAAACATGATATCATGAATCATATAGAGGTGGAGGTTCTCTATTAAATGACTATATCGTTAAAACATGATATCATGAATCATATAGAGGTGGAGGTTCTCTATTAAATGACTATGGCCTATTCGAAGTCGTGTTATTACCACTTCCTCCCTTCCATTTCCTCTTTCTCCACTCCTCCATAGCTTTGTTGTGGGTTTGTTCTTCTAAAAACGTCGGTAAGGTACCTGGGATAGTTTTCCGTAACTGAATTTCTTGCCTAATGATTCTTCAGTTACCTATCTCTGAATAATTAAAACCATCTGGAATCTAGCAGTCATTAAAATTAAACTAGCAGTTTGGAAATTAATAATAATATCACACACAACTTATAATTTTAACCAAGTAAAAGTTTCTTATCTCAGGATAATATACTTCCCATTTACTCTAATCCAAAAATATCTTTATGATTACTAATTATTTTATTCATTTATTTTACTATCGTTTTATTTTATTTTTTATTATGTCTTTCTTATTTATTTTACATGCCTTTTATGCTAATTTTCTAACTTTGTTACTGATCCTGGGTTTATAATTTATAAATTTATTTCCTGTTATTTTTATAAATTATGTTAGGCCAGATCACCATCATTGTGGAGCTCTTCAAACCAATAAATAAATAAATAAAAATTAATATAAAATATATATAAATGTGCCTTTCAGGAAAGTTCTCCTACGAAACCTAGAGACTTAGTACCACACTCCTATTTTATTTGCATGAAATATTTTTTTCCTAGAGTTAATTAAATAGCATAGCTGGCGGATCCTCAGAGGTATAATAACCCTTTTAATGCGTCTGCAACAGCTGGGACGAAATCCCGGGACAATCCTCGGGCTCCCGTTTCTAGCTCGGGGAAAATAATTTATTTAATAAGGGGAACACACGCTTCCCAAGAGGGGAAATAATTGTCTCTCTATTTTCAAAAGCAGGATTATGTATGTGCTATTCGGGAAATATTTAAAATAAACTTTTGCGGCAATTACTGTTATTTAAATTAAATATACACATTATACAGAGTGTATAGCAAGTTAATGACAATACTCCAAGGGGTGAAACCAGATAAAAAATGGAGTTCAACACCACCAACCACACATTTCTATCTCACTCTGTTCCAGAAATATGCCCTTCTAAAGGTTCTTCAGAAAAAGTTCTATTTTTCGTAGTGCAGCTCCTATTTTGTAAACCTTTGACTTAAGCCAACCCCATACGTAAAAATCAAGCGACGTCAGATCAGAGTTTTCGGCCGGTAAATGCGTATGCCCAAATATCTATTTAGAACATAACCCATCTGATCACAAGGATTCGCGAATTATTTATGGAAATGAGAGCTAACCATGATGAGATTGCAAGGACTACATCAGCTGTGTGACTAGGTGTCGTCAATATGTTCTGCAAGGACTACATCAGCTTTGTGACTAGGTGTCGTCAATATGTTCTGCAAGGACTACATCAGCTGTGTGACTAGGTGTCGTCATTATGTTCTGCAAGGACTACATCAGCTGTGTGACTAGGTGTCGTCAATATGTTCTGCAAGGACTACATCAGCTGTGTGACTAGGTGTCGTCAATATGTTCTGCAAGGACTACATCAGCTGTGTGACTAGGTGTCGTCAATATGTTCTGCAAGGACTACATCAGCTTTGTGACTAGGTGTCGTCAATATGTTCTGCAAGGACTACATCAGCTGTGTGACTAGGTGTCGTCATTATGTTCTGCAAGGACTACATCAGCTGTGTGACTAGGTGTCGTCAATATGTTCTGCAAGGACTACATCAGCTGTGTGACTAGGTGTCGTCAATATGTTCTGCAAGGACTACATCAGCTGTGTGACTAGGTGTCGTCAATATGTTCTGCAAGGACTACATCAGCTGTGTGACTAGGTGTCGTCAATATGTTCTGCAAGGACTACATCAGCTGTGTGACTAGGTGTCGTCAATATGTTCTGCAAGGACTACATCAGCTGTGTGACTAGGTGTCGTCATTATGTTCTGCAAGGACTACATCAGCTGTGTGACTAGGTGTCGTCAATATGTTCTGCAAGGACTACATCAGCTGTGTGACTAGGTGTCGTCAATATGTTCTGCAAGGACTACATCAGCTGTGTGACTAGGTGTCGTCAATATGTTCTGCAAGGACTACATCAGCTGTGTGACTAGGTGTCGTCAATATGTTCTGCAAGGACTACATCAGCTGTGTGACTAGGTGTCGTCAATATGTTCTGCAAGGACTACATCAGCTGTGTGACTAGGTGTCGTCAATATGTTCTGCAAGGACTACATCAGCTGTGTGACTAGGTGTCGTCAATATGTTCTGCAAGGACTACATCAGCTTTGTGACTAGGTGTCGTCAATATGTTCTGCAAGGACTACATCAGCTGTGTGACTAGGTGTCGTCAATATGTTCTGCAAGGACTACATCAGCTGTGTGACTAGGTGTCGTCAATATGTTCTGCAAGGACTACATCAGCTTTGTGACTAGGTGTCGTCAATATGTTCTGCAAGGACTACATCAGCTGTGTGACTAGGTGTCGTCATTATGTTCTGCAAGGACTACATCAGCTGTGTGACTAGGTGTCGTCATTATGTTCTGCAAGGACTACATCAGCTGTGTGACTAGGTGTCGTCAATATGTTCTGCAAGGACTACATCAGCTGTGTGACTAGGTGTCGTCAATATGTTCTGCAAGGACTACATCAGCTGTGTGACTAGGTGTCGTCAATATGTTCTGCAAGACGCCAATTGTAAGAACCAACATTTACAATTTTTGATTTATTTTTTATTTTTATTCAACTTTTATTTAAGACTCACTATTATCATGAAATATAAATTTCATCAATAATAAATTTCAGTTATTTCAGATAAAATCACGAAAATAAACATGCCATTACTTTTATTTATTTGATGGTGGGAGAGCTGGCAACGCACTTTTCATGAAGTTTTTTATGCACCCTGAAATTTTGCTATAATATACCTCTTGGGTAGATAAGAAGGTAAGTATGTGTTTCCTGGACATACCTTGGAACACCAGGCACTGCGCATAGGGGAAAGGTGCAAAACAATATGGCCTAAAATAGTGTTTTATTCAGAAGCAACTATTATTAATAAAAAAAATTACTTATTAAGGCAATTTTAATAATTAATAATAAATAAGGCAGGCACTTTTAAGGGGGTTAAAATGTAAATTTAAAAATAAAAACAAAGTACCTAGTTTTTGTTTTTATTATTAAATGAAGTGCTTTATTCACGCAGCTATTTAAACAGCGTCTTCAATAAACATATTTGAAAATAATTTCAATAAGGCAGACCCTTTTGTGGGGTTTAACTATCATGAAATATAAAAATAAATGTTGCCTATGATAGACTGGAATATACTGCGCGTAACCGTAAGAGTACATGAGACGACCGCGCAGTGTTGGTCGTTTTCTGTGCTCTCATTGGTTTTTGCTCACATGATCTTGAACAGCTGTTCCGGTTTTAATGGAATAAAACTCTCATTCAATATTAGAATAAAAACAATTAATTTTTCTTTTTTTTCACGTGTTATACACACGTAAAAGTTTTACGTTACTTGTAAAAGTGTCTGCCATATTTATTATTCATTGTAAAATTGTCTTAATTTTACAATAAAGATAGTTGGCTTCCGAATAAAACTCTATTTTGGGCAATATTTTTTTGTACCTTTCCCCTATGCGCAGTACCTGGTGTTCCAAGGTATGTCCAGGAAATACATATATACCTTCCTATATATCCAAGAGGTACATTAGAGCAAAATGTCAAGGTGCAGAAAACACTTCATGAAAAGTGCGTTGCTGGCTCTCGGACTATGATGTTTTTTCCAATCTAGAATTCCAATTACATTATGAAATTGAGAAATAATATCAGTTCTAAGCTGATTAAATTGAGAAATAATATCAGTTCTAAGCTGATCAAATTGAGAAATAATATCAGTTCTAAGCTGATTAAATTGAGAAATAATATCAGTTCTAAGCTGATTAAATTCTACAACTTCTGTGAGATTCGGCAGTCTGCATGATTATTTTTGGAAGAGTAGTGATTTTCGAAAAATTTGTCACTAACCAGAAGCTTTTATTAATTTCTACTTTTTCAGATGATATTTCGGTTCGAATGAGATAATTGTAAACACTAAATGGATATTAGATAATAAATAAAATTTAAAAAATGTAATGAGTCGTTGAAAACAGGTGTGAGCCTTTAGAAGGCCATATTTCTGAAACGGAATGAGATAGAAATGTTTGGTGGTAGTGTTGAACTAAATTTTATGCCTAGTTTCACCCCTTGGAGTTTTGTCAACTTGCGATACACCCTACATTTATATACATATATATATATATATATATATATATATATATATATATATATATATATATATATATATACATATATATTTTTTCCGTTTAAATTCCAATTCAAAATGAAAATATCAACCAAGGTATATAAGTAAATTTTAAAAGGAATCATCATTTTTCGCTTCTAGTGAGGACAAGCTATGAAGATTCGGAGAAATTTTCCAAAAATTTCATTAATGAGTGCAACCACATGGGCTACTTTCCCTAGGAAAATGTTAAACCTTCCCCATTGCACGGTGATATGTGGTTGAAGAAACCCTAATCGAACACCCTCTAGACCCCCAATCCTCGGAGTGCATAAAAGCCCTAAAGACATCTGATCTAGAAGAAGGAAGGGAGGGCTATTCCCTAAGGGCTGCTGTCCAGGAGGCGGAACACCGATCTAAAGGGAAAACACCCTTTCTTCAAGTACCTTTACTCCGAGGATATGCTCTACTGGCTCTCTAGGCCTCGTCCATCCCTATTAGCTATTGAGGTTGCACTCATGACGGACTTTCTCATCGGAAAAATTTCTTCGAATCTTTATCGATCCTACCTAGTAGACACCGAAAATGACCCCAGTTAAAATTTATATATATATATGTCCGTTAACACGATACAGGCCAGATTTTATGTTTTTTCGCCACGAAACTTGGTATGTAGTATTCCCCCATCAAACGATTGAACGTTCGTTAACCAACAAAATCGGTCTATCCGGAGGGGGGGGGGGGTTACAAAGTCAAAGTAGTTATTTGTCAATACCAGCCGTAATATTATTTATATTTCAACGAAACTCGGTAGTCGTTGTGCTCAACTGAAGTGTAAAATTTGTTGTAAAAATAAACTAAATCGGTTGACTAGAAGGGGGGGGGTTAACTCCGGACAGAAATTACTAAATTCCTTATACCGGTCGTAATTTCTGTTGTTTTGTTACGAAAATCTTTATACGTCCTGGCTATCTAATAAGAAAGAAGTGTTGTGAAAATGAACTTAATCGGTCTATCGGAAGGGGGGGGGGGTGTTACTTTGTACTATGTTTGAATTGAGTTCTTCCGCCAAAGGTTTGCGAAACTCATCAAGATCAATAGATGAAAATGTAAAGCTTTGTGTATTTATTACGTAGTGTAGTACCCCGCATACACAAAACTCTGGAAGGAAATTAATTACAAAATTAATAATTGAAACAGCTGCTCATGACAAATACAAAACTGCAGAACAATTTATGTTTTTATTTTATTTATCTACATAGGTTATTTTAAGCAAATTATTCAGGAATGCACTCGACCTTATCCAATTCTGAGTAAAGTGCTTAGTTTTGCAGGTCCTGCGTGCCAGACTTTATCACCTTCAAGTTGTCTTATTACAAAACCGTTTTAATACTATTGGTTTTAGAAGGAAACTAAGTAACGAAGAATTACTATTTGTAAAGATACACACATCAAGGGAAGAATGTTTGAAAGAGAATGAGCTAAATAAGGCTCGGGGGAGTTTGAGAGATTCATGAAGGGGTCTATATATAGGCAAGCTCCTAGTATTTACACCTTGTAGGGATGGGCGATAGTCGATTGTTACTATCGATTTATCGGTAGTAACTATCGACTATCAATAGTAGCTATCGATAGTCATGAACTATAGAATAACTATCGATAGTCATGAACTATAGGTTCATTAGAAGGGGGGGTTTACTCCGGACCCAAATTCCTATTATACTCATACCGGTCGTAATTTCTGCTGTATTGTAACGAAACGCGGTATACGTCGTGGGTAACTCATGAGAAAGAAGTGTTGTAAAAATGAGCTGAATCGGTCAATCGGAAAGCGGGGGTTTAATTTGTAATATATTTCAATAGAAAAGCCCGCCAGACGTAGGCTCACAAAGCCTCCGCAAGGAGCGCTTTCTACCACTAGAGTGACTGTATCCTGTTCCTGCGTTAGATCAAAATACGATAATATGAGGTTTTTTGTATTTATTACGTAGTGTAATAGGTACCATGTGTAAACATAACTCTGGAAGCAAATTAATAATTGATCAGTTACTCATTACAAATTTATAAGAGAACTATTCATGTTTTTATTTTATTTATGTAGGATATTTTAAGCAAATTGTTCTGGAAAGCAGTCTACACTACCCAAATTCTGAGGAAAGTGCTTAGTTATGCAGCTCCTGCGTGACGGACTTTTTTAGAATTGAAGTTCTCAGCATCTGGAGGGCTATGGTATTAAAAAAGTCCGACTCGCAGGAACTGCGTCATCTTAGCGCGGTTCCAGTTCTTTTTTTCTTTTTTTTTTTTTTTTTACGGCTCATCTACATCTAGGTCATTAGCGCCGACATCTAGGGTTTAGCGAGGAATTTTACCAGCGGGCCGTGGGATGATAAAATTCCTGCCGGAGGTTGGGAATCGAACCCACCATCTCCCGCTTATGAATCCAAGGCGCTAGCCATTAGACCACGGGAGACCCCGGTTCTTGTTCATATCCCTATTCTCATTTGAAAAGCATAGAATAGAAACAGATAATATTTTCCTCGGCCTTTGTTCAAAGGGTTTTATGGCTTTACCTGGGGTCAGGTCCGCAAGACCCTAGAAACCTCTTCTAGCGGTACTTCATTTCATACGTTTCAATGAATTGGAAAATATCAAAAATTTTCACATATTCCTGTGTTCTTTTACTATAGTAATAATTCTACAGATAAAATCAATTAAAAAATAAAATAAAAAAACCAACAGCATAAAGGCAATTGAAAATATTCAAAAGACGTCATCGAATCTTTTTCTCTTGGCAAGCTATGTTTCTAACAATGAATTGTTTTTCTTATTTTGCCTAATCTGTTTTATTGTAAAATACATTATCCAAATATAAGCAATTAAAAAATAACAAGGAATAAAAACAGACAAAAAGAACAGTTCGAATAAGCAAAATCCATTACTTTAATGTTTTAAGCACTTATTTCTCCGATTGACAAAACTTTCATTAGAACCTTTTTTGTAGAGCATTTAGTAAGCTTTCTAATGGTATTCTTTCGTTTGCCAAGATTCTCAACCTTTTTCGAGATATTAAGGAAAATATACAGAGTTACCAAAACTTTTTATGTCTGTTAATAAAATATTTTATTCTAACCCTTCCTTAACTCCAAACGTAACCAAAATTTCAACATATTAGTTTTAATGATAGTAAAACATGCAGAAAATGTTTCAACTGAATCCCATGATTCTAAGTACCCAAACCAAAAACGGTATTCAAAAAGTATTTTTCCAATTTTCTCAAAAACGGTTAAAGCTATCGCCTTGAAAATGGTTTCATTCGTTTTACTAGCCAACGAAGCCTATAAAACGAGTACTTACAAGCTTATGAACTCAAAAACGTAAGCATTACGCAGATTTTTGTACCAAATTTCATCAAAATCGGACCATCAGGGAAGCCAGAAATCCGCGAACAGACAAATATATATATATATATATATATATATATATATATATATATATATATATATATATATATATATATATATATATATACAAATTTGAACCACCGTTATTTTCGGTCTCTAGGGGTTCTGAAACGCGAAATTTTCTAGTCGGCACTTCCAGTTTGTTTCATTGTATCAACCCTATAAGCGGGGTTCCTCCCTATGGGGGAGGGAGGAACCGCGCTAATAAAGACACGTCTAGTGAATTAAATACTGAAAAAGAACCGTCTGGTGAATAAAACCTACTACATAATGTAGCCAAAAAATACCATTGTGTTCCAGGCTCATTAGTAGCCTCAGAACGTGTATATTTCATCAGTAGCCTCAGAAAAATCACTTTTGAGCAGCGGACTAGACTGAGCCAAAGAAAAGCAGAAATGTTGTTTTTCATTCCTGGTAATATGTGGCTCAAGGAGCACAACTAAAACAGTTGGAAATAATTGCACTTTTTTGTGCCTCTTGATATTTTTTTCTTTGTACACGCGTTTTATAAATTTAGATAAATTCGTCTTTCAAACCTCCTAAATATACCTAATCCTGCAAGTAATAGATATTTCAGTTTAATATCTTTGAATTCTTCATTGGACAGGTATCCAAGGAGTAGGGAAAGCCACTATAGAATAATTACACTGTTCTGCACGAAAATCCTCCTTCAAACCAAAACATGCTTTCTTACTGTTTTCAAATGTACTGAACACGTATTCGAAGTCAGATTCTGTCTATCACGCACAGTTTCTTGAGAAATTCTTGTTTTTTATCCAAAAATGTGAGTTTTTTTAAAATTTGACGAATTTTTTTTTTGGCATCAAAACATAGTGAAAAAAATTCAAAAGCCCGATGATTTTGAGCGCAATGGAGTATATTTGAACGAAAAAAAATTTGATGGGAATATTACAAGTGGTTGAAGAAATATGGCTAAAAGTGTTTTTTCAGTTTTTGATCTTGATTCGACATCTACTCAAGGGCCTCACTTTTGAAGCAAAATTAAATACTACTGAGAAAAAGGCTTGGATTGCTTTTCGAGAGGTGTGTGCTAAGTTTTTGGGAAACGAAAAATCTAGAGACTACCGAAAAATAGTCCAAGAGCTGCTTACTTCATATAAAACATTGGGATGCAATATGTCCTTAAAAATACATTTCCTGCATAGTCACCTAGACTTTTTCGCCCCAAATTTGGGTGCAGTTTCGGACGAACATGGAGAACGATTCCACCAAGACATATCCAGAATGGAAAAAATATATACTGGCAAATGGAATGAGAAGATGCTGGCGGATTACTGCTGGACACTGCAGCGGGTGACAGAGGAGGAAGAGTACAAAAGAAAAAAAAATACTCATTGACGATGTGTGTATATTTTTTGAGTTGTGTCATATCTAGTATTACACCTGATAGCATGCAGGATTCAATTAATTATATTTTACCGTTGAAAGAGAAAAAAAAAAATCTGTTATAATAAAGACAATAATTTTCAAATACAATTTTTCATTTTTTCCAAGTTTCTCCTCTTTTCTCTCAAAATCAGAGGGTGATAAAATGTTTCTGAGTTCAGATTCGGACTCAGCACATCTGAAAACATGGGAAACAGGCAAAATTGTTCAAGGGAGGGGAGAAAAGTTTTTTTTTTGCAGAACAGTGTTATCGATATTTTTTAACCGATAGTATCGGCCTATCGATATTGCTGAACTATCGCCTATCGCCCATCCCTAACATCTTGTGTATGCTCGGTACTTTCAGGGACGGAAAAAGTAGAAAAAAAATCCCCCTACAGGTAGTATTGTAAAAGAGCGCGCCTTTAAGGCTAGAAGGCGCGGCTCCTAAAAGCTCGAGCTCCCAGACCTTGGACAGGGCTCGATAGAAGGCGCGAGCCTTGAAGGCTCGGCTTGGTAGAAGGCGCGAGCGTTGAAGGCTCGCCTCGGGAGAAGGCGCCTGCTTTGAAGCCTTTTACTTTTCATTTCCAAAATGGCGGACGGCGGGCAAAGAGCTGTTTCATGAAATATACTTTGGTAGATTCGTCCAAAATTGTTTCCACCAAACTGAAATTATTCGCTAGCAATTAAATTTATCATGACATCGATAAACTAGATTATATGGATCACTAATCGGTTAAAAATAGTAACTTTTTCTAAAAAATAAATTCTGTTAGACGGTAATGGCAACACTGTCATACTTCTAAACTGTATGACACTATCATACTTTTATCTCCCTTAAATAATAAAAGTCCATACAATTTTTCATTCAGATTTTAACCCATAAGAATACAGAATTTAAAAAATCAGCTAATTGAAGCACTTTATTTAGCGTAATCATTAACGTTATAAACTGAACTCTGTTGAATTTTAATAAATTACAAATGAAGCAAAATAATAATTATCAGAGATAACAGCTAAATTACCTCCCTTTGTAAATAAAGATGCCGTTAAAAATTTATATTTATTATTGTTAAATAAATGGTGAGATATGTCACCAACAAATCGAAATTAATAAAATGTAATAATTAATGAGTAAGTAATTATTGTATAGACATAATCTATTAAAGCACTAGAAAGGGTTTGACTATAACCGTGCTTGCCGGAGCTCTACTTTCCCAAGGCTCCAAGGCCGAGCCTACAAGGCTCCAGGGAGAACCTTGCCGAACCTTCAGGGCTTGATGAGGTTAGGATGGAGCCTCACTCCTGAGCCTTCATCCATCCCTCAGAGCTCGGGCTGTAGAGGCTAGGTTCAAGGGTCGAGGGAGAACCTTGCAGAACCTTCAGGGCTTGATAAGGTTAGGATGGAGCCTCACTCCCCAGCCTTCATCGAGCCCTCAGAGCTCGGGCTGTAGAGGCTAGGTTCAAGGCTCGAGGGAGAACCTTGCCGAACCTTCAGGGCTTGATAAGGTTAGGATGGAGCCTCACTCCTGAGCCTTCATCCAGCCCTCAGAGCTCGGGCTGTAGAGGCTAGGTTCAAGGGTCGAGGGAGAACCTTGCCGAACCTTCAGGGCTTGATAAGGTTAGGATGGAGCCTCACTCCCCAGCCTTCATCGAGCCCTCAGAGCTCGGGCTATAGAGGCTAGGTTCAAGGCTCGAGGGAGAACCTTGCCGAACCTTCAGGGCTTGATAAGGTTAGGATGGAGCCTCACTCCTGAGCCTTCATCCAGCCCTCAGAGCTTGGGCTGTAGAGGCTAGGTTCAAGGGTCGAGGGAGAACCTTGCCGAACCATCAGGGCTTGATAAGGTTAGGATGGAGCCTCACTCCCCAGCCTTCATCGAGCCCTCAGAGCTCGGGCTATAGAGGCTAGGTTCAAGGCTCGAGGGAGAACCTTGCCGAACCTTCAGGGCTTGATAAGGTTAGGATGGAGCCTCACTCCTGAGCCTTCATCCAGCCCTCAGAGCTCGGGCTGTAGAGGCTTGGTTCAAGGTTCAGGCCTGAAGCCTCTAGTCAGGGCTCGCTTTTAACAACACTACCTACAGGAACTGCGTCATCTTAGCGCGTCATCTTTTATATCCCTAATATGATTTGTTAAGCGTAAAATAGCAACAGATAATGTTTTGTCGTAAGGGTTAATACTACCTTATGTGATCACAATCGAAGTCACATTCTCCAATTGATATATGAAGTAACAAATATATCAATATTTTAAAATTCTTTATGTCATAAGTTTTATATGGGATGCTAAAGTATCAAAAAAAATAAGTGTTCAAAAAGTAAATAGTAGCACTGTGCCGTTGACAAACGGAAACCCTCTTTTTTCACAGGCAATAGTCTGCAGGTGGTAATTTTTAATCTAGAACAACAAAAATAAAATTATTTTGAAAGAAGAAGGTAAAGTACGTAGGATTTTTAAGAAATGACAATTTTCCAAAAATGGTGATCAATTCTTCACTTTATATTAAAAATCAGCCGAAAATCGGTCAAAAAATCGTTATAATTCCTATTCCTAATTATAATATCCTACGGATTTTACTAGTAAATATCATTATTGTTCGAGTTGATACGGTAAAATTGAATGTGCCAACGTACTGCTCGAAAACACAGTTTTGAGAAAAACGATTTTAATGTACTAAAATATTAATTTTTTTCCTTTTTTTATATGTATATATAATTTCATAGGGGGCGAGGTTAGCTCAGTGGTAGAGCACTCGACTAATGACCTGGAGGACCAGGTTCAAAACCCGAGCGCGCACTAAAGATTTTTTCTTCTAGTGCTGCCGTTCGAGGGTTGGATTTGGGGTCCCAGATCGTCCCTAGGCTCACCCAGCCTTTAATTAATTTAATTAATAATGGGTACCTTGGGTGCTAATGACTCTAGCAGTCGAAGCAGCCAAGGGGAAAATCAGGCGGCCGGAGCATAGTGTTGACCACACTATCTCCCTAGTGTGCCGTACGGTCAAGAATCAGATACCTCTACAGTATCTGCCCCTCTGGGCCCTTGTGGCCTGTTACGGGACTGATTTTTTTTTTTTTTTTTTTTTTATAATTTCATATAATAAAGAAAAAAAGAATTTTGAAATATATTAATGGAAGATCGCTAACACTGAGTATAAAGACATTTGAAAACCTTTCCACCACATAAACGCTTTTAGATATCATTTCACACACTCTAATGTAAACAGATTTAAAATTAAATATCAAAGCGAAGCATGATCTAAGGCGCCACAACAGGAATCTGGCATTATCCTAAGGGGGAATTATATGATTGAGGCACCGATAAAAACAAGATTTCGAATGGAGGTATCTGATTCTCGACTATACGGCACACTAGGGAGATAGTGTGGTCAGTATTATGATCTCTGGTCGCTAGACGTTCCCTTTTCATGTACGAATTAATAAATTAATTAAAAGCTGGGACCTCACGGCCCATATATATGTATATAATATATATATATATATATATATATATTATATATATATATATATATATATATATATATATATATATATATATATATATATATATATATATATATATATATATATATATATATGGCACAGGTCAAAAGAATAGTACTCCATTTTCTATGTACTACTTTATTGTTGGCACGCCCTACATGTTTCGTGGCCTTTATTCCACCTCCTCAGGGGCCATTAAATCCCCATGTTTGGTTAGCTCGCCGCCCATATTACGGGTGGTGAGCTAACCACTCATGGGGATGTAATGGCCCCTGAGGAGGTGGCATAAAGGCCACGAAACATGTAGGGTGTGCCAACAATAAAGTAGTACATAGAAAATGGAGTACTATTCTTTTGATCTGTGCAATACATATAAAAAATAAATAGGGGGAACTGTTGTACCTTGATCACAGTGTACCTTGGATCATCCTTTAGTTTCTTGACAGGTCCTGCTACCTACATGGTGGAACTGTACATAGACAATGGTTACTTAGTAGAGACCAAGCAATGGGTGAGAATATTTGTCCATGTGCTACTGTTTTCATGTAAAATAGAAATACAGTTTTTTTTGCTCAAAAAGTAACAACTTTTGGTTTTACTGTTTATTTTTTTTTTACAAGTTGACAATTGTGTTCTGGGTTTTAAATCAAATTCTACTGAATAACTACTTATTGGTGAGTAATTTGTTATGCTATGTTTCAGTTTTAAACTTAACCTAGAATGTTGAGAAGGCCAAGTTTGTAAAAGCATACCATCATGTGCTTTGGATCAAAACAACATCCTGTACCACTGATCAATGGTCATAGGTACATTATGTTACGATTTTTTTTTTTTTTTTTTTTTTTTTGTTATTTTTACGTATGTCACGAAGTATAAGTTGGAAAAAAAAAATCCTGTAGACCCTGAATCAATGAAAAAAAGCAGTTGAAGCTGTCACTGGACCCCCCGAGAGGAGGATATCTGTAAGAAAAGCTTGCAGAGTTTTCAATGTAAAATTTGCTACACTTGTATAGCATCTTAATGCTTTCAAAAAAGTCTCCAAGTAGACTTTTCTAGCTATAACGTTAACTAATTTTGAGTCTTTTACATACCTAATTTTTCTAATTACTATTTTTATGATTCATATTGTAACTGATTTGCACATGTTTGTAGATAAAAATTAGGCTAAACTTTAATACAATCTTAATTATGTGTCTAATGAAACAATAAAATACAAATTTCTATATAAAATGTTGTTATTAACACATATTATCTTCCTTATAGGTACTTGACGTTGACGATCCAAGGTACACTAGGGCGTGATCAATGGTACATTATGGTCTTGTACCATTGATCACGTATAAATAAAAGATAAATTTTTTTTTTCTTTACAACCGTTTAATATTCAAATTCTCAAACAATACATATTGTGTAGCAACAATTGTGTCATCAGGAGGGGGTTTTTCTGTTGGAATATTTTGGAAAATGGCTTTTAAAAAAATATAAAAGTAAATTTTGATCCAAGGTACACCAGTCTCCCCTAAATAGAGGTAAATAATGGTGAGAAATACGTGGAATAGAATATATATATATATATATATATATATATATATATATATATATATATATTAAAATATTTATTAAAATAAGCTTGCTATACTATAAAAGATTTATATAAATAAAAATAAATTCCTTAATTTATGTTATGGGTAGGAATACTTTAACTATTATATTCTGGTGCATGATTATGGTGCAAACAACAGTTGAATTGCATAATTTGTTTAGTAAAAACTGATTTTAGAAATGCATATTTTAAGTAGTGCCAAAGAACCCACGTGTTTGTGATCATAAACTGTTTTTTGCTCTCGTTGAAAACTAGCGGAAACTGTGTTTATAATGAAGAGTGGAATTTGCTGATATTCAACAGTCAGTACTGCTCCTAAAGCTGTAGCTCATGTTCGAACGGAAATAGCACGGCTGTTCGCGAACAGGCTACGGATCGAGGGATGGAAGCCATACATTACAAGCAGGAATTCCACACTCCTCAATCGTAAAACGGTAAAATGATGGTTATAGACGGCCGGGATTTCGTTTCCCATCAACTAATCAGAATCAGTCCCGTAACAGGCCACGAGGGCCCTGAGGGGCAGATACTATAGAGGTATCTGATTCATGACCATACGACACACTAAGGAGATAGTATGGTCAGTACTATGCTCCGGCCGCCTGATTTTCCCCTTGGCCGCTTCGACTACTAGAGTCATTAGCACCCAAGGTACCCATTATTAAATTAATTAAAGGCTGGGTCGGCCTAGGGACGGTCAGGGAGGCCGAATTGAATCCATGAACGAAGACACTAGAAGAAAAAATCTTTAGCGCTTGCTCGGGATTTGAACTGAGGCCTCCAGCTTATTAGTCCAGTGCTCTACCACTGAGCTAACCTCGCCCCCCCCCCCCCATGAACTAATAGCATTAGACAATTTTTAAAAAACTCCGACTCCCAGGAACTGCGTCATCTTAGCGCAGTTCATGATGACCACCCCTGTCTAGAAAAGTCCACGTTTCAGAATCCATAGATCATTAAAATAACGGGAGTATATATCTACTATATATATTTACAGGGTGTCCCCAAAATAAACAGCAAAACTTCGGGAATCGGTGCACGATGAAAAAAAAGTCATTTGGCATTTTTCTTGGTTTTTCTTCGTTTCCAAGAAAAAGGCAAAAATCTGAAACACAATTGAATCGATCCATGCAAAAAGAACTTCAGTCCAATATTTCCCAATATGAGTTCCGATAATATTTTCGTTAGTATGAGTGATGAATTCTTTGTATCTAAAGGTAACTTCACATCTCTATGTTAAAAGTCCGTCACGCATGAGCTGCATAACTAAGCACTTTCCTCAGAATTTGGGTAGTGTAGACTTTTTTCCAGAACAATTTGCTTAAAATATCCTACATAAATAAAATAAAAACATGAATAGTTCTCTTTTAATTTTGTAATGAGTAACTGATCAATTATTAATTTGCTTCCAGAGTTATGTTTACACATGGTACCTACTACACTACGTAATAAATACAAAATACCTCATATTATCGTATTTTGATCTAACGCAGGAACAGGATACAGTCCCTCTAGTGGTAGAAAGCGCTCCTTGCAGCGGCTTTGTGAACCTACGTCTGGCGGGCTTTTCTATTTAAATATATTACAAAGTAAACCCCCCCTTTCCGATTGACCGATTCACCTCATTTTTACAACACTTCTTTCTCATGAGTTACCCACGATGTCTATCGCGTTTCGTTACAATACAGCAGAAATTACGACCGGTATGAGTATATTAGTAATTTGGGTCCGCAGTAAACCCCCCTCCTAATAAACCGATTTGGTTTATTTTTACAACACACATTTACCTGTAGATTACCACTACGAATACCGAGTTTCGTCGAAATATACCAAAAATCACGGCTGACATGGTCAAATTAGTATTTTGGGTTCGGGGTAAACCCCCCGTTCCGGTGGACCGACTTTGGTGGTTAACGAACTCGTTCAATCGTTTGCTAATAGAATGCTATATACCAAGTTTCGTGACGTAAAAACAAAAACTCTGGCCGCTATCGTGTTAACAGACATATATACAGGGTGTCCCGTAAATGTCTAGTCATATTGAGAGGGGTGATAGAGGACCCTTCGGGGAACAAAAAATGTTCTATGACGATTTCCCGAATTCTCGCCCATAAGGGAGAAAACGTCGTTTCATTGTTTTATCGAGACAAACGTGGTTTTTAGAAACATAATCGTTGTAGCTCCGTCCCAGGTGGTACTACTAGAAAGGGAGTGAAACCAATCGAAAGCTGAGTAAATTTACTATAGGACTAGTTGGGAGTAAACGTAAAAATGAATGAATGTAAGTATGTATATCTTACAAAAAGAAGGCAATTCTAAATTTCCTGACATTTTATTGATATTTCTTTCCAGCGTTACTCCTCAATGGGCAGGATCTGAGATTTCCGGGTTTCAGAAAAACTTTCTCATTTAACCAGCTTTCCATTCATGTATCACAATCCTGTGTTATTGAAGTATTTGAACGGTTTAAGTACAAAAGTTTAAAAAAAAACATGGATCTGTGAAAAGAAAATTATATTTTTTTCTTCAATTTATTCAAAAAGCTGAAGGGAAATATTTATTTTTATAAATGTTTACATAAATATTAAGTAAATATTTACTTAAAACAATAAAAAAAATTACTCCCACAAATATAAAAAAAATTCCTAAAACAGTAAATAAATAAAATACACATTTATTTTGAATTTGTTAATTCAGGTAACTAATACTGCGTCCAGGAGGCGGCCATTAAGGAACCCCAACCATACATTAACCTCAAAAATTATTATTTTTACCTAGATCACACATTTGAACACATTTTTACAGGTACTTATATTTAGAAAACAAATGCTTTACCTTAAATTAATACTGATGGCTACGCTTGTGAAACTCACTGGGATTCTGAGCCCATGCGTTTTTGTTGTGGTAATTAAAAATTCTATCCCTCATAAATAATATGTACATAGTCCTGTAAAAATGTGTTCAAATGCGTGATATAGGTAAAAATAGTAATTTTTGAGGTTAATGTATGGTTGGGGTTCCTTAATGGCCGCGCCTCCTGGGCCCAGTATTAGTTACCTGAATTAATAAATTCAAAATAAATGTATTTACTGTTTTAAGATTTTTTTTTATATCCGTGGAAGTATTTTTTTTTTATTCTTTTAAGTAAATATTTACTTAATATTTATGTAAAAATTTATAAAAAAAATATTTCCCTTCAGCTTTTTGAATAAATTGAAGAAAAAAATATAATTTTCTTTTCACAGATCCATGTTTTTTTTTAAAACTTTTGTTCTTAAATCGTTCAAATACTCCAATAACACAGGGTTGTGATACATGAATGGAAAGCTGGTTAAATGAGGAAGTTTTTCTAAAACCCGGAAATCTCAGATCCTGCCCATTGAGGAGTAACGCTGGAAAGAAATATCAATAAAATGTCAGGAAATTTAGAATTGCCTTATTTTGGTAAGATATACATACTTACATTCATTCATTTTTACGTTTACTCCCAACTAGTCTTATAGTAAATTTACTCAGCTTTCGATTGGTTTCACACCCTTTTTAGTAGTACCATCTGGGACGGAGCTACAACGATTATTCTTCTAAAAAGTACGTTTGTCTCGAAAAAACAATAAAACGACGTTTTCTCCCTTATGGGCGAGAATTCGGGAAATCGTCATAGAACATTTTTTGTTCCCCTAAGGGTCCTCTATCACCCCTCACAATATGACTAGACATTTACGGGACACCCTGTATATATATATATATATATATATATATATATATATATATATATATATATATATATTTAAACGGGGGTCATTTTCGGTGTCTACTGGGTAGGATCGATAAAGATTTGAAGAAATTTTTCAAAAGTTCCGTCATGAGTGCAACCTCAATAGCTACTTTCCTTCGGAGGAAAGTGCTAAAAAGGACTTCAATCCAATACATAGTTGCCATAGAAACATAGTCATCACTTTATTATTTTATATAGAAAGGGCTACAGTCTAGTTTTATCAGAAATACTGATTTTGGACTGAAGCTCTTTTTCCATGGATCGATTCAATTGTGAAAAGGCTTTCATTCATGCCTATATAAAAATAATTAAAAGTATGTGTTCTATCTTTCGCCCCCTCCACTCACCCTCCCAGCCCAACAATAACCTCCTTTAATCCCCCTCCCCAAAAATATAGGAGTGAATATGCCTCTGATTTTGTGTGAAATAATATGTCTCCATTTTTTCACCCCTCGACTTGACGAAGAGTCTTTTCACACATTCCTCCATTATAAACTGTCGGCGAGGAAGTAATTCTGTCATAAAGATTGGGAAGCTGGACCGTAATCTAGCCCACTACTGGAGGACCGTCCGAAATTGGCTGGACACTAACTATCCATGGCGTTGGATAGGACGTGGTGGGCCGGTATCTTGGCCGGCTCGATCTTCAGACTTCACGCTCTTGGATTTCTTCACATGGGAACACATTAAAGATTTGGTCTACAGGGAGCCCATTGGCACAAGGGAGCACTTCATCCATCGCTTCAGATGGGCCTGGGAACAGATTACAGCAGAGCAACGCACAAATGCCAACCAGTCTTTCAATTGTGCGTTGTGATGCCTGTAATGTTGCAAGGGGTAAACCTTTGAACAGTATTTAAATTGATGTATGCGTTTAGTGTTAAATGTTAATCTGTTTCAAGAATCGAAACTTTAATTTTATTAAGAATTATAAGTATTTTTTTTTTGTTGACTTATCAATTTCATCCGAAAAAAGTAGCTATGTTAAATTACATATGTTTAACTTGCAGCTTTGCATGACGTCATTTAATTGTTTTGACCAAGAAGATTTCCTGTTGTTTTGTTTTCGGACGAGGCGAGTGGTAGAGGGGGTGGAAGATAAATCATATACTTTTAATGATTCTTATATAGGCTTTATGAAAGAACGCCAATTCAGAATTGTGTTTTAGTTTTTTGCGTTTTTCGCGTAAACGAAGCAAAAACGAGAAAAATTCGAAAGGACTTTTTTTCTTTCTTTTTTCATCCCGCATTGATTCCCGAAGTTTGCCGTCTATTTTGTGGACACCCTGTATATATATATATATATATATATATATATATATATATATATATATATATATATATATATATATATATATAAGTGTGTGTTACAGCTAGAGCATAAATTATTGGTAGATTAATACAGATTTAAACCTTAAAGAGGGTAACATAGAAAAATGTATAAAATTAATAAGTACCTACATGATTTTATAAATTTTTTATGTTACCCATTTAAGTTAAAAATCTGTATTAATCTACCAATAATTTAAGCTCTAGCTATAACACACACTTGCCAAATGTATTATTCACCCTCTTCCAGGTATAATGTTTTTAATTAATTCCATCTGTATATTTATTATTTGGTTGTCCGGAAAATTATGCAGGATTACGGTATTTTTTTTTTTTTTTTTTTTTTTTTTACGGCGCATCTACATCTTGGCCATTAGCGCCGGGCTATCTATAGGTTGCCGCCCTTTTATAATGCCAACAGCACGTGGTCGGTCACCCATTCAGGTACTTGCTTAACTTCGGTGATCTATGGGAACCGGTATTAAAACAAAAAAAAAAATAATAAAAGTATCTTATAACTTTGTTCCATAATCAAAATAGTCTACCATACTCTCAATACATTTCTCCCAACGTTTTGGTAACTTTTTAATACAGAATAGAATTCAGTATTATTAGAATTTATAGAATCAATAAAGGCATTCTCAAATTCCGTTCGATCCATAAATATTTTAAGTGTTGTAAGTAGTGGTTGAGGCGTTTATAAAAATGGTAGTTATTGGGAGAGAGGTCCAGAGAGTAGGGCGGATATGGCTAGAAAAGGGTCATTTTTGTTTCGGCTAAGAAGTGCAGCACAAACTTCATTGCACTGACCCGCTTACAAGCGGGGTTTCTCCCACCCCTTCTGGAGGCAGGCAGGAAACACGCTAAAAATCGAAATTTTTATTACGTCATCAGTTTATCTGGAGCACATTCTTTAAAATATAGCTTGCCTTTTAGTCAAGCTATATTGTTTTTCAACATTATGTTCAAAAGTCAACAAGAACTTTAAGTCCGAGAGCCAGAAACCGTTTCTTGAAATGTTTTGGCACCTTGAAATTTTTCTCTTGTGTAGATAAGAAGGCATATATGTGTTGGCTAGACTTACCGTGGAACACCAGGTACTGCGCATAGGGGAAAGGTGGAAAAAAATATTTCCATAAAATAGAGCTTTATTCAGAAGCCAATTATCTTTAATGTAAAATTAAGACAATTTTACAATGAATAATAAATAAGGCAGACACTTTTAGGGGTATAACATGTAAAACAAATAAATTGAATATTTTTTATTCTAATATTAAATGTGATTTTTGTTCACGCTGCCCTTTAAACCGGATCTGCTGACCAAGATCACACGAGCAAGATCCAATGAGAGCGCAGAGAACAACCACAACTGCGCGGTGCTCTCATATACTCATACGGTTACGCGGATAGTCTTGCAGTATATCATAGGAAAAATTTATTTTTATGTTTCCTGATAATTAAACCCCACAAAAGTGTCTGCCCTTTTGTAATTATTTTCAAATATGTTTATTGAAGACGCTGTTTAAATCGCAGCGTGAATAAAGCACTTAATTTAATATTAAAAATAAAAACTAGGTACTTTGTTTTTTTTTTTCATGTGAACCCCTTAAATGTGTCTGCCTTATTTATTATTCATTGTAAAACTGAATTAATTTGCAACTAGTTTACATTAATGATAGTTGGCTTTTGAAGAAAACACTTTTTTTAGGCAATATTGTTTTGCACCTTTCCCCTATGCGCATTACCTGATGTTCCAAGGTATATCCAGGAAACACAGACTTACCTTCTTATCTACCCAAGAGGTACATTATAGCAAAATTTCAAGGTGCACAAAACACTTCATGAAAACTGCGTTACCAGCTCTCCGACTATAACAGTCTCATTACAACTTCCACAGGTTGGTCTCTGCTTGTTTTCCATTAAGTAAGAATGGGTTTGAAGACAGTGTCCAATGCAAAGCCAAGTCAAAATCACTTCTTCACGTCTAATGCGGTGTTCAGTTGACCAGGCTTTCGTATTGTTCAAAATAGGAAGTGTTCAAAAAGCGTAGTGTACCAGTAACGTACATGTAATGTCCTCATTACAATGTGTAAGGTAAAGTGGCCTTCGATCAGCATGACCTATTATAGCTGTTAACAACACGTGTTGAAGTATCACTGATTAGGGTTATCAGCTAAATTACGATATACAGTAAGATCAATACTTGTCCGTCAGATCTCTCGCCCTATTCCAGTATTAAGGCATTCATCTCTCCAAGGGGAATGAATATGTAAACGAAAAATTCTCTTTCATTCTTAATGATTCCTTTAGAATGTCAGGCTGTCGTATTCGAGTTTGTTTTTTTATATCTGTTAGAGTTATGCTTTCTTTATATCTATCGATGAAACGCAAGCCTTTTTAGCGCGTTTCCTCCCTCCCTCCATAGGGAGGTTGGGGTTGGGTTGAAAGCTTTAGGGCAGAAAACCGCTTGTTCGTCGCAGTATAGTTAAAACGTTTGTAGTGTAATGTTCGGCTGAACAGAGTTTACAGTATTATGAGTTCAAGACAGAATTGTGTTTCTAATATTGAATTTGATACAATGTTGCTTGGAATAAATGATGATTGCATAGATATAAAAAAAGTCCGACTCGCAGGAACTGCGTCATCTTAGCGCGGTTCCAGTTTTTTTTTTTTTTTTTTTTTTTTTTTTTTTTTTTTTTTTTTTTTTTTTTTTTTTTTTTTACGGCACATCTACATCTAGGTCATTAGCGCCGACATCCAGGGTGTAGCGAGGAATTTCACCAGCGAGCCGTGGGATGATAAAATTCCTGCCGGAGCCTTGGATTATGAATCCAAGGCGCTAGCCATTAGACCACGGGAGACCCCGGTTCCTGTTCATATCCCTATTCTCATTTGAAAAGCATAGAATAGAAACAGATAATATTTTCCTCGGCCTTTGTACAAAGGGTTCTATGGCTATACCTGGGGTCAGGTCCGCAAGACCCTAGAATCCTCTTCTACCGATACTTCATTTCATACGTTTCAATGAATTGGAAAATATCAAATATTTTCACACATTCCTGTGTTCTTTTACTATAGTAATAATTCTACAGATAAAATCAATTAAAAAATAAAATAAAAAAACCAACAGCATAAAGGCAATTGAAAATATTCAAAAGACGTCAACGAATCTTTTTCTCTTGGCAAGCTATATTTCTAACAATGAATTGTTTTTCTTATTTTGCCTAATCTGTTTTATTGTAAAATACATTATCCAACTATAAGCAATTAAAAAATAACAAGGAATAAAAACAGACAAAAAGAACAGTTCGAATAAGCAAAATCAATTACTTTAATGTTTTAAGCACTTATTTCTCCGATTGACATCGCCTAATCAAAACTTTCATCAGAACCTTTTTTGTAGAGCATTTAGTAAGCTTTCTAATGGTATTCTTTTGTTTACCAAATTCTTAACCTTTTTCGAGATATTAAGGAAAATATACAAAGTTACCAAAACTTTTTATGTCTGTTAATAAAATATTTTATTCTAACCCTTCCTTAACTCCAAACGTAACCAAAATTTCAACATATTAGTTTTAATGAAAGTAGAACATGCAGAAAATGTTTCAACTGAATCCCATGATTCTAAGTACCCAAACCAAAAACGGTATTCAAAAACTATTTTTCCAATTTTCTCGAAAACGGTTAAAGCTATCGCCTCGAAAATGGTTTCATTCGTTTTCCTAGCCCAAGAAGCCTATAAAAAGAGTACTTACAAGCTTATGAACTCAAAAACGTAAGCGTTACGATTTTTTCTGCGCGAATTTCGCCCCAAACTCCATCTTCCAGTGGGCGGATTTTGCTGGTTAACGAACTTGACCTTTCATATTGGACGACTGATTTTTGTACCAAATTTCATCAAAATCGGACCATTCGTCTTCGAGCTAGAGAGCGAACAGACAAATATATATATATATATATATATATATATATATATATATAAATATATATACATATATATATATATATATACAAATTTGAACCACCGTTATTTTCGGTCTCTAGGGGTTCTGAAACGCGAAATTTTCTTGTCGGCACTTCCGGATTGTTTCAATGTATCAACCTTATAAGCGGGGTTCCGCGCTTATAACCTTATAACCGCGCTAAAACACAGTTTTTATTATTTATTTTTTTTTTTTGTCATTAGGTACTTTTTGACATGTTCAATCAGTCATACTCCTTTTTTGTTTATTCTTTTCTTTTTGCATATATATTTTTATATTTTTTTAAGTCGTTTTTTTTATTTTTATTTTTTTTTTTTAATATATACTAACGTTAATACAATATTTGATTAGGTCCAACAATTTCACTAGATATTAAAACTAATAATGCTTTCTAATACTATACTAATACTAGCCTATTAATATTATTTATTTATTTATTTTATTTCATTGTTGAGCATCGCAACATTGGCGACAAACTCATAGGAGAAGATGAGGGGAGTGAGAGAGAGAGAGAGAGAGAGAGAGAGAGAGAGAGAGAGAGAGAGAGAGAGAGAGAGAGAGAGAGAGAGAGAGAGAGAGAGAGAGAGAGAGAGAGGGAGAGAGAGGGAGAGAGAGGGAGAGAGAGGGAGAGAGAGGGAGAGAGAGAGAGGGAGAGAGAGGGAGAGAGAGGGAGAGAGAGAGAGAGAGAGAGAGAGAGAGAGAGAGAGAGAGGGAGAGAGAGAGAGATGGAGACGATAAAATACATACTTTTACATATTTTCTACATAGAAATGTGAAAATACGCAGATAAAGGCTGACGATTTCCCCCTCCTACTCCTCGCCATGTCTTCTTCGAGAATTCGTATGTTTGAATAGCGTGCTAGCATCTCCACCTAAGTCTGTTTGTACATCAATACACGGGGAGAATATTCAAAATTCAATCTTCAAGATTTTCCATCGGCGATTTCTTCAGCACAATACGCCGCTCCGTCTTCTACAATAGTACAACGAGGGGGAAAATGTGCAATACCCAGCCGAAGGTATTGTCGTGAAGGAAGTGACACCAGTACTCCTGCTTAATGAGGTATTTCGAGCCTCTCCGGGCTGGATGTGCACCTCACCTTGTGGATCTCTCCAAGGGTGAGCAGGGACAATAGGCACAAGAACTGCACAAAAAAGAAAGCAGAGAACCACTGAAGCTCCACGGATCATAATAGAACTAATTAAATTCATACAAGTGTTAACAAAGGAATTTTTTTATAATTAATCTTTATGCTCGTTCTTGGAGAAAAAAATATAAGCCTATTTTACGTATATCATTAATGTTCAGGGTAAGTTAGGACTTACAGATTTAAAAAATCTTTATTAAAAAAACCTTTATTTCACAAACTATAGAAAGCCAGACGTCAGTAGCCAAGAAGTTGACACTTCGTAACAAAGTCCGACTAGACCGAACGTCGCCATCTTAGCGCGGTTCCGTTCATATCCCTAGTAAAACTAGTAAAGGAATAGGTGCAGTTACTCTTAGGTTTTGACATTTCGTGGAAAATAGCAAATTAAGTCTCAAAGACAGCCAAGATTTTAGACGCCACAACAGGAAACTGACAGTATCCAAAGCAAAACTTACCCCATCAAGTTCCTAAGTGTTCACTCTTAAGAACACTATAACCAATATGTTTCTCGCTTTCCTACCCTGTTTTACTCATTTTACTGGTTAATGCGCGTTAAAAAAAAGCAACCAATTAAAAAGTGTGTTAAGCCTAGACAACAATTTTTGAAGTTATATGCAATTATTTCTCCAATTGACATCAACGAAAATTGCTGAAGAGTCTTTTTTTCTGGAGATTTTAGACAGCTTCCGGAAGCCCACCTTCCACTAACAAAGCTTTTTAAAGCGCTTTCGAGATACCTCGGAAGATATACCAAGATCCGATAACTTTTCACGTATGTATTTGTGTCTGAGCGTATATATATATATATATATATATATATATATATATATATATATATATATATACTCAAATGTGAGGTAAAAAGAGACAAAAACCCGTTCAATAGAACAAAATTAGACTTTCAGAGTTGTGGGCACTTATTTCTCTGATTTGTATAGTCCCATCGAAAATTGTTTTAGTACTCTTTTTTGAACGGGTTTTTGTCTCTGTTTACCTCACTTTTTATTTTTTTATTGCAAAGCTACAAATCGCCCAGCCTTAACAACTTGACAGTAAAATTTGAAATTTTGCATGGACCTTTAGGATATAAACACTCGCTAAGAAAGCTTTTCTTGATATTCAAATTTTTAATTATTTTTAGGGGGATTTGAATTTTCAATTGGTTCTAAAGAGAGCATGCACGCCTTGGCAGCATGCGTTGCTAGGACGATAACAAATCAGCTGTTACCCTACTGTATTTATTTCATAATACTATTTTTATTTGCGGTTTAAACTATGATGCTGGCCTAGAATTCCTGTAGATAAACTGTGATGTTGTCCCTCATAGGGTTTAACCTGTACCTGGTGATCGTCCATCCGAGGTATTAATATCCTGAACCCTTGCACAGCCTCCTCACCCATCAGCATCCCCAGTCAGAACACTTCTTGGTAATGCTCGCACATATAATGAGTGTTTCCAAATTACATCTTGGAATGATAATTTTTTTTAAATTTTAACGTCCATTTATTATTGGCAACAAATTTTAACCTGTACTGGTTAAACTCCTGTTACTGTTAACCTATATATAACAGGTTTATCTGTTTCTTGATACTGTTCTGGAGCACCCCAGTGTCAAGAAACATTATACTCTGATTACTTATCAATTGATGAGTAACATATAGTATGACGGGAAGCGTGCTATAATAAACTGCACAAAATTATATAGTAGCGTTAATTTTGATGATACATTATTTAACGCAATAAAAAAACTACTTATCTGCCGTGACGGAGCGAGGGTATTCAGCTAGTTTAATGATAATTTAAAGTGCATGTGTGTCTCAAAATGCACTATAAAAATGATGCGCACAAAAGCTCTCCAAACTTCAAAATCACACAAAACACCTGATCGGATTATGGTTTGGTTAATGGACGAACATAAAGAGAACCGACCCCTACCGAGGTAAAGCAAAAAGATCACAAGAATCCATTAACAACCCCCACTACAAAGCGTGCGGCCATATCAATCAAACTGACGAATGGAATCAGGCGTTGATTGTCCGCTAGCATTGATTAGAATCAATCCCGTTTCTAGATTAATCCGAGACAATCCTTGAAACGTCCGTTTTTCTTGCTTTGTTTTCCCCGCAGAAGAAAACACGTCACCCGTTCAAATAAAAAAAAAAAAAAAAAAAAACCTTGAAAAGGAAAAGATAGATGCTCGCTGTTTAATCTTCAGAAATTCTTTCTATCTCCTTGCTTATCTTTTTGTCTCCCCAATATCTGACTCTAACGGTAACAATAGTAATTGCAATAAAAGTATTACTTTTTAATAATTCAATAAGGAAGTATCAGAAAATGTTTTTCGTTTCCTTCCATATATAATTTTGTGGACGGAAACGAAAAACATTTTCTGATACTTCCTTCTTGAATTATTAAAAAGTAATACTTTTATTGCAATTACTATTATTGTTGTCTTAAAGCAAATGTGTTATTCAACTCCAAATTTGAAAAAATAATCATGTTAAAAGGAAATGTCATATTTTATGAGGACATAAATAAATAGCTATAAATACACAAATAATTAATTTGTTATTATGCATAAAGTTTTAAATATATTTTGTAACGTAGACATACATTGTATGTGTGCTCGTTTGTATGTAGGTACATTAAACGAATTATAAGAGCCAATTTTCACCACCCTCTCATAACTTTGAACCAGTTGAAGAAAGACCTACGAAATTTTTCACGGGTATTATACTAAAAGATGTAAGTAAAATTGCTAAGTTTCGTAATTTTACATTGTTTTTAGCACTTTCCTCCGAAGGAAAGTAGCTATTGAGGTTGGACTCATGACGGAATTTTTGAAAAATTTCTTCAAATCTTTATCGATCCTACCTAGTATACACCGAAAATGAGCCCCGTTAAAATTTATGTATATCTATATATATATATATATATATATATATATATATATATATATATATATATATATATATATATATATATATGTCTGTTAACACAATAGCGGCCAGAGTTTTTGTTTTTTCGTTACGAAACTTGGTATATAGCATTCAATTAGCAAACGATTGAACGAGTTCGTTAACCACCAAAGTCGGTCCACCGGTAGGGGGGGTTTACCCCGAACCCAAAACACTAATTTGACTATGTCAGCCGTATTATTTGTTATATTTCAACGAAACTTGGTATTCGTAGTGGTAATATAGAGAGAAAAGTGAGATATAAAAATGAACTAAATCGGTTCATTAGAAGGGGGGGGGTTTACTCCGGACCCACGATATCAATTCGCCACTACCAGCCGTGATTTTTGGTATTTTTCGACGAAACTCGGTATTCGTAGTGGTAATCCACAGGTAAATATGTGTTGTAAAAATAAACTAAATCGGTTCATTAGGAGGGGGGGGTTTACTCCGGACCCACGATATCAATTCGCCACTACCAGCCGTGATTTTTGGTATTTTTCGACGAAACTCGGTATTCGTAGTGGTAATCTACAGGTAAATATGTGTTGTAAAAATAAACTAAATCAGTTCATTAGAAGGGGGGGGGTTTACTCCGGACCCAAATTACTAATATACTCATACCGGTCGTAATTTCTGCTGTATTGTAACGAAACGCGGTATACGTCGTGGGTAACTCATGAGAAAGAAGTGTTGTAAAAATGAGCTGAATCGGTCAATCGGAAAGCGGGGGTTTAATTAGTAATATATTTTAATAGAAAAGCCCGCCAGTCGTAGGTTCACAAAGCCGCCCCAAGGAGCGCTTTCTACCACTAGAGTGACTGTATCCTGTTCCTGCGTTAGATCAAAATACGATAATATGAGGTTTTTTGTATTTATTACGTAGTGTAATAGGTACCATGTGTAAACATAACTCTGGAAGCAAATTAATAATTGATCAGTTACTCATTACAAATTTAAAAGAGAACTATTCATGTTTTTATTTTATTTATGTAGGATATTTTAAGCTAATTGTTCTGGAAAGCAGTCTACACTACCCAAATTCTGAGGAAAGTGCTTAGTTATGCAGCTCCTGCGTGACGGACTTTCTTTTTTTTTTTTTTTTAATAAACATCACTCAGGACGTGATATATTCATTTATTCATCATTATTTTACAAAGGATCCTTCCTATTGATTGTACATGGGGCTATTGTTCTTATGCATAGAACCTATATTGTAAATAAAAACTGTTCCAATATATATAGTCATATTGTACATAGGAATTGTTTTCTTCGTTTCCTTTATAATTATAAGTTTTTCTTAAAAATGTATTCTTTTTTACTAGTTAATTTTACTTTTTGCTGTATGTTATTCACAAACTTAATTGTATAATTAGATTGATACACACAATAATGTAATTGGATTTATAATTATGTAATATGTTAACTGTTAAGGTTTTATAATTATTATATAAGATCATAATTATGTATTTGAATCATTGTTATGTATTTCTATTTTATATATGTAACTGGGCGAAACACTGTCAATGCGGGGTAAATAAATAAATTATAAAAAAAAAAAAATTTACATTGAATAGTTTCTGAGATATAGTTGATGGAAAATCGGAATTTATACGACTAACTCACTCACTCACTCACTCACTCACTCACTCATCGAAATTATTAGGAACTTCCCGAAATGCTTCAGACTTCAAACTTTGCATCATGATAGACATTAGGGTCTTATTAAAGGATCGAAAATTCCTGAACCCTGTCATGTGGGATATCAAATGAATCGTCTCGGTAAGGAAAAGCGAAAACTGAAGGAAAAAATCCAAACATACAGAAATGTTTTGTTAGGGCCTTTCCCCAGGGCTTTTCGTATACACGCAAAAATACCCGAGAAACAACTCGACGCAATACCAACCGCCATCATCAACAAGCGAAACGTCGATGACCCTACCGCAGAATTCTCTTACAAAAAGTATTGAAATCCCCCCTCCCACCCCAAAACACTGACGTTGAACAAAAGAGGCCAAAATCAAGGCCCCACCCAAAAACAGTTTGCCTATAAAAGTTATGATTTGATAATATTAAACGGTATAATCCAGCAGTGTCGGGGACGGTTTTATCAGGTCTGTATATATATATATATATATATATATATATATATATATATATATATAAGGGGCGAGGTTAACTCAGTGGTAGAGCACTGGACTAATAAGTTGGAGGAGCTGAGTTCAAATCTCGAGCATAGTACTAAAGATTTTTTCTTCTAGTGTCTTCGTTATGGGTTGAATTCGGCCTCCCTGACCGTCCCTAGGCCAACCCAGCCATCAATAAATCTATTGATGGGTACCTTAGGTGCTAATGACTTATTGATGGGTACCTTGGGTGCTAATGACCGCAGAAGTCGAAGCAGCAAGGGGAAAATCGGTCGGAGCATAGTACTGACCACACTATCTCCCTAGTGTGCCGTATGGACATGAATCACATACCTCTATTGTATCTGCCCCTCAGGGCTCTCGTAGCCTGTTATGGGACTGATTTTATATATATATATATATATATATATATATATATATATATATATATATATATATATATATATAAATTAATAAATAAATAAAGCCTTTATTGCATGAAGAGGAACAATACTATATATATATATATATATATATATATATATATATATATATATATATATATATATATATTCCACTTTTTCTTGTTTCTTTTTCTGGCAGGGGGTCGATAATGCAGTACACTCTTGGTTAACATTTACAACTTTATTTGGTACGTTTCGCCCAACATGTTTCATGCCTTTTCGCACCTCTTCAAGGGCTAGCTTGAGTCAGGCGTAATTCTGTACAGTATTCCAACGGATAAACAAAGTGAAATAAAATAAAATAATAAGGTTCTGTATATCCTTTCTTGCCGAAGGTAGTTCTCTCCTTTCTCAGAGAGGACTTGGTATGGTGTAGAGGGTTCGATTCCTGAATAACAGGGCTCCATGTCACCCAGTCCCTATCGAAATCTCGGAGGTTTCACCTTTCACCAGGTAATAGCCTAAGGGAGCTTTACTCAAAGACGGCACTTGGAAACTCAAACTCTACTCAGAAAGGAATTGGAGTTTTCATTTCACTTTTATTTGTAAAGGAAACATCTTTAAATCAGTTTAATATTTGGCTTACTTTAATTAATCGCTTTTGAGGGGGAATTTATCGTTTTGTATTGCGAAGTAATGTTTCTGGGTCTCCTCCCTACCTCCATTGAGATGAAACACGCTTTTCTCGTCCACTTTATGACGAAATCCGGGAAGTTAAATATATAAATATATATATATATATATATATATATATATATACACATATATAATATTTGTATGCGGGGTAGTTACACTACATAATAAATACACAAAACTTCACATTTTTGTTTATTGATCTTGATGAATAATAAAAGCGACCATCTGTAAAAATCCCACAACCATAAGAACGCAGTAACCGATTATAGCGCCCCTAGTGATAGAAGTAACAACTAATACCCGACCCGGCTGCAAGGCTTAATTTAATTTGACCATAATACAGACTAAACCCCAATTTCATATGAACCTTTTTAGTTCATTGTTAAAAGACATTTTTCTCTTCGGGCGCTCATGACGTTTACCAACTTTCGTTTCAATATAACAAACATTACTGCCATTATTGGTAAATTAGTATTTTTGGTAACCGGGATAGCTGCCCTCCCTCCGCTGGGCCGATTTTGCTGCTTAACGAACTCGTTCAATCGTTTAGTAGGGGAATAATATATCCCGAGTTTTGTAGCTAAAAAAATGATTTCGTTTAGTGCTGTATAACATAGAGTCTTCATTTTCGTACATGGCCACCGCGCATGCGCGAACGCCAGCGGACACTTCTTTGTAACCTTTTTTTTCAGTTTGGTCATCGCTAAAGCATATTTATGCTAACACAAAAACTCTGGAAGGATTTTTTTTTATTTATTTATTTTAAGAGCTTCGCAACGAAGGTGACTTGCTCTTTTTAAATTACAAAACAAAATATACAATATACAAAAGTAGAAATTTATGGAACTAAATATTAAGAAATAGGAGCTAACATTATTTACAGGATTGCTTATTACAATATAGATATTATATTTACATACATATGACTAAAACTACTAACATTAATTAATGGTTAAAAAAAAAAAAAAAAAAAAATTAATTGAAATCAGATTATTATTATTATCAGATTATTATTATGTCTCTGGAAGGAGACACGAGCGCGCGAGTACACACACACACATATATATATATATATATATATATATATATATATATATATTATTTGTTCTTGAACATAAATATTATATATATACATATATAATATTTATTTGTTCTTGGCACAAGTCCCATACAAAGGATTAGAAGTTGTCATAATAATATATTTTACATTTAACAAAAATAAAAGGATTATTCTAACTAATGACTAAATTAATTTATTTACTTATTTAAGCAATTATTTTCTAAAATCATATAATTCACATATTCTAGCCCTATAAAATAGATTGCCTAGAAGGGTATTTATTAATTTAATATAAACTGCCTTGCCACCATAGGTGTTGGGAGGCTAAGGTTTAAGCATTACAGGGGAAAATAATATAATTTTGAGATTTTTTCCAATTCTACTGTTTTGAGGAAATTTGAGAAGTGTTTGGGCTGCATATTTACTAATCGTGGAAGGAGGGGTGATCTGTATGAGTTGTAGGTATAAGGGACAATTTATGTAGAAGTGTAATAGATCTTCGGGTTCTTTTTTGTTACCAGAGTACAATTATTTTCGGTTGTTAAAGTTGTGGTAATAGGGATAATTTGATAAACATAATATTGGATATATATAATCCAACGAGGTTCGATATTTAGGGTTCCACCTCGACACGCGACTTACCTGGCAAACACACATAAAACACAAGAGACAAGAACTGAACAAACGCTTTGGACTCGACGACTTATTGGACCTAAATCGAAACTTGACACAAAAAACAAACTGACAATATACAAGACTATAATAAGACCGATATGGACATACGGGATAGAACTATGGGGATCAGCTAAGCCATCAAATATGAACATTATCCAACGTTTTCAATCCAATGTCCTCCGTAAAATCCTCAACGCTCCTTTCTACGTTTCAAACCTAACCATCCACCGAGACACTGAAATACTCTTTGTCCATGATTTAGCCAAATCCCGATTCCTGAATTTTTCTCTAAACTCCCAGCCCACCCCAATCCTCTTGGCAGATCCCTCTCTTCCAATGTTATTCCTGATAATCTCCTCGCCGCCTCCACCGCCATTGGCCACGAGACAACTTATTGCAAGAAATTTTGTAAATATTGTAAATAGTGTACATAGTGCAACCCATTTTATTGGGAGTAGCAGTAATGTCTGCCTTCTCCCCTCATCTCATCCAGTGTGTTGCCATTGTTACTTCAAATTTACTTATTGGACATATTTGTACAGATTGTAAATATCAATAAAGGAGATATTGAATTGAATTGGAAAAAAAAAAATATATATATATATATATATATATATATATATATATATATATATATATATATATATATATATACATATAAGTAATACTAAAACCATGATTGTTGGAAAAATATCGGCCTAAGTCTTGTAAAGATTTTTCTCCGTCGAGTTCATCATCTGTGCTGCATTGATAAAAATCTTTATCAGCACGACGTCAAGTGAGCTGTTATCAGTACTAGAGCTTTGTTTGGAAAGTGAGCCGGTCACTAAGAAGTGCTCGTAGCTTCATCCTAACGAGGCTGCTAATGAACCTCTCTCTTTGCCCCCTAGAGGGTTGCCTCTTGGAGCGATGCCCCCTAGGGGGGCCCCCTCATCCAAATAGGCCCTACTCGAGGTGCCCCCCAACCCCCAGCTTCTACCACTCCTACCTTACCTCTCGACTCTTACCTCGGTACCTAAATAATCTTTGCATTCATGAGGGAAAATAATTTCACAAAATAATGAGCGAGTCTTCCAGTTTAACGAAGCGCGAAATTTTGGAATTATTACAACAGAAATTGTAACAAATATCAAGGAGAGGATACATTGAATAAATCTTCATACTCCAACGCTCATTTCACAATAATAATAATAATAAAATAATTTTATAGTCCAAAAATATAACAAATATAACACATTATACAATAAGGGTAATATACAAGAATCCAAGCTATGGCTTTTATAACTAATCTAAATTACTTACATCTATCTGATTTTTATAAATAAAATATTTTAAGCAAAAACTAACTATAAAAAAACTATACGAAGAAAATTAAAAAGTAATATGCTTAAGCCTCTTACATTTGTAACGCTTAGAATTTAGGCTGTTATAATTATAGTTAACTATATCAGGAATATGCTTATACTTGCTGTTTTGAGATGCTTCAAAGAAGTGCTCTGTTACTTTAATTATGTACTGACTTATTGTAGGAATGTCAAGAACTTCATGTATATACATGATAGGAGTCCATCTGGGAAAAGAACCAATGAATGTCAAGCATTTATTTTGAGTCACCTGTAATTTTCTCTGGTTGGTTTCAAATAGGACATGCATACAGTAATATAGGCCTAATGTATAATAGTCCAAGAGCCAGTAACCGCAGGGTTCATGAAGTGTTTTATGCACCTTGAAATTTTGCTATAATGTACCTCTTGGGTAGATAAGAAGGTAAATATGTGTTTCCTGGACATACCTTGGAACACCAGGTACTGCGCATAGGGGAAAAATGTAATGAATTGTTGAAAAAAATGTGAACAAGCCAAAAAAATTGGAGTTGTGCAACAAAAAATAAGTTTTTTTCTTAATAACATTTAGAACGGTATATTTCTGGAACGGAGTGAGATATAAATGTGTGGTTGGTAGTGTTGAAATACATTTTCTGTCTATTTTCACCATCTGAAGGATTGTCATTAACTTGCTATACACCCTGCATATAGACTCCTACATGTTCTTGCTTCGCTGTGAGATTTAATTTTCCATTTTTTTACGAAAGATTAAGACAGAAAATTAACTGTTTATATTCTAAGCTCGGCTAATGACACTAGTTATAAGAACGGAAACGAGCTAAGATTATGCAGTTATTTTTGCTACCCTATGTTGGTGAGAAATTAACGTAAATCAGTCAGCTTTTTCATATCATCCACAATGACCAGACCCAGGATTATCTCGGAACTTTGCTAAGATGGCACAGTTCCTAGCTGCCGAGATGAAGGTGCTGAGAAGAAAAGAACATGGGTGCATGTATTGGTCTAGAGGAAGTGACTATCTGATAAGAACAGCAATGGCGCCCGCATTCTTAACCTCCTCGTGCTAAATATATTCCCGAAGGTTGGGCTTCTCAAGAACTCCTTTCAAAACTCTCTCACATTTTCCTTCAAAAGGAAGGTAACAAGATAGTACGGCTTCGAGGAAATACAGCTAAAGCAGCTCATTCACGTTCCGATTTGCAGTACGACTTAGTAGGACCACTAGTTGGATAGTAGACTCCACTCACGCTCCGACTTGCTATCCAACTGGCGATCCAACTTTAGTCCTAGTCTGTTTTCAGGACTGTGTACGTTGCTCACGAGCCGAAAAATACATCGAGTGTAGACCGAAGTTGCCCGAAGGACAAGCACTGACTGAGCTAATTTGGACGACTTTCATCCGACTCCCCTACTCACCCTCCAACTCCATCGCCAGTCGGATGTCGGACCTTCGAGGCGTCCCTCTAAATCTTCCGACTCGTCCAACTAGACTTCCAACAAGCTCATTCATGATCCGACTAGACTTCGGAAGTCGGACCACTAGTCGTACCACATGTCGGAACGTGAATGTCCTGCTTAAGGCCAAATTCACTGAAGAAAATTCCTTTGGGATTAAATAACGCTGCAATTTTTTTTTAGCCCTATATGACCCACTTTTCTATTTATCATCTATAGCTTTGGTTGAGGCCCCCCCATTTTAATCAAAAGAAAATTTATCAACATGGAAGGAGCATATAAGGATTATATTTATATTTATATTTAATTTATAGAGTTCCGTGACGTAGGCGAAAAACTCTATAGATTTCAATGTTAAGTAGCAAAAAATAAATAAAGAAAAAAAGAAAGAAAAGATAGTAAGGAGAAAAAGAAGAACTGTGATAGAGACAAAAAAACAAACAAACAAAATAATTGAAATGCAAATGAATAAATGAACAAATACAACATGAAAAGGAAAAATAAATGAATTTAAAATATATATATAATTAGATAAAATAAAACATTATTAATTAATACAAAGAGATGTAACGTGAGGAACTGTTAACAAAAAACTAAAAACAGGATAAAAAGTAATAATATCAGTTAAAAAATTGAATAAGTTAAATTTTGGTGTATAAGTGTGTGTTTTTTAAATATTTAAGTAGTGAAGCTATGTGTGGGCTACCTTCTGAGTTTAAGGATTATATTGGAGTAGAAGTGGATTAGGAAATGGAAGTAAAATTGGTCCCTTTTTGTATAGAAAAAAACTACATAATTACCTTCTACTTATTAGAGCTCTTCCAACCACAATAATCCTAAAAAAATACAAAGTAGGGTAAATAACCCGATCGTTGACACTGCTCCTTAAGTTGACACTGCTCCTTAAGTTGACACTGCTCCTTAAGTTGACACTGCTCCTTAAGTTGACACTGCTCCTTAAGTTGACACTGCTCCTTAAGTTGACATTTCAAATTAAAATATGAAAAATAACAATTAGATTCAAGAGAATTCAATAAGTTTGCATCCAAATGAAAGAACAGGTGTTGAAGAATAATGTCGGCTGACCCGATCAACTATGCAACTCCGTTAATAACATCTGCAGCCATTTTAGTATGAAAAATCCTCGAGTCAACTCCTGCTGCTCTCTTTGCTTAGTGAATTTGATAAGAGATTAAGAATATTTCTTAAGAATTTTTTTTTTTTTTGTAATGCGTGCATTAAATTGTATTTTTGTGATTTCTTTGAACTCTATGATACTTAAATTATGGACTGTAAAAGGTTTGACTCAAGTTAAATAAAAAAATCTTGAGATTATGGTAGTGTCAACATTGGGAACCCAATAAACAACCAGGGCTCCTTTTCTTGACACTAATGTCAACTTTAGGAAAACGGTTGTAAGTGATGAATACTAAAACATTTAGTTGAGATTTTCATTAGAAATTCATGTATCCTGATTTTATTAATTTCTTATGACTGGAACCTTAAGTTGACAACATGTTTTCCTAATTTCGACATTCTGTTCCTAATGTTGACAGGCAACTTTTTATAATAGTTTTCTGCAATTTGAAATGTCACACAACTTCTTCATCAATTTGTGGTACAATGGTTATAACAGGCGGTAGCTCCAAATGCTTCTCACATTAACCAACCTTTGGATGTATCAGGTTTCCGAACGTTTAAAGAAGGTTAGAAGCTAAAATTTCATGAATGGAGCAAGTCCTGCATTTAAAAAAAAACGCAGCTGAAATTGCCAAGAAAAAAGAGCGAAGGCTAGATTGAACAAAAAAGAAGAAAAATCCCTTACAAGAAATAACTTTTAAATTCTTCTCGTCGGAAAAATAAGGTGAGAAACTCCATGACTGAGGAAGATGGCGACTCCTCCATTCAGCCTGAAGAAGGAAGGACATCACTAGCATGAACTGTGTAGAATCAACAGGTGTAAGTAAACCATCATCAATGAGTTACACAAAAAGTTAAAGAAGAAGAGCGATTGTTCAAAAATGACCAAGGGATGAATGATGAAAATGGCTGTAATAAGCAAGTTATAAACAAAGTTAACGTTATTAGAGTAGGTGATTATTGTATAGTTCAAGTTGAAGGAAAAACAGCACGATTTCAATCAAATTTGGGTGTTTGTTTTAAGAATGAAGTTGTATTATTTTCATTTTCCCTCACTGTCATCCTTAATGTATGTAAAATTGGTTTATGTGAATTTCATAGAGAATGAGCTGACGAATAATTTGATATATTCAAAGTTTATAATTTTCAAAAACTAAGCGAAGAATTATTTTAAGTAAAATAACCCTTCCTTAAGTGTCAACTATTGCGTCACTTACCCTAAAGCCACAATAATAAAAGTATAAATGACATGTTTGAATAATTCACTGTACCACGCAGATTTTCTTTTTTACAAATTTACAGTACAGTACAGTACAGTACAGTACAGTACGGTACAGTACAGTACGGTACGGTACGGTACGGTACGGTACAGTACAGTAAAGTACATTACAGTACAGTACAGTACAGTACAGTACAGTACGGTACAGTACAGTACGGTACAGTACAGTACAGTACAGTACGGTACTGTACCTACAAGTATTAACGGTTTTTTTTTATTGACGATTCTCTATAACAACAAGGCCTGTCAAAGTAGTCTTTCTTGAAAACTGAGTGTTAATGTTAACATCTTTCAAAGTAAATATCCTTGACGAATCTGTGTTAAGGTGGTTACAAGTAGGTTCCTAAAAGTAACCTTTCTTGACTACTCGCAATCAGTGTTACGGTGTTTACAAGTACGACTCTCAAGGTAAATATCCTTGACGAATCAGTGTTAAGGTAGTTAGAAGTAGGTTCCTAAAAGTAACCTTTCTTGACAACTCGCAATTAGTGTTACGGTGTTTACAAGTACTTCTCTCAAAGTAAATATCCTTGACGAATCAGTGTTAAGGTAGTTACAAGTAGGTTCCTAAAAGTAACCTTTCTTGACAACTCGCAATTAGTGTTACGGTGTTTACAAGTACGTCTCTCAAGGTAAATATCCTTGACGAATCAGTGTTAAGGTGGTTACAAGTAGGTCCCTAAAAGTAACCTTTCTTGACTACTCGCAATCAGTGTTACGGTGTTTACAAGTACGTCTCTCAAGGTAAATATCCTTGACGAATCAGTGTTAAGGTAGTTACAAGTAGGTTCCTAAAAGTAACCTTTCTTGACAACTCGCAATTAGTGTTATGGTGCTTACAAGTACGTCTCTCAAGGTAAATATCCTTGACGAATCAGTGTTAAGGTAGTTACAAGTAGGTTCCTAAAAGTAACCTTTCTTGACTACTCGCAACAGTGTTACGGTGTTTACAAGTACGTCTCTCAAGGTAAATATCCTTGGCGAATCAGTGTTAAGGTAGTTACAAGTAGGTTCCTAAAAGTAACCTTTATTGACAACTCGCAATTAGTGTTACGGTGTTTACAAGTACTTCTCTCAAGGTAAATATCCTTGACGAATCAGTGTTAAGGTAATTACAAGTAGGTTCCTAAAAGTAACCTTTCTTGACAACTCGCAATTAGTGTTACGGTGTTTACAAGTACGTCTCTCAAGGTAAATATCCTTGACGAATCAGTGTTAAGGTGGTTACAAGTAGGTTCCTAAAAGTAACCTTTCTTGACATCTCGCAATTAGTGTTACGGTGTTTACAAGTACGTCTCTCAAGGTAAATATCCTTGACGAATCAGTGTTAAGGTAGTTACAAGTAGGTCTCTCAATTTAGCCTTTCTTCAGGACCAATGTTTCGAACAAAATTTTCATCAGGGCTAAAGTCTTCCTTTTGTATATTTATTTTGGCAAACATATATAAAAAAATAAGGGAAGAATCTGAAATGATGTACTTTTAGTGGAATCATTACAATTTAGTAAAATGTCAAATACAACATTTGATGATTTCTCCAAATCAAGGGAGGGGAAATAAAAACACATTTAAAAAAAAAAATGTATCTTTTATCAAAACATAGCATATTGGAATACGAAATAATTTATCAACGCATTGTTCCAGAAGACATAACGGATTTCACGACAAAGCGCGGAAATGGGATTCATGGAGTAGGAGAGAGAGAGTGAAAGTATGTGTGTGAGAGAGAGAGTGAGAGAGGGAAGGATAGAGAGTGAGTGAGAAAGAGAGAAGTGAGAGAATGAGAAGTAGGAAAAATAGGTAGAATTTTAAAGGTTAGTGAGAGTAAGAGCGTTGGTGAGAGTGATTGTGAGAGTAAGAGTGTGTGAGTGTGTGAGAGCTTTGATTGGTAGAAATGCTGACCAAGAGGAAACCTCCCGAACCATGAAAAGCCGATAACAGCATGAAGGGGGGGGGGTCTTCCCTTCTGCAGGATACTATTACAAATACTCGTCCAATTTCGTTTTGCATACTTCCAAAATTTTATTTACATCCCCCTCCACTTTCTGTATCCCCACGATGTTTGGTCCGTTGGTCTCCTTCCGGGATCCCATTATTGCGTGAATGCCTCGTCAAAGGTAAAATACCTTTTCAGCGTTCCCTTTCTGTGAAACACTTTTTTAAGGCTTCATTTCATTAATATTGTTAATCATTTTTTATATAATTTTATTTAATGACCAACTCGTCAACAGCCAAAAATCCACAAACTTTATGGCTCACCACTTTCAGGATTAGCTCACAAATTCTCAAGTTCTCCTTGTCTTCTAACCTGTCTGCCTCGTTATTAAGGTAAGAAAAGTGCTTATGCCATTGATCCGATGACTGAAACAGTGCTAGTAAAATAAATACGGCAAAAAGGGGGCTCTAAATTTAGGAAATGGATCTTTCTGCGTTATAATTACTTCAAAAGGATATATATGAATTATCACTCACTATCGTCGGATAAAAACCCCAAATTGAAACGCAAAGATATTTAAAATTCAGAACAATTTTACAAAAGTTTAAATCCTACAACCTACAGTGAAAATCGAATCCACAACTCTAAGCTCTGAGTATTCACGCCATGTCAGTAAAGGCCGTCAGGTACTCTAATGAAACCTAAAAACATTACAGTCTGATCGCCTTAATTTCATAACATCATTTCGCTACTAGGTATATTAACAATATTATTATCGATGAAAATTTGAAATAATTTCCAAAAATCATTAACAGGAGCATCAAAATAATTGATGAAAAAACTTGTTAATGAAAAAATGTCCATCCCAAACAATAAATCACTCATGTATGTTTTCATAATTTAAATATTCGTAAATAATGCATATACTAAATAAATAAATTTAAATTTTATTAAATCTTCATTTGATGTAAGAAATATAAAATATGCAACTGATTTTAGCAAAATAGACCTATTGATTAGAGTAAAAATATATCCTGACGTCATAGGATAAATATAAACTAGCATGTTTATATTTTAGAGGTCTATAATTATAAAAAAAAAGATGTTTTCTCTCCCGGTGCATCTACTGCTACAGTCATTAGCACCGTATAATTATAAATATCTCTACTATTAGTGCGGTTCCTCCCTCCCTCCATTGGGAGGACAACCGCTTATAAGGTTGATCTCAAGACAAAACCGGAAGTGCCGAGTAGAAAATTTCACGCTTCAGGACCCATACATCATGAAAATAATGGATGTTCAAATTTGTATATATATGTGTGTATATCAACCATTCGACCATTCGTCTGGGACCTAGAGAGCGAACAGACAAATGAATATATATATATATATATATATATATATATATATATATATATATATATATATACAAATTTGAACCACCGTCATTTTCGGTCTCTAGGGGTTCTGAAACGCAAAATTTTCTAGTCGGCACTTCCGGATTGCGTCATGAGATCAACCTTATAAGCGGGGTTCCTCCCTATGAAGGGAGGGAGGAACCGCGCTAAAATGCATTGTCTCAAAGAAAAGGTTAAGTTCTTTAACCATCCAAATCAGCCAACCGAAACACCATTTTTCGGCGCAATTCCTTCTAAAATAAATTGTGGATTTTACGGATCTGCATATATAGGCTCTCTGGAGTCCAGGTGCGTTTTACATAGGTTTGTTGACGTTGGGAATCAAATAAAACCATTAACAAAGCCATATCTAAAACAGATTACATGTAAAGGGGACTGAACTAGACATTAATTGGGATTTTCGTAAATTTTTCTAAATATCTCGAAACTGTTTGGGAACTTGTGGTAACTTCAAGACATCTAATCGATGCAATGTTTGCCATCTTATTCGGAGAAATCGGTGCTTGAAATCCGTTTCGTTCTATTAAACTTGTTTTTAGCGCGGTTCCTCCCTCCCTCCATAGGGAGGAACCCCGCTTATAAGGTTGATCTCATGACGCAATCCGGAAGTGCCGACTAGAACATTTTGTGTTTCAGAACCCCTAGAGACCGAAAATGAAGGTGGTTCAAATTTGTATATATATATATATATATATATATATATATATATTTGTCTGTTCGCGGCATAAGTCAGCGAATAATGGTCCGATTTTGATGAAATTTGGTACAAAAATCTTTCGTCTAATTTGAAAGGTCAAGTTCGTTAACCAGCAGAATCCGCCCACGGGAACATGGTTTTTGCAGCGAATGTCACGCGAAAAAATCGTTCCGCTTACTTCATATGCTTTCAAGTACTCGTTTTATAGGCTTCTTGGCCTAGGAAAACGAATGAAACCATTTTTAAGGCGATAGCTTTAACTGCTGTCGAGAAAATTGGAAAAAAAAAGTTGTTGAATAACGTTTTTGGTTTGGGTACTTATAATCATTGGATTCAGTTGAAACATTTTCTGCGTGTTCAAATTTCATCAAAACTAATACCTATGTTGAAATTTTGGTTACGTTTGGAGTTAAGGAAGGGTTAGAACAAAATATTTTATTAGCAGACATGAAAAGTTTTGGTAACTTTGTATACTTTCCTTAATATCTCGAAAACGGTTGAGAATATTGGTAAGCGGAAGGTTACCATTAGAAAGCTTACTAAATGCTTTAAAAAAAAGTCCGACTCGCAGGAACTGCGTCATCTTAGCGCGGTTCCAGTTCATTTTTTTTTTTTTTTTTTTTTTTTTTTTACGGCGCATCTACATGTAGGTCATTAGCGCCGACATCCAGGGTGTAGCGAGGAATTTCACCAGCGAGCCGTGGGATGATAAAATTCCTGCCGGAGGTTGGGAATCGAACCCACCATCTCCCGCTTATGAATCCAAGGCGCTAGCCATTAGACCACGGGAGACCCCGGTTCCTGTTCATATCCCTATTCTCATTTGAAAAGCATAGAATAGAAACAGATAATATTTTCCTCGGCCTTTGTTCAAAGGGTTTTATGGCTATACCTGGGGTCGGGTCCCCAAGACCCTAGAAACCTCTTCTACCGATACTTCATTTCATACGTTTCAATGAATTGGAAAATATCAAAAATTTTCACATATTACTGTGTTCTTTTACTATAGTAATAATTCCACAGATAAAATCAATTAAAAAATAAAATAAAAAAACCAACAGCATAAAGGCAATTGAAAATATTCAAAAGACGTCATCGAATCTTTTTCTCTTGGCAAGCTATATTTCTAACAATGAATTGTTTTTCTTATTTTGCCTAATCTGTTTTATTGTAAAATACATTATCCAACTATAAGCAATCAAAAAATAACAAGGAATAAAAACAGACAAAAAGAACAGTTCGAATAAGCAAAATCAATTACTTTAATGTTTTAAGCACTTATTTCTCCGATTGACATCGCCTAATCAAAACTTTCATCAGAACCTTTTTTGTAGAGCATTTATTAAGCTTTCAACCTTTTTCGAGATATTAAGGAAAATATACAAAGTTACCAAAACATTTTATGTCTGTTAATAAAATATTTTATTCTAACCCTTCCTTTACTCCAAACGTAACCAAAATTTCAACATATTAGTTTTAATGATAGTAAAACATGCAGAAAATGTTTCAACTGAATCCCATGATTCTAAGTACCCAAACCAAAATCGGTATTCAAAAACTATTTTTCCAATTTCCTCAAAAACGGTTAAAGCTATCGCCTTGAAAATTGTGTCATTCGTTTTTTTAGCCAAAGAAGCCTATAAATCGAGTACTTACAAGCTTATGAACTCAAAAACGTACGCGTTACGATTTTTTTTGCGCGAATTTCGCCCCAAACGCCATCTTCCAGTGGGCGGATTTTGCTGGTTAACGAACTTGACCTTTAAAATCGGGCGACAGATTTTTTTACCAAATTTCATCAAAATCGGACCATTAGGGAGGCCAGAAATCCGCGAACAGACAAATATATATATATATATATAAATAAATATATATATATATATATATATATATATATATATATATATATATGATATGTTTGCAATTAACTAAGGAAAGTATATTTTTTTTTGCTCTCTTAATAATAGCAAATATCAGAAGCTGTAAACAGCTACGCACCACATATTATGTCTGAAAGCATCGAGGAAAGCCGATTCTTAAATGCGAACAAGAAAGAAGACTGGTCACATACTGTTGACATCTTGAAACCCGATTGCTGCATACGATACTTGGTAGTTAAAATCGACCAAGAAGGTAAGACATTCAATGATGTTAACCCTTTTATTATTCACCGCTGGATTTGTTCATTTTCCAAATCGCTTAAGGTTAAAAAATTGAGGAGAAGCGGAATGCTGTTTTTAGAATGTCCAAATGAGACTCTTGCAAAAAAACTCTTAGAACAAACTACATTTAATGGTTACAAAATACATATTGAACCCCATAGAACATTGAATAGTTCTAAAGGTGTGTTTTACTGTTCGGAAATCAATGAACTTGATGATTCTGACATACTTCAAGAGCTTGCAAATCAAAATGTAACATACATTAAACGTCTTGGCCGGTATTCTAAAATATCCTCCTTATTTTTGGCTACGTTTAGTACTCCACAATTACCAGAAAGAATTTTTATAGGTTACATTTCAGTACCAGTTCGCATATACATCCCACCTCCACTAATCTGCTATACTTGTGGAAGCTTGGGCCATCATAAATCTTCCTGGGAGAGGGAGGTAACTGGCCGAAAATGTGCAGAACCGATGCATGAAGGTGAATGCAAAAGGACGAAATGTTGTTTGTGTGGAGGAGAACACAGAACAACTGCAAAACTCTGCTCGGTTTATGCGCATGAGTGCGAGATTAAAAAGAAAATGGTCCTCCAGAAAATTACGTGTTCTGAAGCAAAGCGGTTAGTCGGAAATGTAAGGAAAGAGACCTACGCTACAAAGACTACAAAGCTAACGGAAGAATTGTCTGAAATATCAAACCTAACTAATTTAATAAGGCAACTGAATACGAGGATGGAGATATTGGAGAAGCTAATTATAACAGAAATAATCCCGGTCAAGCCTGCCAAAAATAATGAATTAAATGAAAATATTAAATTGAAGCAGAATAAAATAAATAGGAAACAATCAAACCCAGAAAATGTTGGTAATCATGAATTACCAAGGAATCTGAAAATTAATCCAAAACAAGTTGAACGGAAAATGAATCATGAGAAGAAAGAAGAAATATCTGACCCTCATGAGAAGAAAGAAGAAATATCCGGCCCCCAGGAACTTCATATTCCTCCCAAATCGAAAAAAGGACAGACTAACAAACCTCAAGAAAGTACTAAATCGAGAAAACGGTAATCTGTGACTGACGCAAACAATTTAACCTTATTATTTTATAGTATATTATTTTATTGATGTCCCTTATGTTATTATTAGTTTCTAAAACAGTAGCAGGTTATTTTTCCATTTTCATTCTTTGTCGTGTCATGACGACGCGAAATAGTCACTATCTTCTACAAAAAAATCTTTCTTTCAGAAGTTTTAATTACAAATTTAAAGTATTACCTAGCTTTCCAAAAGCTTATGACTACAAAGCCAAGATCTGTTTTACTCAACTGTTCCCTCGCTATAATTTTCTATTATATTCCAAATTAATTGTAAATATAATTTCTACAAATTCTATAAATTCCTCTCAATACACAAAGAACCTCATTATTATACCTTTCTGATCTCATTTATGCTTTTTCCCAACCTTTCGTTGACTCAATTAAGTAGTCTATCTGTAGTGTATCTTGAACTTGCGACATTTCATATATTTCTAGTACAACTCTTAACCCATGTCTGTATTGCAGTGGAATATTAATGGAATGCAAAGGCATATAGGAGACTTAAAGTTGCTGCTGAGTCAGTTACCTATACAAGCAATAGCACTACAAGAAACACATCTAAAACAAGGTAAGGAAATCAGCATACACGGCTACTCTATATATAGGAGAGACTATTCCCTGGGAGGCAAAGCATGTGGTGGAGTAGCGATATTAGTAGCTGACAGCGTCCATAGTAAACCCATCCAACGACAATCCAAGCTGTGGCTGTCTCGATACACCTTCCTTTCCCAATAACAATCTGCTCTGTATATCTTCCACCGAGGGAACCTATAGATGTTCTAGGACTGAAAGACTTACTGACACAACTACCTACTCCTTTGTTATTTTTAGGGGACTTGAATGCACAAAGTTTAATGTGGAATTCTCCAATCAGTAATAGCAAAGGAACTCAATTACAAACCATATTTGAACAGTTTGACTTGATCTCCCTTAACACTGACTCACCGACACATCTTTGCCCAAGAACAGGAACACTTTCAAACATAGATGTATCATTAAGCACCCCATCCATATACACTCGCCTTACATGGGAGGTGATCAAAGATTCTTATGGAAGCGATCACTTTCCCATTATTGTGAAACACTCCACATACACACCAATTTTCAATACCATCACAAGATTTAATACCAAAAAAGCTGACTGGGACTGTTTTCAAAAATATATTACTGATAACATCCTGAACTTGCAGACAGAAACTATCCAAGATTTTACTTCACTAATTACTAACGCAGCAGAAATCAGTATACCAAAGACTTCTGACAAGTACGCAAAAAGGCTCGTCCCTTGGTGGAATGAAGAATGCAAAGCAGCTGTTAAAGATAGAAGAAAGGCTCTAAATTTATTTCGTAGAAATCCATCAGATATTAACCTTCAGAACTACAAACGTAAGAAGGCGAAGGCCCAATGGACAATTAAAAATAACAAGAAAAAATGCTGGATAGACTATTTGACAAGTATAAACAAACATACATCAGGACAAGACTAAAATGAACCAAATTCAGCACAAAAAATACAGACAACCTATAACCGAAATAAACAACAATAACATAACTGTGACAGATCAAAAAGACATAAGTAATGTTATGGGAGAATATTTCGCTTCAGTATCCAGCAATGCTAACTATTCAAATCAGTTTTTGCAGAAAAAATTTCACAAAATAACTACACAAAATAATCATTGTTTAAACGAACCATTTACGATGAATGAATTGACACACGCACTCAAGACCGTACGCTTATCATCACCCGGACCGGACGGACTGACGTATGACATGTACAAGAACCTACCTACCATTGGGCTCGTCACTCTGCTCAAGCATTTTAATGAAGTATTTTTGAACGGCTCCTATCCTTTCTCGTGGAATGAGGCTGTAGTCATTCCAATATTAAAGCCTGAGAAAGATAAAACATTAGCGTCGAGTTTCAGACCCATTTCTATGACCAATTGTAGCAGCAAACTGCTGGAAAAGATGGTCAACAAAAGAATCCTATGGTTTTTGGAATGTCGAAATCTTCTGTGTGACTATCAATGTGGATTTAGACCACAGCATTCCACGATGCACCATATTGCTCGACTGGAGAACGATATCCTTGATGCCTTTCTTGAAAAGAAGTCCATACTTGCTGTTTCTTTGGATTTAGAAAAGGCCTATGACACAGTCTGTAGAAGAAAAATTTTAACACAGTTAATGGAATGGGGCATACAAGGGAATATATTACAATATCTAATCAATTATCTTTCCCACCGAACATTCCGAGTTAGGATTGGTACTGCTTTATCTGATGTTTTTCTACAAGAAAATGGAGTGCCTCAGGGAGGGGTATTGAGTACAACGCTATTTAATATCGCTATTAACTCTATCAGCAACTGTGTTACCCAGGGAGTAAAGTATTGTCTGTATGCTGATGACCTCCTCATATACAGTACAAGCAGTAGACTAGACACAGCAGAACACAATATTCAACAGACATTACACAATTTAGAGAATTGGTCATGTAAATCAGGATTAAAATTTTCAAAAGAAAAATCGAAATACATGATCTTCTCTAAAAAACGACTTAACTTAACCTGCGACTTAACACTCGACAACACAAAGATTAACTGCACAGACACACTAACATTTCTAGGACTAACATTTGACGGACATCTCACGTGGTTGCCCCATTTGAAAAGACTTCTTAATAAATGCAAGAAATCTTTGAATTTACTGAGAATTCTGAGTAATACGAAATGGGGTGCATACAAATGTACTATGCTTGCATTCTATCGTGCCTATACCAGGTTTCTTCTGGATTATGGCTGCATAGCTTATTCATCTGCCAGCCCAACCACATTTAAACTCCTTGACACTATCCATAATACTGGCCTCAGAATAGCTACTGGTGCCTTTAGGTCTAGCCCAGCTGATAGTCTATGTGCCATAACAGGTGAACCTCCTCTGCAATACGGGCGACAAATGATTTGCACTAGATTTATCGCAAAATCAATAGGACTGAGAGTCGGATGCGTCCAAGATTTTCTAAATAATAATAAGTCACAACAATACATGAGGTCACGTGCAAAACCACTGATGGTGAGAATGAAGGAAAATGAAAAATATAGTACACTATTACAAACTCAAATTTACACGAATGCATTTACAAACATTCCTCCATGGAGAGTAAAGAACTTAAAGATTGACTTGACATTGACAAAGTACAGAAAAACTGACCCGACAGCTTCAATATTTTACAGGACAATGTTTAATTCAATAATAAATCAGAACTCAGACGGAGAGTATTTGTACACTGACGGATCCAAAACAAACTACGGCACCGGGACTGCAGCAATAGTAGACAATACAACATACCAAATGAAATTCCCTGACCAAACCACAGTCTTCACAGCGAAACTACAAGGAATATTATTAGCACTGACAAACATCAATACTGTACAAAAAGAAAAACTCACTATATGTACGGATTCTTTAAGTGCTTTACTCTCCTTGGAAAACGTCTATAGCACAAACCCAATCATAACAAGCATATTTTCACACCTTTACACTCTGCAAGAACATACCAAACGCATCACGATGTTATGGCTACCAGGACATGAAGACATACCACAAAGCACACGTATAGACTTAGCAGCAAAACAGGCGACAAAAAGACAGACTATAGACATTAACATACTGACAACATCAGACATGTGTACAGCATTACAGGCACAGGTCTTCCAAGAATGGGAATTAGACTTGCAGAGATCAGACTCGAAACTACGAGAAATTAAAAACACTACGAAAGCCTGGTCAAATGAACACCGCAACAGGCGTGAAGAAGTGATTTTGACTAGGCTTCGTATTGGACACTGCCATCTAACCCATTCTTATTTAATGGAAAACAAGCAGAGACCAACCTGTGCAAGTTGCAATGAGACTTTGACAACTAAACACATACTGACAGACTGTAGACTTCGTAGTGATCTAGACATTCCTCACGACCTTCACGACTTACTGACTGAAGGTAGTCCATACATCAACACAATACTCCAACACTTTAAGAACCTCAACTTATTTGAAAAAATATAAATCTTAACTCTTAAAATACCTCTTAACTCGCAGTAATTTACATCATTCATTTTTTTTTTTTTTTTTTTTTTTTTTTTTTTTTTAATGTTATAATTCATCAATTTTTTCTTGTGTCATGACGATGCCATTGTGTGGCATTCAAGTTCCAGTTTACTATATAAATAGGCTTATATTATACATGTTGTACCTAGAAGCAATTACTTGAATATATTTAGATACTCAAATTAGTTTATTTAATTCTCGCTACTGTTTTTTTTTTGTTTTTTTTTTTTAATTTTTTTTGTACTTTTTTTCCTTTTTATTAGTTTTTTGTGTTCTTTCTTTCTTTCTTCTTCTTTTTTTTTTTTTTTTTTACCTAATTATTGTCTTGTTTTTTGACTAGACTAACAACACTTTCCTCATCATGAGCTCATCACTACAATTGCGAAGCTCAAAATAAAATAAATAAAATAAAAAATATATATCCCGATTATAATTTGTATATATATATACAAATTTTAACCACCGTTATTTTCGGTCTCTAGGGGTTCTGAAACGCGAAATTTTCTAGTCGGCACTTCCGGATTGTTTCATTGTATCAACCTTATAAGCGGGGTTCCTCCCTATCGGGGAGGGAGGAACCGCGCTAAAAGGTTCTGAAGAAAGTTTTGATTAGGCGATGTCAATCGGACAAATAAGTGCTTAAAACTTTAAACTAATTGATTTCGGTTATTCGAACGGTTCTTTTTGTCTGTTACAAAAACTAGTCAAGTAAAATAAGAAAAACAATTTCTTGTTAGAAATATAGCTTCGAAGACCTTGTGACAATTTTCAACTGCCTAGCGGTGGCCTTTCTTCGGTTGGCCAACCCATCCAGGTATGATCATAAATCAAGACCTTTCAAGAAAAGTGGAACCAAAACAATAACTGCTTCTATTTTAATCTTTCCGAATGAGACTAGGGATAAGAACGGAACCGCGCTAAGATGATGCAGTTCCTGCGAGTCGGACTATTTTTGCTTACTTTTACCGCGATGATTATTTTTGTAAAACACGGTAAGAAAATGAGAAACGTTTTTTCAGAGAGAGAATGTCGAGAAGCCAAAACGATCTCCGATACTATCAATTTCACTTTTACTATCAACTTGAGGCACCTACAATCTTCTTTTTCA